>VXBA01001230.1:1432296-1459014 GCA_013399895.1 Serilophus lunatus
TTGTCTTTTGAGGAGCAGGGGGAGGGTGCAGACCTTGAGGCTCTGAGGGTGTCTGTCTGTCTGTCTGTCAGCAGTGGTGACACAAATGTCTGCTCTCATGGTTTAGGTTGAGGCAGGGAGGTGTGTGGTGTCAGGTTGGTGGTGGAAGACCTCCCTCACTACCAACAGTCATGGAATTTACCAGGAGAGAGAAATTAAATGGAAGTCATCCTGTAAAATCTCTTAATTCTTTGCTGTCTGGGTATGTTCAGTGAGTTGAACCAGGTAAGGTCTGGGGAAATTCAGGAGTAACCGGTGCTAAATGTCAGTTCTTTCCAACAATTCTTTTGCTTTGGAGATCAGGAGACAGCCGAGGTGTTTCTGTGAGAGGCCAGATGCTGCTCCTGCACCTTGGGCCATGCCAGCCTGGGGTTGGGAGCCAGAGCTGGCAAAACAAGAGTCTCCTCAGTGCCACTTGTGATGCTGCACTTGAGGTAGGGAAGGCTGGGCTCTGAAGTGAAACAGGATTTGATGTGGGTTTGGCAGCTGAGCCGAGGTGTCACTTCTTCCTCTTTGATGTAGTTCATTGGTTTCCTTAATATTTCTGCACCAGTGCTTAAACTCAGAACTTGTTTAATGGGTAGAACATATTCTGAAGGTTCATGTACTGCATCAAAAGGCTGAAAGGGCAGAAATTGAGGTGCAACTAAAGTTTTGAACTTGGACATGCTCGTTACTGTCCTTGCTGTCCCCGAAGTGTGGGGTAAGAGCCGAGTCCAGCAGAGTCAAAGCTTTCTTAAGGTGACATTTCACATTCATAATCCTTCTTGTTTACCCAGTGAGCTGGGGCCAGGACCATTCTGTGGAAGCTGTCAGGTTCTTACACTGATGTATGGAAAACCCTCGCCGCCTCTCATTCAGCTCCTGCCCTCCTCAGCTGCTGGATGTGCTGCTGCCGAGCTCGTCCCTGTTGGCAGGAGCTGGGCTTGGTCTCCAGGCAACGCAGGGCCGGCCCAGCATCTCTGCCTTGCTTGAAGAGATGAAAATTTTCCATTGCAGGGAGAGGATTTTTCCTCTCGTTAATTCTGTTATCTGGCTTCCCGTCTTGCCCAAGGTGATTGGATCTTTGGAACAATATAGGGATAGTTTACAAATATTAATATTAAGAGGTTACGTTTTAAGAGCTTTAAGGTATAACTGTGTTTCTGTCCATTTTGTTAGAAATTTCTCATTAGCATTTTAATTTGAGGCCTTTCGTAGTAACAGTTTTATTTCAAAATAATTCTTCACCTCCCTTTGCAAGAAGGTCTGACATTGTATCATATGCAGTAAGTAGCTGGAAATTTCTGCTCCTGCAGAGTTTGAAATACTGGAAGGCACAATGGAAGCAGAATTATTTGTTCAAATGAAGATCTGACATTGGTTGTGTTTAATTGAGGAGCTGGAAGTCTGAAATCTTGTGTGAATTCTTGTGCAGCACAAAGTCTTTGAAGCCCTGACTGTTCTCTGACAGACAGGCTGTGTTTAGAGGAAGGGAGTGATAATCTTCATAACAGGTTCAGAATGTGCCACCCTGCTCCTCTCAGCTGTTTAACCTGCAGCCTTTGACCCCTTGTGTGGGGAGGATTGTCTATTGGAGGTGGTTGGAACCAGTCAGTTCCCAGCTTTGCATTGTAATACTGGAAAAAAGAGAGCCTTGCTCCTGAAATGGTTTTGAGCACTGTGAGTTTTGCTTTGTAAAGGCAAACTTTGTGTGTGTGTGCCATGATGAATGGTAGTGCAAGAGACAGGGCAGGGTGGCTGGTTTGGAGCTCATGGCCCAAGCAGGGCAAGGAAGTACAGAATTCACACAGCAGCCACTCAGCTCTACTGCCTTTCAGTTCCTGTTTAATTCTGTCCTGCTGTGCTGACATCCAGAAGGGTGGAAGGAACTGAAATAAAAGCATTTGGATGACTTGCTGAAGCCGGTTAATAGTGCCCCAGGTTACTGAGACTTAAAATGAACAGGCTCAAGGACAGAAGATGAAATTGTTGAGGCAATTTTTTGGTCAGAAAATCACAGTTAGAAAAAGCAAGGGTTTGGGGGGGTTGTGCCAAAGTCTGTATTAGAATGAACACAGCAAAAATGATGTTATTTCTTAAAACACAGAGGGCTTTGAGCATAGCCAAAGAGTTGTGCCAGGCTGTGATGCAGAAATTCTCTACAGTGCCTGAAACCTTATCAAGAATTTTGGGTGCAGCTTAATTTCATGCTTATTGAAGATGACCTCTTTTCTTTCAACATTTCCTTTCTTTTCCTTTTTTATATCTTTTTTTTCCAGGAGAATAGTAATTTATTTGCCTTGTAGTTTGGATGTATGGGGACAGTGTGATGGCAGTTGGTTTTTTTATTATTATAATGACACAATTAGATTGAGGTTCCTTGCTACAAAAATGAGAAGTGAAACTGCTGAGATGTCAGGCATCCTCTTGATCTCTCTGAGGTGTTGAACTTTCAGAAGGTTGGTTAACAGGAGACAGGAGTTTAAATTGGTGGGTGGATGTGTTCAAACTGACATAACTATCCTTGGAACTGGTAGTCTGTTCAAGGAATCTTAGGAAAACTGGTTCTGGTTTTCTAAGGAGACATCTCTGAGCATTAAAGTTGAGGGTGTAGCTCTAGGGAGGGAGGGAACAAAATGGTTGGGAGAATAATTTTGGAGTTTGTAGAAATGAGTCTCTCAAGGATGGAGGCAGATGAAGTAAATGCTGCTTGAGCTGCAGTGAGTTGTGTAGTGAGAGGATGACTGTCTGTAAGACATGTTGAAACAAAGCCTTTCACTTATTTACACCTAAGTGCTGAATGGTGATTATGTTCTAAAGTGCAAATAATGCTTTAACATCACTACGCACAAAGTTTGCTTTCTAAAGATAAAATGATTTTTTCATAAGCTTGACTTCTTGAAGTATTTGTTTTTCCCCTGACAGTGTGCTGGTTTTTAGACATGCAGAATTGGAACATGAACATACTGTGAATGGTGGTGCTATGTTGCAGATTTTTGAAGAGAAAATAGGTTTTTGGCAATCCTCCTGACTTGAGACTTCCCTGTTTGGCGAGTGACCGCTTCTCTTGAGGGCAGTTGTGCCCTGCACACAATTGCCTGTAAAGCAACAGACATTTGTGAGGGAATAAGAGATACTGTGGCTGTGTCCCATTGTCTGGGCTCATAAAACTACCTGGCTCCTGAGCACCATTAGATGAATTTCAGCCTCCAGCAGGGCTGAGAGCAATGCAGCCAGGCCCCTGCTGAAAATTCCTTTTCTAGATTACCGAAATGGGTAAGATTTTTTTCCAAGTGGTTTTGTGCTGCTGTTTAAACATATAAACTGTGTGAGAGAAAAATGGATTAATTCTCTGCCAGTGATGATAATGGTGAGCCTGTAATTGGCCTCTGATGGTTTTCTATGAGATCACTGAGAGATGAAACATGAAATACATCAATAATTGTTTCAAAGCCTTTCTGAAGTTCTGTGCAAAAGTTCCTTATCCCTTTAACTTGGAAGAAACTGTTCCTAAAATGAGATACATTTACAGGGAAAATGGTCACAGTTTCTCTCCTTGGTTTTGTTGTGGCACCTGAGGATCTGTCTCTGACTCCTGTCCTTAGTTGCTCTTGTCCAATCTGCTGTAGTTAAGCAGAAGCACAAGGAAATTATTCTATTGTACCTTTTGTATTTGAAATTATAGAATTACTCTGTCAAACCTGTAGGGTGCTGTGTGTTCCAGGCTTGGGATCCAGTTACTTTCAGCTGTTTAGGGGGAGAGCAGTAGAGATCCCTGAATCATATAAACTCTTCCTTTAAGACGCAAATCTGGGTTGTGTTACCTGATTTGAGATGTGTTCTCAGTAGTTTGAGATGTTTTGGAACATAAATGCAATTTATAAAAGATACATTAAATGCATCTCACTCACTTGAGCTGTTCTGGAGCAAAAATTCCAATTCTTGTCTTCAGGAATAGTCTTGGAAGCTACACTTGAAGAATTACTGTTAAAAATGCAGATGGGCATTTCAAATCTGATTGCTGGATCTCCTCCTGAGCTACTTTTCAACCATTTTTCTACATAAAGGGACTAAATTTGAATTACATTGATGGTCTGGGTGAAGATAGACAAGTGGGATGCATGAAATACATAACTGCGCATTTTGGGTACCACTCTTCCTATAGTAGGTTATTTATGGATGATCTTTGCTTTGCCTTCCTCTGGAAGTTTTTGCTTAAGGAGTTATTTTGGATTGTAGGATTTAGGCATCAAAGCTTAAATTTAACAATCCTTACGGTGTAAATGTCCGAGATGTTGGGATTTCGGAAGGAATAGTCAGGGAGGAAACCTTGGTGTTGTTCAGTGTATGTGAACTTAGAAAGGGACCTGACATTTGCCTTCTTGAACAGCTTCTCACGTGGCAAAAGGGTCACAACTGAAGGGCCAGTCCCAGAGATTCCACGTCCTTTTGAGTGGCCAGAAATACATTCTCAGACTGCTAAATTCATGGTAATGAGAAAGCCATAGCCTTGGATTTATTTTAATCTCGGTGCTGGAATTTTTGAGGGTGTCTTGAATAATACTTGCATGTGTGCAGTGCACACAGTTTAGCTCTTGCTGTCATATTTTCAGAAGATTAAAGGCTGAGGGCTATTTTGGTTTCCCCAAGACAAAGGGTGGTATTGTCTTTTTGTAGCAACTGGTGTTTTTAGCTGCTGCTGCCAGAACACTGTTTTAAGATGGATCAGTTTCTAAATAGGAAGTTTAAGTAGCTTAGTTTTGGTGGTTCAGGTTTCTTACTTTCCATGGCATTTTTACTTGGAAAGGAGGCTACTTCTTAAATTACACAATCCCTGAAAAACTGCATGGGTCAAAATTGCATGCTCTTTTCTGGCTGAGTATGCTTAGTAACTTGTAACTTGGCTTTATTTTAGTTCAGGGAGATAAAATAGCTTTACTTGAGAGGTGAAACTCTGGCATTTCTCCAGAACTTGGTGTATGTAGGTGTTAAGCTTACAGATTACAAGTGGCGTGGGGAAAGCTGAAAGCTGTTGCTTTTTTGGATGTTGAAATGTTGGTTGTACTGAGCATTTAACCTCCTGCTGAGGTCTTAGGAAGTGGCAGCTGAGGGGCTGCTGTGCCTGTTTGCATTAAAAAGGTGGAAGTTCTTGGGGATCACCTTGGTGGCTTGTCTTGCTTTCCTGGACAAAAGGATTGGGGAACTGGGTTTCTCCTGGTTTAAGGAAAACAGGGATAATAATATTAATGGTAGAACATTGCTTTTGTTTATAATTTTCTCCTTTAATGTGTTTCCCTCCTGTTGGATAATTCTCATTTTCATTCTCTGTGTTCAAGTGACATCTCAAACCTGCCTGGTGTTTATCAGTGTTTGTCACAGTAGATACTGGTGTGTGTTTGGGTTATACTGAAAGGAAGACAAAACTAGAATTCCAGGCTTGGGGACTCAAAGGTGATGGCATAGACATGTTTTAGTTTTAAAAAAAAAGGTTGGAGTTGGAAAAGTGCATCTTTCTGTATGTTTTTCAGCATCTCTGTGCAGAGTCTTTCATTTCTGTATGATACAAAATTCTTAGCGGATAGAAGAGGCCTGATGTTGTTACAGAGAAAGGATTTCTGAGAGTGCTGGTTCCTGGGAAATTCCCAAAAATACAAGACCTTGAACATAGCACTTGAGTCCTTTTCCATTGCGACCAGGGTTGGAATGTCCCTCTCCTTTCAGATCTGGTGCCTTAAGGTGTGACACACCTGACACCCTCAGAAGAACCCAGGGCATTTCAAGATACTTTTCTGCAGTTTGAAAGTGGAAAAACACATTCTTTCTTAGTGGGAATCTTTTGTTGGCAGCCCGATGTTAAAAATAGGATTAGTTTTCCACCTTGATGGGCCAAGACTGCTATGGAGTTAGTTCAGACACATTCCAAAAGGGGTTTGCAAACATGAAGCTTTGTGCATGAGTTAGTGTATGATTCTGGGTGTCTAGATTCAGTTTGGTCTATATGATCAAGTAAAACCTTTCAAGGAATTTTTTTCCTTATTTATTTGGAGAAATTACTTATTTTTTCTAAACTAAAGCAATGTGTTGCAATTAATACCATTTGGTAAAGGTAAGTTAAAAAAATAAAGAAAAAATGACATAATATTGGCATTTTTAACAAGCAGGTGCTGCCTTTTCTTGGTCCAGCCCAAGCACCCTACATTCAACAAGAACAATTTGCTCTTCCTTGGCTCTGTTTCTGCAGGGGCAGTGACAGAGGTGCCAGTGCAGTGCCTGACTCCCAGCACCCCCATGAGTTACCACTGAAGGCCGTAGCAAAAGTGTTTCTGCTTGGCAAACTGGGGATGCACACACTGCCCCTGTGTGGGGGTGAGGGGCTGGTGTCTCACTCCTGGGCCTGCCAGGGATCTACTGAGAGCTCCACAGAACGTCATTGCTGACTCACCTCTGAGTGCAAGGCAGGCAAAGGGAGCTTAAGATCATTACACCCATTGATTTGCTGCAGAGGATCTCAAATAACCTTGGCTTGCCCAGCAAGGGACAGCTCAGCATCCTTGAGGCATCACAGCCACGTGGGTTCAAGTTCTGCTTGATGAGAAGGAAGGGTCTTCCCCTCTAGTCTTAATTTTAAAGGGCTCTTGTCTCTTCTCCTCCTCGGTGCTGTGACACTGCCCCTCTTCCCCCTACAATGTTGAAGGCTATTCAGTGTGCAGTATTAAATTTTAATTTAATTGCTGTTTAGGGGACAGTTTTTTGTTGATTTACTCAAAAAAGTCAGAGAATTGACAATGTCAACCTAAAGAACTTCTGGAACAGAACCCACCAGAGTAGCTTCACTTCTTGAGCCAAGCAGTAGCTGAAGCGAACGTTAGAAGCAACTCCTTAACAATGTTAGACTGGGCAAATTTGCTAATAAAAGGATATTTTGTGTAGAGCAGTGGCACAGATTTCTGTCAAAATGAATCCCAAGCTATGCAAGAACCTTGAGCCTGAGCATGTTTAACGTATTTAATGCTTTTAATATTCTGATGTTGCACCCTCTGCTTTATTTGATTTGAGAAATATACCTTGCTGTTGGTAAAGTAACAGGACTTGTAGTTCTGTCACATGTGGACATGTGGACATTCCTGTTGCCACACCTGTTTGATATTGTATTGTGGGTTCTTCCTGTGTGTTTATCCTGCTTCAGTCGGGAAGGGTCATTCTTTGAGCATTGTGATGTCTAATTCAGACCTGATGTGCCTTTTCAGTTTTGTGCATGAAACAGAGGGGGGGTGGGCTCTAAAAAACAGACCCTGTGCTTTCCACCTTGGAATTTGTGCCTTCCTGTGTTCCTTCTCAGCTGGCACTGCTTTTTCCTGAACATTCTTAGGGTTGAAGGAACTTCTTTGGCTGCTCTAATGGATCACTGATTCTCTCTCCTGTGGGCTGACTGTGCCATTTCTGTTTCCTTGGAGCCTTGGGCAGGGCCTTTGCTGTGTCTGGTTCAGCTGGGTCACAGCCCCCTGCAGCACCTCTGCTCTGCAGATCTCTGCCCTGGCAGCTCCTCTTTGCACTGCCCAGTGGGCTGAGGAAAAAGGCTGGGCAGGAAGCTTTGCTGCCCTGCTATTTCTGTCACTGTAAAGCTGGTTTATGGCTGAGTTGCAGATCCTGAGCCCTCAGAGTAAAAGCTGTGCTCTAGAGAGAGGTTTAACAGGTTAGTTCAAAGGGAGCTCTGCAGCAGTAGCTCTGCTGGTGCAAAGTCTTGGGAAGAGGTGTTAATTTTAAGATGATGATGACGAAGGAAGGAGCTGCTGCTTCAGTGAGAGCTGTGCTCTCCAGAGGGCGTGCGTTCATTAGTGCAATTAGTGTGGGACTAAGCTGAGAATCTGTAATGACATGAACTACCTTCCAAACGATGCTGTCACCTGGGATTAATGTTAAAAGTGTGAAAACATGATTTCATTGTGGTATTTCGATGGTCAGTGTCACACGTGAGGAGAATAAGGTGTCTGTACAAGTCACTTTGGTTTGCAGGTTGGGGTTTTAAACGTCTTTTGCTGCTTACTGCAAGAATGACGTTGCTCAAACTAATTTTGTGGTGTCTAGACACATTTTTGTTTGCTTCCTTCATGTCAGATTTTTCTCTTAAAATGCTTGACACGTGAAGGATTAGTAAATCTGCTTTTTTTGGCTGATGTGTCCTTTGAACACAAGCTTTCAGCCAAAGGCACTTCAAAGCACATAAGAGGAAAAGGGCAGGGTACACCGAGTTTGCATTTGGTATCTGGGAAGATCCCTAAAAACAGCTGTCCTGGGCTCTTTCTTAGCCAAAGAGCATTGAGAACAAACTGGGTGTAGAATCAGAGGAAAGGCAGGGGGAAAACTGCATTGTGCTTATGCTGGGCAGCATCAATGCCACTTGAAGCTCATGGTCTTAGGTCAAAGTTCTTATTTCTAAGGAAGCGTAACCAGTTTGGAATAATGTGAGGCTGTTTATGGAATTACGTATTTAGAAACGAAACAGTGCAGAGTGTTTCTGATGGGCTTTGCAGTCGTGCTCCAGGACCTTGTGTTAATCTGAATGGCAACATTCCAAATACTAAGGAGGGCCAAAATGACAAACAAATCCCTATTGTTTGGAGTGGCAATGTTAAGGCATGCAGCAGAAAAAAAACTGAGCAGCTCGCTCCAAATCTTTCTGCAAGTGAGAAGAATTTCATTAGGTGCAAAACGATCTCTTAGGTAAGCAGTGCTTGTCCTGAAAGGCTAAAATACATTAATTGTTCAAAGCGAAAACTAAAGCCTCGTTGAAATTGTGGACAAGGTTGTGTGGGCTTGCTGCTCTCCTGTCTGTTCTAATCATACACTCCTGCTGGGTTTTTAAGAAGGTAGGAAATAGCTTTGCACAATTCAGGAGCTCAGTTAAAGGCTTTAGAGCAAGGCACACTTTGCTGACACGGGCTCCTGCAGCCCCCTGGCACAGTTTGTACTGCAGGGCTGAGTTACTGTAGCTCTTTGAGCAAGGATTCCTACTACAAAAATCTGTGGGACCGGAAGGTGTGGGAGTTGCACTGTGGTTTTGGAAGATAAAAAAAGCTTAATAATAGTACAGGCTCAGTAAACTCACCTTTACTTGTGTGAGCTTCCCCCTTTATCTGGTAGATTCATATTCGTCTTGTGGTAGCACAGACTGGGTACTCTGGAACTGTAGAGATACTGCTCATGTTTCACTCTCTCAGAAAAACCCTCAAACCCGTATATAACTTACCAAACCCAAATATAACTTACATTTTTATAATATCAGAGCAGTAAAAAGCCTTGGTTTGTTATTCCTCAGAAGGGAAGCTCCACTGTGTGAGGTGATGCCAGTTGTTACTTTTTCGGGAAGAGGTGAAGCAGTGTGAGCGGTCCTGTCCCATTCTGTGCTTGGCAATTCCATTGCCCAGTGATCCACCTACAAGTGCTGTCCACACACGAAGGCAAACAAGTCGAGCTGCTGCTAATGAGCTCCCTGAAGATGTGTTGGGCAAACAAGATGCTGCTGTGCTTTGTCTGGTGGAGGGGATTTTTGCCAGAGAGTAGTTTCTACACCACCAAAACCTTCCAGGCTTCACTCCCGAGGCAACTCGTGCAGAAGGACTGGGACAAACCAGGAGCTGGAAAATCAGGGATGTTGTCAGATGCTTTCTCAGTGTGAATTGCTGCTGGGAATCAGTGTCTCTCCTTTGGGGTAATTAGGTAGGTGGGCACAGAAGGAGTGGTCTGGTACTGCTGGTGTTGTGTGGGGCTGGTGAAAGTGGTTGTGCCACTGCAAGATCATGTACGTGTGTGCAGTGAACCCCAGCACACTGCTGGCTTTCCTGGGAAATTCCAGAGGACTGGAGGCATTGTTGGCTCTAGAAAATGCTCATCAAAACTCCAGAGTTGTAAAATTAGCAGTGCCTTGTACACACACAGGCTGATGCTTCAAGTTTTTGCAGTAGGAAATGGAAGCAACTCAGGGCTCACTCAGGGCTTTCTGGGGTGAAACTGAGAGGGTTTTTTACATTGTCAAGTTTTTTACGTTGAGGGAAATTATTCTCTGAGGATGCAGTAGCTGCATTATAAACATTACTGGGAAACTAAAAGTAGTACAAAGAGAGAAGACAAGTTTACTGATCTTACTCTAATCTTAAAATGTAAATAGAGTATCAGAAGAGAGTGCTGTTTCTGGGAAACACTATTCCAGATTAAACTTTATGTTCATTCTCTTGCAGAGCTGGCCCGAGTTTTGTTTTCTGTATTAACAAAATGTTTGGGTTTTGTTTTAAAAATAGCTGATAATGTTTTGTCAAATAAGGTGCTTGGAAGAAAGGTGGAAAAAAAAGCCTGTAACTGGTGTGTGCAATGAGTAAAAAAAAAAAACCAACAAAAAACCCAAACAGCTTACAAAAACACACTCAACTTATCGACCTGTTATCCTTAGGTGCAGGTAAACGTTCCATGAGCTGGAGTTCATTCACTTGATTGATCTGTTGTTTCTTTAAGCAGTTTAGTTGTTTATTCCAATTAATGCTCTTATGTCCAGGGCATGCTGGAGGCGTCTGTAGTTCTGGCAGCACCGCTGCTTTAAGCCCGCAGGTCTTTGCTTTTCCAGTTAATGTAAAGCTGTTAAATATCTAAGGAGGACAAATAAAAATAGACCTGTGACCTGGAACACTTTGTAGTCCCTTTGAATTAAGTGCATTATTGTCCCTGTAACGATCTTCAGGCAAAATAAGTATGAGGTTGTTTTTAGCCGCAAAAAGTTAATCATTAAGGCCTTGGTCTAAAATTAGAGTAACTCGACTTAAAAATTTACTGGAAGGCAAGAGCCCCGGACAGTCACGATTTGTTTTTCGGCTCCGCTGCTTTCCTTGCGCGGGTCGGTGCTGCGGGGGGCGGGACAGCGGGAGCTCATCCCCGGAGATATCCGCCTGCTGCTGCCCGCGCGGGGACACGGCGCGTTCGGTGTCGCGAACGAGGAGGCCAAGGGAGGAGCGGATTCCCGGTTTCCAGGGCCGGGCACGGGAAGAGGTGGGCGCTGTTCGGGGGCGCTGTGCCGGCCGTGCCCGCTGGGGGGCGCGGGGCCGGGCCTGGCCCGCGGGACTCGCCGGCGCTTCCTCAGCGCTCCCTCGTTCCCTCAGCGCAATCCCCTTATGTCCGCCTTCCTTCCCTCGGGAGCCTCCCATTGGCGGCGGCGCGGGGGGGGCGGGGCCGCGCGGGGCTGTTCTCGCGGCGCCCGCCGCGCGCCCGCAGTCGGTGCGTCCGTGCGGGAGCGGCGCGTTCCCGGCCGTGATCGTTCGCTGGTTTTGCCCCCGCAGAGCCGGGACTCGCCACCGACACCCGCGGCATCGGCATCGGCACCGCCTTCGCCGCCGCCTCCTGTCTAATGTGCTACAAGGATGAGCCCAGCGTTCGGAGCCATGGAAGTGGAGCACTATTCCAAGGGAGTCCTGCTCGAGCCGTTTGTCCACCAGGTCGGGGGACACTCCTGTGTCCTCCGGTTTAACGACAAGACGATCTGTAAACCCCTTATTCAGAGGGAACACCAGTTCTATGAGACTCTCCCAACAGAAATGCGTAAATTCACTCCACAGTACGAGGGTAAGTCGGCAAACCTTTGAATGGGGTTGGGCTTTTGGTGTCTGTAAATGCCAAGTGTGCCGTGCTCTCTGTTCTCTCTGAAATCTCTTCTGTGTGGAAGGGATTTTGGGGGTTTCTTTTCATGTATTTTGATATCGTCTGAGGCAGGCTGTGGAGATGCAGGGTGGAAATGCTTGCCCAGTTGGTGTTTGTGCTGACTAACAGCATTAGAGTAGAGCAACTCTGCTGGTGATAGCCCAGATAACTCCCTTAGGCACAGGTAAGTAGCTGGCAGAGAATGTGTTCAGTAATTATCTGCTGCCTTTTTTTGTAGATTTCTAAATTATTATTTTTTTTTGCTACTTCCTTAATGTTTGTTTACAAGGGATTTAGTAAGATTGGGTGACAGAGTTTTGTATAAGCTTAGTTGTGGTCTCTTTTGTTTTTGGATTTCTCCTCTGGCTTTCGTTCTGATTGCAATGAATACATGTCAGTAAGGTGTTGTGAATACTTGGAGTGTTGTTTCTGCCAGTAAGGAAGTGAAAATTCATGGCATTTAGGCAGGCAAGGATCAAATAGCCGTGATGAGGCTGAGTCAGAAGTTATGTAGGAGTGGAAATTCCAGTTCTCCTAAGAATTGCACTAGTTAACAGGAACGTTTCTCTTTCCTACTCCATCAACTGCTGCCTGGTGATTAATAAATAATATGTCTGAAGCATTTTTTTAAATAGAGTTACTTTTTAAAGCAGATTGATTTTAACAGCCCTAATGTTGATGAAGTTTTGCATACTGTTTGGAGAGTGGTGGAAGACTTCAGAGGTGTTTCAAAGTTAATAGTCCCTGCTCACAGATAGAGACTTTTTGATGGGTCTAATTACAAGTTCTGTTGGATTGCAAGAAAATATGATCTTTGATATTTCTTAAAATATAATAGAACACTGTATGTGTGTGTGTGGCTTTCTGGGAAGTGTGGGGAGGGATTTAGGGGTGAGGGGCCTCATTAGTCCCTCTCTTATTTTTTTTCCAGGGTAAAGCCATGTGCTAACCAGCTCCCCTCCTTTCCCCCTGCTTTTTCCTCCGTTGTCCTTCCCTTTGTGACAGCAAGACTGTCCAAGGTTGTGCCCTCCCTGCCCCAGCCCCTGCACCTCTGGGAGCTGCCAGCCCAGCTCTGACGTTCCAGTCCCTCTCCGAGACCTCTCCCCTAGCTAGTGATGGGCTGCAAGGACTGTGCAGACTGAGCTGAGAACAAAGAGGACTGGAAAACAAAACCAAACCCAATTCACACAATTGTTACAGCTTCTCCATTAACCCCAGAAACTTGCTGCTGTAGCACTCAGTGCATCTGTCAGTGCTCCACTAAGACTCTTAAAGCACAGTGCAGTGCTCTAGAGACTCCTGAGGGGAGGAGGAGGAAAAACAAAATGCTTTTGAGGTTCACCGTGTTTCTGTACCACAAACAGATTTGTTTTGTATTGCTTTTTTGTTACTTATTTCACAAGATTGCTGCATAACCAGTATCAATAAAATATATTCCAAAATAAGAGAAGAAAATGTATAATTAAACATGGTGATTCTAAGTGGAAGCTTTTGGACTAGTTTCTGTTGTAATGTGATGTTTTCCTTGTTTTGCTTTACTCGCACATCTTTCCCCTGGGACTCTGTTAACCAAATATTGTTTGGATAAGTGCTTTTTGCTTTGCTGTCATGCAAAACATAAAAGTTTTTGATGTGAGTTTTTTTGTGCAGGTCACTTTTCTCTGCAAGATGTTAACAAATGTTTTACATCTCACTTAGAATCAGACCAGTCAGTTTTTTTTTAACTAATAAAAAATTTTATTAATTGAAATTGTGTCCTGTTATTATTTGATTCTCACTTGACTGCCTCGGAGAGAGAAAATGACCTTTTGTATCATTGTTTTGTCAACATGATCAATTGTCTTTTTTGAGGTGTCACTTTTGTCTAGCTCTTTTGATATTTGTTAGGTTGGCAGATGAGGTTTGGCCTGTGGCAAGATAGAAACTAAGGACTGGGGTAAGAGAAAAAGTTGCTGTATCCTCAGTGTAAATAATGTGTCCTAAAAGGCTTGTTTGTCACTTGAGCAATTCATGACTGTCCGGGTCCCTTCTCCCTTCAGGTGTGGTGTCGGTGAGCTTTGAAGAGGATGAAGATGGAAACTTGTGTCTAATAGCATATCCACTAAATGGGGACCACGATAACTTAGAAAACTTAGATAATTCTGACTGTGAACCCAAAAGTAAGCTGTTGAGATGGACTAACAAAAAGACAATGTTGTTAGAAAATGAGAAGATATCTAAGGAGTGGGTCCGGCAGCACAGGAAAGAGGAGAAAATGAAAAGGTAAGTTGGATAAGGGGAGCTGGAATGCAGAGCCTTGAAGCAAAACATTCTGGTCTCTGGAATTCCAGAGAATTCTCCAGAACTCTTTCACTTTCATTTTCTTTTCCTCTCTAGTTTCT
This sequence comes from Serilophus lunatus, assembly GCA_013399895.1. Taxonomy (NCBI): domain Eukaryota; kingdom Metazoa; phylum Chordata; class Aves; order Passeriformes; family Eurylaimidae; genus Serilophus; species Serilophus lunatus. The sequence goes on from VXBA01001230.1 coordinate 1,446,378, forward strand.
TTTGTTGTTCCCGACCTCTCAAGTGCAGACAGGTTCAGCAGTGACACAAGTGGATCCTCAGCCCAGTAGTGTGTTGAGTCTTTTCATTGTGTTCTGCTGTAGTCGGTTGAAACAGGTTTCACATTGTTACCTTTGAAATTTGAGTGAGAAAAAAAAAACCAAACCAAAAAGCCACCCACCCACCTGCAAAAGCACAATAGTTGTAAAAAAACCCCAAACCAAACAATCCCAAACGTGTTTCATGTTACTATATAAGGCACAATTTTGTAGGAATCCTTCAGGTAAAGGATATAAGTAGAGTTACTGTATATTTTGCATTAGGCCACGTGCTAATCTGTGTTAGTGCGGAAGTGGCTCTATAAATGTTGAAATATTACTGATGGGCATCTTGTCCACTTGTACAGAGAGCAGAATAAAGCTTTTGCTATCTGTTAGTGAAGCGAGTAAAATAGCTGAGCCCAGTCCACTGACAACCCCTTTCAAGAGCTTATTTTTCCACTTGATCTCTAATTTCCTGCTTTGTTCTGTTTTTCTAGTCACAAACTGGAGGAAGAATTTGAGTGGTTGAAGAAATCTGAAGTCTTGTATTATACTGTAGAGAAAAAAGGAAATGTCAGTTCTCAGTTTAAACACCATAATCCTTGGAGCATGAAATGTCACCAGCAGCAATTACAGCGGATGAAGGAAAATGCAAAACACCGAAATCAATACAGTATCCTTTCCTGAGAATACCTTGTAACAATGGAATGAGGAGAGCTCTGCCTTTTCATTCTTGAGTGTGCCAGATAAAAGTACAGAGCAGGCCTAACTGCAGTCCTGAGGGACTCTCTGAAGCTGTGATTTATTTGGTGACTTTGAAGGGATGGCCAGTGTTTTCTAGAAATGGGCTTTTCCAGCATGTGATAAAGTAGCTAGTCTAGGAAATTGAGATAACTGAATTAAAATCTGCAAATTGTGGGTTAGTGGACAGGTTTCACAGCAGACTGTGTTGGGTGTCTTCCACAAGAACAGTTTGCTTTCAAAGGAGAGGAGTTTTTATTACTGTTTTGGTGTTGGTGTTAAAAACTAGCATCTTTATCTTTTCAAACAGTTTCTTAAATACAGAGGATATTCCAATGCCTGAAGTGTCTTGTTTCTAGTGGCCTCTTCTTAGCGAACCTTTTTGATAAAGAAAAGCTGAATATAAACTGATGTAGGATTGGATCATGAAAAACACAAAACCAGTAATTAAATCCATGAAAGCTGAAGCACTCTGGTTTTGTGCCATGGAACTGTAGGAAAACATCTCCACCCTGAGTATTCTATGGAAAAAAAGATCTGGCTGTATGCAGCCTTGGGTGCAACTGATACATCCTGCAGAAGTACTATTATCTATACACCTAAGTAAACAAATTCCTTGTGTGTGAGGAGTTTGAGTGAATAGATTACTGAAACTTCTATGACTAATAAACTGTTGAAAACAATAGAAAGCATTTTTCTGGCTGGTACCTCTTCACCATTTCCTTGTAAATGATTATTTTGCATAAGAAGTGTGTGATATCTCTGGATCAGTATCAGTGCAGACATTCCAAAATATTTTTTGACTTCTGTAATTTAGAGAAGGTGTCAAAATGCTTCACTGGTTTTGAGTAGGAACAGAAGCACCAAAAAAGTCTATTGCTGGATATGAAATACTTCAGAGTTCCAAGTCAGCTATCAGATTATATTTCTGGATAACCCTGATAACTTTTGTTTTTCACTTGACATGGAAATTCACTTGTGTTTTCTAGAGACCAGTGAAACTGGAACTGGCCCAGAGCAGAGTGGATATCTGTGTCTGTAGCTGTAGCTTTTCATAGTCTGCTGTACACCAGGCATGTTTTGGCTGTGCTTAACCTTAAGGCTGAAAGGGGCACTGCAGAATCTGTGAGAAATGTTGAAAACATGTCTCCCTCATTGCTTCCTTAACGAGTCAGAATTCATTTTGCTGGAGAACCTGACGTCGCGGTACGAGGTGCCGTGTGTGCTGGACCTGAAGATGGGCACCCGGCAGCACGGGGACGACGCCTCGGAGGAGAAGAAGGCGAATCAGATCCGCAAGTGCCAGCAGAGCACGTCGGCCGTGATCGGAGTGCGAGTGTGCGGCATGCAGGTGAGAGCAGGACTGAGCACAGGCTGGCACCCACCTCACTTACTGGGCATTGTGGGTTATGTGCTCACCCCAGGAGCTGCCGCCCTTGAGAGGCTGTGCTTCATTCCCTTCGTGGAGGGGAGGGAGGATTTGAGTGTCACTGAGTGGTTGGAGGTGGCAGCATCTGCAGGAGCAACCTGCAGCCTGTGCTGTCTGGCCGCGGGTGTAGTCTGAGCACACTGTCGCCTGCACAGTATCAGCAACTTAAAACCATGGTAAAATTACTGATTCTGTTCATGTTTCAGGATAGGGTAGGGAAGAGTTCAAGGGAGGGTCTGCCAGCATACAGACTTTGAATGGAGCATGTGAAAGTTTGTTACAGTACTAAGAAACAATTAGTTCTGTCTCATAGTCTTTAAAAAACCACAGGTCTTTCACTGCTTGAAGTAAACTTCTTGCAAAGTACAGGCGAGAAGTGCTTCGTAAATGTGATAAGACTTGTGGCCAGATGAGAGGACAGTTGTGTGGACTTTCACCTGAATTTTTTGTTTACTTGTTTCTGTATTCCTGGAGTGACATGTGAATGTGAAATGGGAAACAACATGTTTGTGTTTGAGGCTTTTCTGAAGCCTCTCTCCTCCCATCCAGTAGGTTCCAGGAATGCTAGCAGTGTTTGCTGGGACTTGTTCCACAGTATGACTGTTGGCATGTGTGGTGTTCAGCTCACTGTTTAACTTCGGAGAAAAACACGAGGCAGAAATGAAAGTGTGGGAGCTGCATTTCTAACCACAGTGTGCTGGGATTTGAGCCATGCCTGCTCATTGTTCACTTTCCAGTATTGACCTGTGCTGGAAAACAAAGAGGAACTTTGGAAGCACCTGCATTCCTTGACCCAGATGTTTAGGCATTATTGAGCTATGGGGTGTAGAGACCATTCTCCTACAGGAAGGCATCTTCCTGCAGCAGCACCTCTGACTTCTTTAAATACAGATGATTATGGGGCACAGCTCAGTTTTGTGTAGAAGTGATTGCTGCCACTCAGATCTCAGCAGGCTGGCAATCACCTGGTACGTCCTAGAGCAGAGACAGGTAGTGAACTGATAAGTGGCTTTGCTACAAGTTGTAGCTTGACTTTGGAGACCTTGGCTGCAGCTTTCCTAATCTCATTTAAAGTCCTTATTCTTACATCCCTAGTGGAAAAGCTCAAATCCAAACTGAAGGAATTTTCCACTTCCTCCAAGTTCCACAGATGCTGCTGGATCTGTTGATAGCAGTTTCTGTAATTATGCAAGAGCAGTTTTACTGAGTACATGTCATCTTGTAAAAGCTTTCTGTAGTTTTTTTTTTAATTTTTTTTTTATGTCCCCTCAAGGCTTTGAGTCAGTATCACCAGCAATTTTAACTATTCTTTTTCTCTTGTGTTTGTGTATGCAGGTCTACCAGGCAGGCACTGGCCAGCTGATGTTCATGAATAAATACCATGGAAGAAAACTCTCAGTCCAAGGATTTAAAGAAGCACTTTACCAGTTCTTTCATAACGGCAAATACCTGCGCAGGGAACTCTTTGAGTCTGTTATTAAAAAACTGACAGAACTCAAGTCTGTCCTAGAGAAACAGGAGTCTTACCGCTTCTATTCAAGCTCCTTGCTGATCATTTATGATGGAAAGGAAAGGCAGGAAGTTGCTGTTGACTCAGACCCAGAGGACCTAGAGGACCTTTCAGAGGAGTCTTCAGATGAGTCAGCAGGAGCATATGCCTACAAACCCACTGCCAGTACTGTCGATGTCCGTATGATAGACTTTGCCCACACAACCTGCAAGTACTATGGAGAAGACAGTGTGGTGCATGAGGGCCAAGACACGGGCTATGTTTTTGGACTTCAGAATTTAATAGATATTATTAAAGAAATAAGAGACGAAAGCAGTGAATAAACAGTGTGAATGTGCATCAGTAGAAAGCACTATTGTGACTCTTTGTATTCCAAAATTATTGGCCACTTTCTGGTGGTAGGAATCTTTACAGGCTCTGCAGGGATGGTCCTGTCAGAGTCAGACTTGTTCAGAGGGCATTTACTTATATTGGTGCTGGACCTAGCACTGGCAAAACTTGGTATCCTTATTTATTTTAACTTTCTTAAACATTCCATATTTGATTACTCAGATACCTCTGTTATCCCTGTGTGTATATGTTCCAATAAAATTCTTTTTGGTCATTGTAAGTGGTGCTTCTGTTGTTACTGGTGGCTGAGGAGAAGGTGAAACTCAAATCTCTGGTGTTAATGCAAAATCAGCACATGAACGGCCAGGCTTATCTCCCTTGTGAGACGGTGTGTGGGGCAGCACCTCTCTCTTGGGGCTCCTGTCAAGAGTGATGAGCAAGTTCAGCAGAGGGCTGTTTTTTGGAGAACTTGCCCTTTGAGGAGAGGCTGAGAGAACAGGGCTTGCCTAGACTGGGTAAAGACTGCTCAGAAGGAACAAATGGCAGAAGGTTGTAAGAGGCCTCCAGAGGTCCTTTCCAGCCACAATGCTGACTGACAAGTGAGGACGTGCTCTGAAAGTCTCCAACAACCTATTTCTTGTTTCAGGGTCTTGTAACTAGATCTTATGCTGTATAACCTATTTCTAGAGAGCTGTAGCCATTCTTTAACCTAAGCTGAGGCCAAACATGTAAAACTTGTACAGGATTAGCTGCAACAGCAGTGACCAGGGCAGAGCTGCAGAGCCTGAAAGGTATCCTAAGCAGCTTAAAGTCTTACTTGGGACAGACAGGAAGGAAGCATCAGAGAAGTGAGAGGGCAGTGAGTAAGTGAAATAACAGTAACTCTGAACCACTGGCTCTTTTAGGAGGAACATTTATTTATTTAACCATTTTTAGATAAATGATTTCTCCCCTTGTGCAGCCTCTCTGTCATCGTGATGGTGCAGGAGAAAACCGGATGTGGAAGTGCTGAGGTAATTGTGGAGATGCTCTTGTTACAGATGCCCAGGATAAAGGAATTGGCTTTTGCAGGAGAGTCAGGTGAATCATCTCCCTGGCCCACACTTGGCCTGCAGGCGTGCTTAGGAGAGGAGAGGTGGGGTGTGACAGGAAGGCTGCAGATCTGCTGGGGGAAGGTCCCGTTCTTCGATCAGCTGCCACCCTGCAGCTTCAGTTTCATACTCCCCAGCAGTTACTATCAAGTTATTCCGATCAAAGTCTCCCTGATGGCTCTCCTTTGCTCCTTTGTACTTTTTGAAAAGGTGGGGTTTTTTACCTTTGCTTATACAATGTGAGTTTGTGGTGCGTTTTGTTGTGGTTTTGTTTGTTTCTTTTGGATTTTTTTGTTCCGCGATTTTCAGGCACAAACTGCTGTAGGTGTTAAACAGGTAATTTTACATCTTGCAGTCACCTCACTATTCTATGCCAGCACATGGGCTATTTTCCATGCAGATGGGCTTGTCCAGCCTGAGCAGCCGTTTGTTGCTGCTGGGTGAGTGTCCTGTGCTGGGCGCGGCTGATAGGGCCCTGTGAGCTCCCTGTGAGCTCCCCCCAGCCCTGGGTTGCAAAAAGCCCTGGGGAGGCGAAGGATGGGACTATTTATTCTTGGCACTCTTGAACTGCGAAATGCTTTGGGCATTGATCAGCAGCGCTCCCGCCTGCTGTTCCTGAGATAGGCCCGGCACAGGGACAGGAGCCGTGGCTACAAGGTGACGTTTCCTTTTCGGTTCTCCAGTTTAGGATGCGATGCCCTCTGCTAATGAGCTAATGACGAGCCTCTTGGCAGGCGCGGCGGTCGCCTATCACTGCTGCTGCTTATGAATAAGCCTGCCTGTGCAGATTCATCTGATACACGGTTTGACTTTGTAGTCTGAAATTAGCAGGGATAAAGTCCCCTAATGTACTTGTGTTGCGTAGGAACTCTGGAGGGAATTCATAAAATCCGATGAGAACAATCGCATTTGCTCTGATGCAAGCTGCCTCCAGAACAAGTCCTCTTTGTTTTGCTGCCTGCAGGCAGGGCCCAGGGTACAGGCAGGGAGCTGCCTTGCAGAAATGCTGCCAGCGGGGTAAGCTCGGTCTAGACTTGGTCTCAGAGCAATGTGTTGTCAGCAGCGAGACCTGGAGCACTTGGGGGTCCATTTGTAATAATAAAAAATACCCAGGTGGAACTAGTGCTGCTGTAGGGAAGGAGGGAGGAACCTGCCCCTGAGGGCTCTGGTCTGTGCTGCTAAAATCCTTTTGCCAATATTGTCTGAGGATTAACAGAGGCTGTGCCAGAGCTGCAAAGCAACAACAAGGTGCTTGGGAGCTTCCTGGACTGCAGCAGTGGGAGTGGGGGATTGCTGACAAAGACTTTCATTAGTTGGTTTAAAGGATGTAAGAGCAAATTGATAGGAGGAAAAACCCCTTCCTTGCACCATGTCCTTGAAGGTTAAAGAGGGGGCAACCCAGCTGCAAGTCCCCTACCATCTTGGAACCTTCAAGAGCGGGTTTGTTTTCCTTACACGCTGTTCTGCACAAATCCCTCTGAGCATTTCCTTGTGTTTGCGGAAAGGCAATTGTGTAACTGCCAGCCTGGGACATGCTGGAATGGGAATAGGGCTCCCACAGTCCCTGCAAATGGCCATGCTACCCCTCAGCTCTGTGCCTAAGCTTCTCAGAGGACAGGACTGGGATGAGCAGGATATGGGGCTGTGGGGTGTGGTCACCTGCCTGTTGGGCCACAGCGAAGGATGGAACAACAGGAGAGCAGGCCTGGGCTGGGCAAGAGACTTGTAGGATTTTTTTTGTCCCTGTTTTTCCTCTGTTGCTTTGGCACCAGGCTGATCTTGGAGGCAGAAGCTCTAGAGATGTCCCTTCGAGCCAGAGCTGGCAGCAGGGTGATGATGAAGCAGCCTGGTCCACATGCCCTTGTGAGAGAAAACCTCCTGCAGACTGGAGCATCCATGCCATGGGAACTGCTGCTTCTGCCCCTATAGAAAGCATTTTCCTTCTGAGGATGCATCCTGCCCTTGCTCTGTGTGCTCTGAACGTGGCTCCTCACGGCTCTAGTCCTCCCCAGGAAGTCAGCTTCCCACTGGTACTGCCTGTGCCAGCAGGAGCGCTGGGAAGAGGCAGCCTGGGCCGGCTCCCTGCGCTGTCCTGGGGAGCCCTGAGCCGGAGGCACATCTACAGAGCAGCTCTGCAGCTGGGTGGAGGGACAGGCGCTGGGACAGCCTGTGCTCTGGCAGGGACACCCCACTCTGTGATTGCTGCAGCCTCTACTCCATGGATGCAAATGCTGAGTGCACGTCCCTGTTCTTCAAGGCTCCCCTGTGTCTGGTCTCCTCCCTGTCCGCTTCCGGAAGATTGGAGAGGACCCACCTTTTCCTGCCGGACCAGCCCTAGCAAGACCATTGCCCAGGGTGCTGAAACACGCTACGCCCGACACTGCACCAGCAGCTTTGCAGGGGCTGGATGAGAGACCATGAACGGTCCAGCCTGGCTGGGCCTTGACACCAGGCACCCACTCCTGCTTCTTCCCCATGGCTGCCCCTGTGGGATACTGCAGCAGCTCCAGGCTAATGGGGAGCTTGCCTTATGTAAATAGGTCACTTCTAGACCAAAACTGATGTGGCTGCCGGGAGTTGCCGTGCATCAACTGGCCAGAGATGAAACACATTCCTGCAGCTGGCACCAGTTCCTCCAGTGAACTGAGCTCTGCTTTGATGGCAAGGCACTGGGGACTGAAGTGGGGGCTGAGCAGTGGTCTGTAGATCTGCCAGGATGTTTCATTAGGTGGCCTCCCTGGCACTGGGGCTGGGCAGACCAGAAGCAAGAAGAGGCAGAGAACGGGATTTGGACCTGCTGGAGGAGAGGGCATCCTTTTCCCTGTGCTGTCCCCATCCTGGGCTGCTGCCTCTTGCTCAGTAGCTGAACTTCTTCCCCCAGGCTGGGTCCCTGCCAATGGGGAGGGACACACAAATGTCTTTTATGGAGCAAGAACAAAATATTTCCTTGTGGCCAGGCAGTAGCATCCCCAAAGGGCAGCAGCCTGATGTCATTGTGCTCCCTACCCAAAGGAGAGCGGTTCACCCCATGGCTCTGAGGCTGCAAAGTGCTCAGGCCCCAGCAAGGCACAGGGCATGTCCTGCTGTCCTAAGCCTTGCTGGGGACACAGTGGCTCTCAGTGAGTGAGGTCAGAGGGCCCCTGTGCCCGATGCCTCTGTGGCACCCATTGCCCCAGGGACAGCGGGTGCTGTGTAAGTCCCAGCAGCTGTACCTTTGTTGTGTCTAACGGTGGTGGGCTCAAGCTCATGTAACCGGACACTAATTAAACCAGTTTTAAGCTGCTTCTGTGGTGATGTTGTAGTGAGACTGGGGCCTGCAATCCATCCCATTCATGAGTCCATCCTTGGCGTGGGTCCTGTACTGCCATGTGGCTTGGTTGGAGATGTGAACTCCAGAGTGTGTCTCCTTCACCCTGGCAGCACTGCAGTTGGAAGGACAGCACGGGGAGCCCAGGCATAGCGCTGCACAACATGCTACACCCTGTGCTCTCACTGCCAAGCACCTTACCCCTGCTCTCCCTTCTCTTCCCTCATCCTACAAATGCCTTCTGCCTACACCCAGGTTTTCGCCACAGGCAAGGTGTGGCAGGCAGGTAGCCTGGCTGCCGAGCTGATGGCAGAAAAAGCGACATTCCCGTGACCCGGCTCTTCCCGTAGCACGGCATTGGAGCCTGCAAAGCTGCCCCAGCAGGGGAGAGCTTGGAAGGGGCCTTGCCTGCAGGCTGAGTGTGTGGGCTGGCAAGGGGCTCATCAGGTCAGGACACAAGCAGAGTTTAACCAAGAACAGGGCGCTGCCGTGTGAAAGCAGAGAGCTTGTTTTGCCGAAGCGGAGCTGCAGGGTGGGCTGGCTGGGCTGTGTGCTGCTTGCCTTTGGAACCTGCAGCGCCTCAGTCCTTCCCGCAGCATCCCCCGGTCCCCCCTCCGCCATCCCTCAACTCTCCCGACCTTCTGTCTTCTTTATTTCCAGGAAGCACAGCTGTTGGCAGGCACTGGCTGCTCCTTCCTCCGGCCGCAGGAGGGGTCTGGGCCCCAGCCAGCCCCGGCTTTATGCAGGACGGGTTGCGCAAGGAGCCCTGCGGACAGACGGAGCAGAGCTGGTCCCAGAGCCACCCACCGCCCCAGCGGCTCCGGGTCCTCCACGTGTTGCTCTCCACAGGGAAGTGGCTGCCAAAAGAGCAGCCCCTCGCTGGTGTTTTTGGGTTTAGCACGGATCACTGTGTTCCTTGCAAGAGGCGGCAGCAGGGTTTGTTCCTGCTTTGTGGAGCACCCTTCCCTGCTGCTGGCAGGCAGCACTGGTTTGGGGGCTTCCCTCGTAAAGGAGCAGATGTAGCTGGAGAAGTGAGATCTTCCGTAAGCGGTGCGGGTGTGTGCAGTTGAGGGTGTGGGGGGTGTTTCAGCTGCGGGGTCCTATCTAGAGCTTTTTAATGAGGTTTTCCAGGAAGGAGGGTCTGTCAGGGCACTGGGAAATAGGGACATGCCCAAGAGATATCCCAATGCAGGACCATCCTGCTCATGGACACCCCCAGTCCCTGCGGGGCATGCTGACGGTGTTGCGCGAGGAGCTGTGGGTCCGGGGTCCTCGCAGCACCTCACGTGCCCTATAACTTTTCACCCAGATCGGTCTGGTGAGGGTACAATAATATTTGTATACCTAAAAGTAGAGCGATTGATCCCGCTGCTGTTTTGCAACGTGTTGACGAGCAGGCGGAGCAGAATTATATAAGTGTACATGGAGCTGGCAAGTTTGTGTTCCAATCATATGAGAGCTGTTGTGCAACTCTTCCCCTCCACAGCCCTTGAGGATAGTGGGAGCGTGGGGGCTGCCGTGCACGCTCCGAGCCGTTCATGGCTTACGGTGATCCCGGTCCCCAAGGCTCTGAGGGCAAGGGATTCAAGTGTTATGATCTGAGGTCTCAAGTTCGGCTTTAAAAGTCACCTGCAAATGACGCAGCGGGATCCTTGCTCACTGTCCCCTCCCTGTCCATTATAAATCACCCGGCGCTTGCAATTCAAAGCCGATTCCTGAGCAACAGGAATCTCTCCTGAGTCTGCATCCTACCTAGATGCAGAAGGGTTTGCAGCAGCCCTTGCAGAGGAAATCCAGGCTGCTTCCTCTCTGCTGTCTGGCAGAGCTGGGATGCTGTGCCGAGCAGAGGGAGAGGCCGGGGTACTGTTGCTGTGCACGTGGGAGGTGGGTGCCTGCATCCCCCTCAGCTTCCTTTGCCTGCCGGCACAGCCTGTGCTGCTGACTTCGTGGAAACAAAGTGCCGTTATTCCAGCGCAAACAGGAGCTGGGCTTGTGCCAAAGAGTGGCCAAGGCTCACCTGGAGCAATGAGTGGACCCCAAGGCAGGATAAACACTGAAGCCAAACCAGGCAGGGGATGGGCAGGCAGATAATGCTTGCCCCGTGGGGTACAAGTAATACCAAAAGTAATGATTCCATAAGCAGGAAGGTTTTCTCTCCCGCAGTGCTGCTCCCTGCCTGCCCTCTCCTTGCCCACCATCGTTCTGTACCATGCTGGGCACCTGGAGGGGACTGTGATCAGGAAAGGAAGCCCAGACCCTGAAAGGCATCTGAAGGGTTCAGTCCCAGTTGCATCTCATGGTTCCCAGCCAAAGCATCCCACCACCTTTCCAGACCGAATGTGCCCAACTTCAGCTCCCCATAGCCATTCCTGGTACCCGTGGCAGCGGGGGAGCCTAGGCAACCGCTCACTCCTACTCCCTCCTCCGTCACCATGTAACCAGGCTCAGCCAAAAATTACCTCACCAGCAGAGCTGGGAAAAGTGGGGGGCTGGGAGGGCTGTGCTGGGAGCAGACAGGGGGCTATGGTCACTGTAAGCCTGGCTTTTATTGTATAACCACTGGCTGGATTCAGTTGTGGATGGTTTCTGGATGAATTAAACTCCCCTGTCACTGTAAGCAGGGATCTGCAGATTCTTCCATCTCTATCTCTCCATCTCTGCATCTTGGCAGGATGGCAGGGGTGGGCAGGATGGGCGAGGGGTGTCCCTGTGGTGGGCTTGGCTGCAGGAGTATGTGCAGCAGCACGTGCACCAGCCCTGCTGGGGTGCTCCCTAATCCCCAATCCCCCAGTCCTTGCTGCTGACAGCCCCATGCTGAGCCCCCCGTGCTGGCTTTGCCAGGTGGAAAATTCCTCCTGTTCCTGGGGCAGCATGGAGAAAGCCCTGGCTGGGGAAGGTTGAGGGGGAATAATGTGCTTCAGTGCTGCCACCCACTTTCTCAGGGCAGCACGAATGACTCGGGCCCCCGGCAGAGGCAGCAGGGCCCAAGAGAAGCTGCTGGTGTTTTGGGGGCTCTCAAGGGTCTTGAGCTGCTTTGGGTAGTGGCCCAAAGGGTTGTTCTCCTGGAACGGAGCATCAGGGCAAAGAGACGGAGAGCTCCAGGCCTGACAGGCCGTGTCCCATGGCCCTGTGCCAGGTCACCGTGTCCACTGCAGGCACAGCACGGGGCCAGAGCCTGCCCTGGCCGTGCCCTGCTCCCATTCTGGAGGAGCGGGGCACTGACGGCCTCTGCGGGGGAAGGACCCGGGGGATTTGATGGTCAGTCCCGTGATCGGCAGGGTCGGTCCAGGGGTCGGTCCCAGGATCAGTCCCTGTATCAATCCTGGGATCAGTCCCCAGATCAGTCCCAGGAACAATCTCAGGATCAAGACCAGGATCAAATCCAGTTTCAATCCCAGGATCAGTCCCGGGGTCAGTCTCGGGGTCGGTCCCTGTATCAATCCCAGGATCAATCCCTGGATCAATCCCCTGATCACTCCCTGGATCAATCTCAGGATCAATCCTAGGATCAGTCCCCTGATCAATCCCCTGATCACTCCCAGGATCACTCTCAGGATCGATCCCTGTATCAATCCCAGGATCGATTCCTGTATCAATCCCAGGATCGTTCCCAGGATCGATCCCTATATCAATCCCAGGATCACTCCCTGTATCAATCCCAGGATCACTCCCTGTATCAATCCCTGTATCAATCCCAGGATCGATCCCTGTATCAATCCCTGTATCAATCCCAGGATCGATCCCTGTATCAATCCCTGTATCACTCCCAGGATCGATCTCGATCCCAATCCCGGTCCCGGGCCTGTCCCGGCCCTCACGAGTCTTTGGCGCCCCCTGGCGGCGCTCCGGGCAGGGGCGGGGCGGGCTCGGGCCGGGGGCAGCGGCGCCGCCAGGGGGCGGTACCGGGCTGNNNCGCCGCCAGCGCCATGTACCGGGCCCTGTACAGCTTCCGCTCGGCCGAGCCCAACTCGCTGCCCTTCGCCGCCGGAGAGACCTTTCTGCTGCTGGAGCGCAGCAACCAGCACTGGTGGCTCGTCACCCGCGCCGGCTCCGGCGAGACGGGCTACGCGCCGGCCTCCTACCTCCAGCGGCTGCAGGTGGGCCGGGCCGCCGGCGGCGGCTGTGCCGGGACTCCCGGGGCTGGGCAGCTCTGGCCGGGCAGGCGGCGGGGCTTTTCCGCCGGTCCCGGG
>VXBA01001230.1:1459086-1511531 GCA_013399895.1 Serilophus lunatus
CAGCCCAGCACCGCGGTCCCTCCCGTGCCCCGGCCGGGGAAGCGGGTCCTGTGGCCCTGGCTGCCCCTGCAGCGGCTTCGGCGGGTGGGCACCACCCGAGGCACCGTGTGGGGTGGGAGCAGGGACGTCGCAGGGAGGCAGGAGACTCGTGCGGGTGTCAGGTTTGGGGAGAGCCAACCCTGCGGGTCGGGGACAGCGAGGGCTCCGCTCCGCTGGTGGAGAAGGGATGGGTGCGGATGCAGTGGGTGCGAGCTCCAGGTCAGGAGCCCAGAGGCCGAAGTCTATCAGGCTGTTCACTCCTGCAGAACTGGGAGAGGAAGGCATGAAAATGCCTGGGTGATGCCCTGAGAGATGCTGAGGGGGATCCTCCTCCCCGGCGCGTACGTGGTAACAAGTAACCTGGAATCCCCCTGGCCAGCAGCCCTGGTTGGCCTAAGTCAGCAGTGCTGCCGTGGCCATCTCCGTGTGTGTGGCCCCTGCGAGGGCAGTGAGGGGTGATCATCCTTTCACCACCACACCAGGACACCCGTGGCACGCCCGTGCTGTCCTGGGGCCGGGGGAAGCCACGGCAGCACTTTCAGCCAATTCGATGATACTGGGTATTGCAGGAGCTCTGAGCACCTGCTGTGGCCCCAGCTGGGAGCAGAGGAGGGAAAGCACCTTTTGGCAGCTGGGGCGTGAGCCCTGTGCCCGTGCAGGTGTCACACAAAAAAGAGGTTGCTGACAGCTTGTACAGTGCAGGGGGCTGCTTAGTGGAGGCTTCTGAGAGGAAACATGGCTTCTGAAGTCAAAACGAGCCTTTCATGTAAAGCTAATGCATGAGGGGTTTTATACTTTTGGGCCTCAGGGGATAACTGTGGGAACTGAATGCTGAAGACTCTTTGCATCAGTGAGTGGGTAACTGCACAGAAATGCACGTGAATGTTACAAGTGGGCCTTTTGGAGTCTGTCTGAATGTGGTGACAAACCTCTTCATTTCAGTGTGCTGCTGCTGCTGCTCCTTCAGATGCCATTGAATTTCTGATTAGCAGTAACTCAGGCTCTAAGTAAGTGTGGGTGTGGGCTTTGCAGAACACTCCAGTGAGACAAACATTATCTGGGGAGTATGTACGTGTGTTAGGGCAAAGCCAGGTCTCTCTGAGGTCTCTCTGCTTGATCCATCCGTCCTGTGAGGCTGGGGCTGTTCTGCAGTCTGGCAGGGTGGCCTGACGGGAGGGACATCCTGTGTATCAATAAGCCCTTAAGCTATTTACAGGAGCTATTTAGTTACAGAGCGAAGACCTTATGAACTGCTAGATTTTAAAACCCCACGGTGGCATAGCTCCAGGCTGCTGCTCATGAGTTTCCTCTCTGCAGTCCCTTGCTTCATTTGCTTGTGTGGTGTGACGTCTTCTCGCTGCTGTGAGTGCAGGAGCCTTCTCCTGGGCTGCTCACTCGTACCAGCTTTTCTTGCAGGTACCTCACCAGTACATGTTTCAAAATCTTTCAGGAAGAGCATTTCTTCTCTGACTTTACATTCATTTCTCACGTTGTATTTTGCTGCAGCCTGCCAGGCTGGCTCCTGACAGGCTGTTGGTAATGCACTGATAATAAAGCAACACTGCTGGGGACTTTGTGAACGTTCTCCTGTCGTTCAGTTGTAACTTTCCCAAATGTTCTTAGGACTTTGTAGCAGGAAACAGAATGTCTTCCCTGCACCTGCTCATCCGTCTTTTGGCCATTAAATTCCCAGCAGCTGAACCTGCCTGGTGATGTGTGAGGCAGCAGGAGCCCATTTGCTGCTCTGCAGTTGCAGTAATGCTCTGTATCTGTGACTGACTTTCTGCTGTTGCATCCCACCAGCTCTGAAGAGCCGATGTGAAGTCAAAAGCCATACTCATTCATGGCAGGAGGCATCTGCTCACTAAAAGTGCACTTGAAACTGTTTGCAAATGATGTGCCACCCAGTCTTGGTTTAATAAAAGCATTTAGACTAATTAGTGACAGCGATTTGGGAAGTAATTAATGCTGCCCCAATCACAACAGGGAAAAAGCACTGCTAATGGTCAGTTGTTAGTGTGCTTAGCAGGGAGAGAGAGTGGCCAACAGGAGTCACCATTGTAAAGGTAAGCTTGGGCTTCCTTAACAGTGCAGTCAGGTTCCAGGTGAGCAATAGGCTGCAGAACAGTCACAGCCCCTCGCAGCAGCTGCTGATGGGATGCTCACAGAGGGAAGGCTTGGGCTGCTGTTGCTGGGCGCTATTAGGAACATTAGCTTTCCTCCAAGCTCCTCTTGAGCTTCAGGGGTTTTTTGCTCAGCTTTCATGGATATGGGAAATTGATGCCTTGACTTCTCTAGAGGAAAAACTAATTCCTAGTTATTATTTAAAGCTTATTGTTGGGTGATGTCTCTTTGCAGAATTTTATACTGAAATCCTTGTGGCTCAGTGTTGCTGCTAAAAGAGAGTTAGTTGTAGGGAGGGGGAGGAAAACCACCAGCAAATCCTTCTTAGAAATGCCCTAAGAAACAAGTTAGGGCTTAGCCAGAGCACCAGAAGGCACAGATCATGTGAAGTTAATTTGAGTCAATTAGAAACGCCCAACTTCAGCTGATATTCCTGCTGATTTTACTCTTCCTTAGTTCCTGTTTTAGCTCCATTGTGGGTTATTAAGAGTCATTTCAAGTCGAGTGCCATTCTGAGGATAGCTGCTGAGGCCATCAGGCAGTGAGAGGGAAGGATTGGGCTGTGCTGCTGAACAGAGGCAGTTGTGAACTGCAAGCAGAGTGATCTGCTTGTGGAAACACCATCCTCGTTCCTGGCTGAGCCCTGTCTGTGCACACCCACGGGAGAGACCTTGGGCAGGTGGGGGGTCACACTGGCATCGTGGTGCCCAGCAAAGTCATGAACTCGGGGGCTGCTGGTGCTGCTGCCAAGACAAGTGAAGACATGTACCCAGTGCTGTGCTGGTTGGTGACAGCACATTGGGTAAATGCCTCCAGCTCCTGACAGAGCAAGAGATGTGCTAATACCTAATGCCAGGTGAATACTGCTGCAGAGGAGCTGTCAGCACAAGTGCCAGGGTTCCTGATTGAATGGAAGGGTGCCTGTCAGCACAAGGTTGGTCTTTTGTCCCCAGCTGTGTGCTGATGCTTAAGCGATGTACACGTGGCAGAAAAAATGTGAGGCCAACATGGAGCTTAGGGTGTCCTCTGGAGTCATGCAGTCATTCCAGAAGACAGGCCTTTTGAAACTTTATGTGAACCTGTAAAAGACTCAATTTGAAAAGCTTCCTTAGGAGCAGGAGGTTCACATAGTATCAGGAAGGGACAAATGCCAAGTCTAGCAAATAGTGTAAGAGTCCTTTTGGGTTAAATTGCCTGTATGTTGCTATCATGATGGGACATGCAATTTTGTAACAGGAACATGGAGTTACTCTAGCTTTGGATAAAGATTTTAGGTTGTAGCACAGCAGCACATGGAGCAAAAGCTGTCCTGGAGGATGCTGAACTATGAGTGACACTTGGCCTGCCAGGAAAGCTGCTGTGCTCCCAGTGGGACAGGGGCTGGCTGTGGTGGTGGCTCCTGCTGTGGGACCCACGTGTGGGAGCAGCAATTTGTATCAGCTCTCAGCCTCACCAGGCACCACAAAATGATCTTGCCTTGTCTCATGTCTGTGCTGATCCAGGCTGAATTCCTTGTCAATGGAAGTGTTAACATTACATGCCAAGGAGGGGAATGGCAGCTGTAAAATGATGTATTGATAAATGCCAGGGATGCAAAAATAAGTGCTAAGTTGCAGGGGAATGTTTCCTGCTGAAGTGGGAATGGTTTAGCATGCTAGCTGCTGCAGATCAGCTGCTTGGCTGTATTGAGGCATTAGGAAGTAGCTTTGATATCATTATGAATAACCTTTTCAAAATTACTTGGAATTTATTTGGAATACCGCAAAATTGTTTGCAATGTGAGTTTTGATTCTCTGTTCACACTTTCACATTGTACCTCTGGAGGGGCAGGAAAAGGTCTCTCTGGGTGGAAAGGTGAGTATGGTGATGGCCAAGAAGCTTTGGTCTACCTGGTGAGAAAATGGAGCCAAGCAGAGTATAACAGGCATTTTGAGGATGCCTTGGATTGCTGTTTGCTGTATCTGTTTTTACAAGAATAAACAGGCATGTGATAAAAATAAGAAACTGCTTTCTGCAGCCTAGCAACAACTTAAAATTCTCCTGTAGCACAAGTGAGAGCACAGAGGCAGAGTACAGGTAGTCCTGGCCATGCAGGCACAGGAGTGGTGTGTCACCTCCCAAGCTGCAGAGAAGAGAGGTTTTTGTGAAACCTTTTCTGGAAAGAAGGAGTGAAATTTGAGCATGTTCTGTTTCCCAAAATCCTTCTGTCCTGGTTTGTGGTGTAGCATTGACTCAGGTTCAGGGTTAGGATTGTGTGTGGTACAGAGTGAGATAGTGTAGGAGCTGCCTTTCCTTGCAGACCAGGGCATGCCAGGGCTCAAAAGTGTGTGTCTGGCAGCTCGTAGCCACTCCTCCAGCCTAATCCCACATCCTACAGCTGGCCCTGCAGTCCAGCCTTCCCCCGAGCTGCCTCTGCTCTTGTCAGCCTCACTCTCAGTTAATTCAGTTCACTGACTTGCTGGAAAACTCTTTGTTTCTAATTGAGTTGCTCCTCTGCCAGCATGGCACGTGCATTGGTTGGGTGGTGGAGCAGCACATGCCAAGGCTGGTGCCATGCAGGAGCACTGTGGAGGCAGTGAGCTGTGGCAGCTTCCACACTGGCAGGGGGACAGTGATGGTTGTGGAGCACCCAGACATGGGGATAATGATGGTTGTGGAGCACAGAGTTAGAACCATAGAAAGGTTTGGCTTGGAAGGTACTTTAAAGATCACCAGGCTCCAACCTCCCAGTTGGTTGTATGGTGTCAGTCACAGAATTGTTAATGCTGGAAGGCACCTCTGGAGATCATCCACTCTGACCCCCCTGCAGGGTCACCTGGAGCAGGTGACACAGGAACACACCCAGGTGGGTTTTGAATGTCTCCAGAGGGGGAGACTCCACAACCTCCCTGGGTAGCCTGTTCCACTGTTACCCAATCAATTCATGAGACATTCTGATAGCTAATCTGCAGTTGCTGGGAACTGAGCTGGAAATGGGGCTTTGCTGGGAGAGTTTTTCCCTCTATCTACATAAAATCCAGCTGTAAAGCTGCTGCTCCTGACCGAGTTGCTCTTGCTGCTCCTGAGCAGGTGATGTTGTAAAGACCATCCCCTGTGCTGGAGCCTGCAGAGTTACTTGTCATCTGGTGCAGATTTGATGGAGCTTTCAATGGGTGTGAGAGCTTAATCACAATACTCACACAGACCCTGAGTAAGTGCTCAAGCTAAAAATAAAGTTTTATTTTGGAGAATAAGCAGCTGGTAGTGCTTTGCAGCTGAGGCTGCATTTCTTGACACACACAAAAAAGCAAAAGAATAAAGCACTTTTCTCTGGGCTCTCACCATGGCAGAGATGCTATCATGTCAGAGCTGCTAGTGCTTTGAGATGAAGTTTTATTCTAGAGACTAAATTACACAGTCAGGGGAATTATAACCATTTCTAATTAGTGTAGCTAAAGACTTGAAATTTTAGCCAGAAGTTCTACAATCATTCACGGTCCAGAATGATTAGAGAACTATGGTAATCATCTTTATCCTTGGCTGTGAAGACATGTTCTAACTTTTACTCTGATCAAAAATAATTAGGCTTTTTGATATCAGATAAAATTTGCCTTTGTGACCTGGAGGCCCACAAATGAGCAGTACTGGCAGTGTGGGCTTATCACTCCTGCAGCTGTGTCATGGGGGGAGTGGCACTGGTGGATGCATGGATGGTTCCAGTGGGTTTGCTCAGGAAACATTAAGCCTGTTTCAGGGTTGAGCACCATGAAGGCTGCCTTGGTCAGAAGTGAGCAGGCAGTAGGAAGATGTCTGAGAGCCCATGTCCACTCTCAAGTGATGCAGCTGTGGCTCTGTTTGCCTTGGAGGAAGGCCAAGGTGAGGGGGCAGACTGGAAAGAAGAAATGTACCGTTTTATTCTCAGCCTGGGGGGGCGGCACTTGCTCAGAGCAGTCAGACACAGTCTGGTTCCTGGCTTGTCCATGGGGTTGCAGAGTCTGGCAGGTCATTTGCACCCCTGCTTTCTGGTGCTGGGCTTGCCATGAGCCTTTCACTGTGTTGCACAAGTGATCACCTGCTGTTACCTTGCAGTGCTACTCATCAAATCTGGGATTTTTTTTTTTGGCTGCCTACTGTATGGTTTTTGAATGCTTTTCATCAGAAGATGGCTAGATTTTCTTCCCTGGTTTAGTTCTGGATGATGATCAGGTTCTTGTTGCAAAGGGAAGAACTGCCAGTTTTGAACTAGGAGCATCCTGCTCTGTGTTTGTGCATCTCTTCTTATGATCCCAGTCTTATGTTTCCTTTCAGGATTTCCAGCATCTCATCAGGTGAGTTCTTAGTAGGGGAAAAAAAGTCAACAAAAACAGAAGAGGAGAGATTTGTATTGAAACCAATAAACCAGAAAGTTCATGGAAATTGATTTTCTTGTGATTGTTGCTCTGTGTGAAGTACAGAGGCAGCAAGACACTGCAGAGCAGGGAGGAATTCATGTTGCTTGTCCTTGAAGAAAAATGTGCTGTGTTAGTGATGAAGGGAGAACAATGTGAAGGGTCCTTCTCCTTGCAAGAGAGGAGTAACCTCCAGGCTTAGGACAGCCTGTACTAAGAAAGGCTTTAACAAAAGCAGACTATATCATGGTCATTGGCTGACCTAAGAAGATCCCTTGCAAGGCCTTGGGCATATTAATGCCTGTGGGGAAGATCAAGCCCCATGGTGTAAAGCAGGTATTTACATCTGTCAGTGGTGAAACATGGAAAACAGCTGAATCTGTCTGTTGAGGGTTTTTTTAGGAGAGCTCTGGTTCTAGAACAGAAGCAGCCACCTTTTTCTTCCGTTCTTTGTTTAGCTTAGATGTGCATAAAAACAAACAGAATTTATAAGAGCATCCCAGATTTACTTCCTCACGGAGGATTTAAAATTTGTCATTCCCAGACAGGATTATGCATTCAGTATATGAGCTGTCAGTCTGGGGATTGGAAGAAGGACAAATTCCAGGAGGGGTTATAAGGAGGGAAGTGCAAGCAGCCTTAGTATGCAGCTATAGCATTAGGTAGTCTACAAGAAAATTAAGACTTCACAGATACTAAGGTCCCATGTGGCCAATGCTGTAACCAAAATTTTACAAGCCACAAGTTCTAACAGGGCTCTATGTGCAGAGATTTTAAATTAAAATGCATGTGCATTGTATTTCTTCCACAGACAACACCTTAAATTGGGGCTTTTCTCTTGGCCGTGGCAGTAACAGCTGGCTCAGTTTATTTCACTGCAGAAGTGCATTTATGTGTGGACTTGCACAGGCTGTGAAGTGTTTGCTGTTGGACTGGGGGATCAGCTGGTCCTGTTGGCTGGTGATTGCTGCCTCCTGGACTTGCTGTTGCTGTGTGATGGCTGCAAACTTATGGTGGGGAGGAGGTCCCATTTCCAGGGCTGGCACTCTCTCTTCAGGGAGAAATGGATGTCAGCACTCTTGGAAGACTCCAGTTTGTGCTTTTTCTGTAAGTTGGCATCTGGAGCTGAAAAACACCTGTTGTATTTAGAGGAAAAATACTCATTTGAAATGGCAGTCCACTGGAAATTTTTTCTGTGGACCCTGACCCCCCTCATTACCTTGGGTCTGAGTCACAGCAGGAACTGTGTCCTGATCCTGCTCTCGGAGGAGCATCGCTTTGCTTCCCCAGACAGTGGCTCACAAATGAAGCTTTGACCTTTACAGGATGGTCTTGTCAAACCTAATTTGTCTTTTATCACATGGCAAAACCTTTGCTTTTAAAAAGAAGGGTTTTGAAGCTTGTCATGTAAGAAGTGGAGCAGAGGACACGATTCATGGCTGCATCCCTTTGTCTCCACTCCCCTTCACCCCTCATTGTGTTCTTGCCACAGGGATGTTATTCTGGGGAAAGCTTCATTGGCAACAGGGAAATAGTTGTCCCAAAGACAAGACCCACCACCTTGCAGCAGGAGAGAGGGGTCAGCTGCATGTGAGTTTTTCTGTGTTTGTGCCCTGAGATGCAGAGCTGTTTGCTTCCCTTGCAAGGGAACAAAGAACTAACCTCGTCACCTTCTAACATGGGGCTCAGGCGAGAAGGGGAAGTGAAATTTTGTCATTGTGTGCTTTTTAGGGTGAGGTGGGAAGTTCATGAGTTTGTTTTTCCTAGTTATTTGCTTGCCTGTTGAAGTTGTTTAGAAGAAGTTGTCACTCCCTTCCTCCTTGGAAGCTGCTTGCTTCTTTATTACTGAATTGCAGAGCCCATGACCTTCCTCCTGCCTGTGTGGAGCAGCTGAAGGGACAGTACTGCCCAGCTGCAAGTGCAGTGAGCCCATTCCGCTGACTCAGATTGCCTTTTGTGCTAGTGGGATGTGCTTTTGGATGGGGGTCTGTTTGCTGTCATGCTGATGGGGACCCGTCTATGCTGCTTTGTCCCTCTCCCCTGCTCAGGCTGGGGTGGTGTGTGTGAAAGTGGTCTGTGAGGTGTTGAATTTTTGTGTCACATTTTCCTGTGATCTGGAAATGCCACCATAGGCTGGTATTTTAGCTTGTTCAGCTGCTCAAGAGTTATAATTAAAAATAAAAAAAAAATTAAATCAAGCTGTTGGACTAGGCATGCTAGATAATTTCAGGCTGTGGGTCGTTTCTTGCTAAATCACTGGTTCCAAGTTCAGATTAGATCTCTTCTAAGTAATAGCTATTAATTATTTCTTGGGTTTTTTCTAGTACAAGTGGGGACAGTTCCTAGTAGTATGGGAACCTGAGGGCAGGCCCCTGCTCCAGAACTTCTATTATCTTGAATAAAAACAAAGGGTTGAGGGAGAAGATGAAGGAAGAGCTGCAAAAATAGACACTTGCCCACGAGGAGGTGGGAATTGCCTGGAAGCTGCGATGGTGTCTTGATGGAAAAGTCTTGAATGCCTGTCCATGGGGTTTGTGCCTGGGCCCATACCTCCACAGCTGCTAATATAGTTGGGGCTGTAATACAGCCTAATATTCTGCTACACCACTCTTTCCCCTGCCTGCTTCCACTCCACTGCCCTTGAGCTCCCTGGTCAGGAGGCTGAGCTCAGAGTTTTGTCCTCTTTCTCTGGAGGCGGGAAGAAAGCCTTGATGGACCATGCAGGCACCTTTAACCACTCACGTGGGGGGATGGAAGTGGTGATGGACAGGTTTTCAGGGTGGAGGGCTCTCTGTCAGTCGAGTTCACTGCATGAGCTGTGATGGTTTTACAGAGAACCAGGGCAGCTCCTGTGAAAACCAGATGGCTGCCTGGAGAGATCAAGTTGAAGGTCTTCACTGAGCAGACAAATGCAAACCTCCGTGGCCTCTCAATCTGACATGGTGACAATTCCTTTTTGTGTAAACTCGATGAATTCTGTGCTTTTCCAGGCTGCTTGAAGATATTCTTTTTCCTTCTCATGAGGAAAGGATGTGTGTTTGCAGGCAGATGGAGTGGGGCACCATGGTTTGAACATTGAGTTGGACCCAAGTGACCTGCCAGAAGGCAGGTCTGTAGTCCCTCTCCATCCATGCTTAGGCTTAGCTGCCTCTGGGGAATATTTGGGGAGAAGCTCAAGTATTGGGGAAGCCCACGTTTTTAGCATGTTAAAAGAATAATTGAATGAAACTCCAGCAACTCAAGTAAGAATGGTGATCATAAAAATTCATTAGCTTATTGCAGAAGCTTAGGGATTTTCCTGAGCCTGGCCAAATCAAAGTGTTTGCAGCTGAACACTTTTTCCATGTGACATCAAAAAAACCAGTGTCTCTTGAAGTGCTGAGTTCTGAGTAATGAAGTTTTTGTTTCAGAATCACCTTTATTGACTTAAACTGTAAAATGCATCCCCTTTAGTTTGTTTTTTTGAATTGATTTCATGTGTGTCTTCCATTAGCTTGGTGACAGGAGATAGAAACACCATCGAAATAATTGTGCTGTTTTTATCAAGGCACCTGCACAGTATAATTCTTTGTATCAGGGATGGAAAGAAGCCCATCCAGCATCCAGTTTTGTGAAGCATCATCTTGTCTGTGGACTTGGGCTGTCTTAGAAGCATTGCCCAATGTTGTGAGACAGCATCTGAGCCTTCACATTCATGAACATGTGTGAGCTGTCTGAATTCTTGAGCTCCTATTCAGAAGCTTGATTTCTCAAAATGATATTGAGCTCTGGTCACTTTAAAAGCTTTTAAACACTATAAATGACTGAGCAAAATGTTCTCCCAATAGAACTGCTGTTGGCAATATTTGGTCTTGTGTAACTCTTTAGATGTGAAGCATCACACAAACCTCCCACAGCTGGGCTGGGGGGAGTTAGGAGTGGTGAAGAGCAATCAGCCCTGACCTGGAAGAGTTTAGAGGGATGGGGGAGAGAGAGTTTGCACGTGGGTTGTGCAAACCCCAAAGCTTGAGAGTTACTGTGAACCGTTCCTTGCTGTCAGGCCGCTTCCACCACCTTCTCTGCCCCGTGGTGGCCTTGTGCACTGGAGGGGTCCCTGGAGGTGCCACCAGATGGGTTGGGTGGAGGTGAGCTGAGTCCTGGCCATCTCCTTTCCTGCAGGATTTGTCCCACTTGATATGGGCTGGGAAGATTTCCTGAACCAGTAGTTTGCTCTCGCTGATCCCACTGGGTGAGGTGGGTGCTGACACAGGTGAATGTGCCATGTGGAGAAAGTGGATGGAAGAAATCTATCCTGTAATGAGCCATGGGAGCAAGTTTTGCACATGAGAAGTGAACAGTCCAACAAATGCAGGTATTTTGTTCACTGCCTTGGGAAGTGAGGAAAACAGGATTATGGCTGTTTTGCTGCCTGTAGCACAATGTCCTAAGAGACATCCCCTTCCTGTCCCCATTTCTTTGTGTTTTCTGGGGAGCCAGTGCCACTCTAAGCTGCGAAAGGAGATGGGATTATAAATTGCAGCTAAAGCAGAGGCTATTTTCCCCCTGCAGGTAGAGTGGGGCAGTAATGAATTGCTTTTCTTCCATGACTCACCTCTTACCTCCTTATAGGTGAAATGCCAGCAAATCCAGTTGAACCCTTTAATTCTTTTTTAAAGTAAAAAAGTCCACTGAACAAACTCCAGAATTTTTTCTTGAACTGAATCTGAAGATAACAGCAAGTTAGCCTCATTCCTCTGATAAACAGAGCTAAACTTGCAATTCTCAAGGTACTTTTGTAGGTCAGTGGAAACTCAGTCTGACGTAGTTTTGCAGCACAGAAAAATCATGTTCCCCTGTCTGCCAATCAAAAAGCAAAGGTTTATTTTGGCTTGTGCTCTGTCTTTATGATCACATGTAACAGTGTAAGACATGCTGTAGATCTCAGTGTTATCTTAGTTTATTTTGAGGTATGAATTAGCATTAGGTTTATCATTGCCCCAGTAAAGCTCAACTGACCGACTCTCTGGACTTGGTGAGGATCAGGGTGCTGATGGCTTCAGCAGAAACATCCTCTTTACCAGGAATAAATGTGCTTGCAGGAGCAGCTCTCAGCTAACAGGGAGATTAGCACACTTGGGTATTTTGTCTATAGGTAGTTAGCATGATCTTCCTGTTGACAGTGTGGAGTATTTCAGCCCCTCTGATACCCCTTTCCTTGCTGCTCTGCACCTGCACCCTCAAAGATCTTTAAATGACTTTACTGTAATTAGCTGGCACACCTAACTTTGTGTAATTCTTGTGTATGGCACTGATAAGCCAAAGACTAAATAACATCTGTTTGATAGCACTACATTGAACGTGTTGAAATATATTGCTACCAAAATCCATGGCAGGGGAGTGAGGGAGACACCTGTTTTCTTTCAGGGGATGTTTCTTCTTGCCTTGTCTTTACTGTGGCCCACCTGAAAGCAAATGAGCATATCTTTTACTGAAGGCCTGGCTGCCACACTTCTTATTTAATTCCCTTAATGAGTATTTTATCTCCAGGTCAGTCATGAAGACTCTTGGCAGGTGGAGGGAGGCTGCTGGGTCTGGACATGCTGTTCTGCTTGGATGGAAGACCTGTTTGGGATTCCCATGTTGGGCAATACCTGCCCAGCACAGGGGAGCTGTGTTTCCTCCACACCAGTGGGAGCTGGTCTGTACATCCTGAAAATGTTGGGAACAAGGTGGTTGGGCATCCTGAGGTTTCCTAATATTGGTATTTCCAATGCCTGTGCCAGAAAAGAAATTGTTGGTGAGATCATACTGTGGGAACATTATATGGAAATGAGGTTGTTTGGATGCCTATTTTGGAGAAACATTGGAAGTGTGCTTGCTCTCTTGGGTACCTGGTCTGAAACAACATTAGCAGGAGAAGTCTTCAAGGATCTTGGTTGACCTCCTGTGCTTGGGAGTTGTGTGAAGGGATAATAGTAAGAATACTGTTTGTCAGGGATCCTTCCACCTTGGAATGAGTTTTGCTCCACAAGAATATGGAACTGCTTTCATTGAGCAGAGGGACAGCATGAACCCACCATAGGGCAATTCTACTTCTGGTAAAAAATGCTCAGGTTTTTCCATATGGTGGTTTGAGGGTCATTTTATTTTGGAGTGGGTTGCACATGTGATCTGATCACAACCTGTGATAAGCTGAATTTTGTGTAGGATGCTCCAGTAACTTAAGGAAGAGAAATGCTCATTACAAAGGGAAGCGCTGAGTTTTCTGTACGAGTTAATGTTTTCTGATTTTTCCTTTTATTTTGGATTGTACAGGGGAACTGCATCCCTTCATGGCAGAAGAGGCAATGTTTACTCTGCTTGCAGAGTCCAAAACACAGAAAAATTATTTTCTAGCCAGACTGTTAACTGATCCTGCAGCAGAAAGCTGCCTTTGATCCTCCGAACTGGAATGATGATCTTTGGGGAGAACTTTCCAAGGCCTCTCTGAGGTTTGCTCATAGTAATGCAAGGCAGGTTTTCATCTTTGCAGTGATAGCTTAGCAGGCCTGTGCCAGGCCCAGCAGCTCTGATCCCAGTGCTGCTCAAAAGATCCTGGGGATTCGTGTCTGGTTTGCAATTTACATGTGTGCAGGGCTAAAACCAACTGATGGCTTTCTTGTAGTTGCCCCTTGAGGATGGAAGCTCTTTTCCCTCATTAGTGACTTTAATAAAGTACATATGAGTGTTCATCCAGCAGATACCAGAAAACAGCTCTTGTTCTCCATGTGGCAGACTGGAATTGTTCATGCCCAATCCCACAGGTTCTGTGCTTCCTTGGATAGTGACCTGTTCACCCTCCTTGCCCTTTTCCTTCACGTTTCGCTGGTGTTCCTGGGTTGTATGTCTCTGTTCCCTGCCAGGTCTGCCCTCCCGTGTTCACTGGGACTGAGATGGCAGGTCTATTTAATTTTCCATTCTCCCATTTTCGGTGAAGTTGATAAGTAACCCCTTTATAATTTTCCCATAGTTTTGGGTTTGGGCAACATGATAATTACACCCAAAGCACATTGTAACTGCAATGTGCTGCCTTCTGACCCTTGCCAGAGCACTGGTCATGGGACAGGGAGGATTTTGGAAGAAAACCTGATAAATCATAAATTCCTGTGCAAGATGAATCACAAGTTATCGCCTCTTTCTCAAGCACATAGCTGCAAGTGCCAGTCTGTGGCATGCAGGAGGAAAGTCCCTTTCAGTTAACATGGATGTTCATGCTCTTCTTCTGCATCTGTCTGTGCATCAGTTGAATTGCCAACTCAATTGCAATTTTTCCTTCTTGACCCTGGAGACTTTACTTGATCCTTCTGTACCAGAAATGTGCTGCAAGTCAAATGTGAGTGGGAAGGGAGAGACTTCTCTTAAACGTGGCAGAAACTTGAATTTCATTGTCCTACTACTCACATGACTGTTACCTTTCTGGTATTTTACTACAACCTCTGCTATGGAAATAGATTTTAGAGGGAAACTGAGCCTTCATTTCTGAATGCCAGAAGAGGAGCCAGGACTTGCATGGTTTCCCGGGCTTGTTCCTTCCTCTGGGCTCTGACCTTGCTCTTTGTCCTGGCAATGCTTGGCAAACCTCATTAACTGCAGAGAGTGTTTCTGCAACTGGATCTTCAACCCACATCCACGTTTTTGCCAACTCAATCAAAACAAATATGTGCTGAAATCAGTGCCTTGCACTCTTCCCAACACTCTGGAAACTTAGAAATTAGTTGCATTTTTGATCATAATAAAGGGGTTTTCTTACAGACCTGTGCTAATTGCTTGCAAGTGATCTTGGAGCTGTGCTGAATCTCAGTGAGCAAAGGGCATCTGTAGCAGTTTTTTGGGCTACCAAGCTGAAAATTGTGCAAAGACTGACACAACCTTATCTGTTGGGCTTTTTTGCAACTTTAAGTGCTAATATATCAAAACTGCTGGAATAACTGATAGCACTTCCCTGTAATGTCTTTCCTTCCACCTTGATATATCCTGGTTCATAATCTCAAGCTTTCATCAAAGCAGAGGCTATCTAGTTTTCATTTTCAGTGTAGATGATAATTCTAGTATATGTAATATATATATATATATATAAGTATATATCAGTAGAAATGCAAGTTTCCCTTGAACAGGTGCCATGTTGACCATGTCAGATGTTGACTTGGCTTGACAACTGTGTGCTAGAAGAATGCTGAACCTAAACCTAAAGAGAGGGGCAGCTCTGTCTGTCTGGTGGCTGTTCACCTGGGACAGGCTAAGCCAGACAAGTCCCCTGAAGAATTGAGAGCAGTAAGAATTAAGGTAGCAGAGAACAGCAAGATATGTAAGTATGTGTTGATTGCTTTATTTTAAAAACTTCTGTCTCTGCTTTTATCCTTTTAGAGTGTTTTGGCATGGGACATGTGTTCTGGGTACTGGAGGGCCCAGAAGTATGAGGGGAAAGAATCACTGGACAAATCTGGTCATCGTGGCCAGTAAACAGGGTCTGAGCATGGCTGGAGAGACCCTGGAAGAAGCATTTCCACCTTGGGAAGTACAAGCGTGCAGTGGTGGGTTGCATGTGTTCTGCTGTCCCTCAGCTTGTCTCTGCCCCCTTCTCCCTGACTCTGAAGCTGGAGAGAAATCAGTCAAGGCTTGGTTGCTCTGCATCCCTCTCCTGCCTCCCGGGTTCTGTCTGTTCCAAATGCCGCTCGTGACTGTTCTGTCCCTAGTTAGTGTATCTCTTTTGCCAGGAGCTGTGGCTTTTGCTTCAGCGTGATTTGCACAGCTTAAGCCCTTTCCCTGGCTATCCTTTCTCTTCATTTCCCATTTGTGCAGCTGCTGTCAGCACACAGTGGAAAAACACCGATCTGTTAGAAACCCACTATAGCATATCAGCAGGAATTCCTGATCTGCTTCTGGGCTGCCTCTTTGTCAGAAGAGCTCAGCCATGTCTTTGTTTGCTCGCTAGCGAGTCAGAGATGCTGCAGGTTTGTTTGGAGCTTTTCTCATCTTATTTGCTCAGTAACCAGGACAGTTGCCCATTGTTTCACTCGCGTTTTTATCGTGCGTTTTTAAGTGCTGCAAGGCACAATATCTTCATGCCGGCAAGAGTAAGTTAATGCATGTCTTTTAACCAACAGCCTGGGGACTAAAAATTTCTGATCGGGGCCACAAAAAGGGGAAGAGAAAAGAGCTGAATTTCCACAAGCAATGCAAAACCCCAAAACTCACCCTATTTGTTTGAGCTGTGTGTTCTCGAAGGGGGAACTGGGATCTGGCACATCACGCTGCTGCAGACAAAGGATAGATGATTTTTGTAAATTGGTGCCGCGATCATTTAAGTCTGGAAGGAATAACAGTGTGCAGACAGTCTGGCAGTGACTGGGGGTGAAGGGCATGTGACCTAAGAGGTGGCATTCCTCTCTGATTTGAGTAACAAAGAACCAGCCTGTGCCTGTGTACGCCAGCGGGATAAATATCCCAATTTCACCAGTGGTCCGTGTCTGTGCAGCTGCGTGAAAACCGAGCTGTCACTGGAGACAAAACTTTGTCTGTCCTTTGTTGTCGTGTTGAGAGCTGGAGCAATAAGATGAGAGTGAAGACCAGCAGCCCTGCCTGGGCACCCTTCTGGCTGCAGAGGCAGTTGCAGGCATGAGGGCACCGATTCCTGCACATGCAGAAGAGCAAATGCCCTTGATCACTAAAAACTGGGGAGGCGGGAAGAAAAAACACACCATGTTTTCTTGGATCAGCCCCCTGTGGAGGCAAAGAAAAGCCTGCCATACATTAATGGGCCACTTTCATAAATGTGGGAGCCTCATGCACTCAGAGTGGCTCAGCCTGTCTGAGCTGATGCAGCTGTCAACCTGTTTGTCTAGAAAATGCTTTTCTGAAAGGTATGATTATTCTAGACTGTTGAGCAAGTTGTTCTGTGTGAGTGCATTTAAACAACGCCAGTGGTACATGTGGAAGAACTGAAAATGAAGAGGGAGGGGGCAACACTTTCAACAGCCCCAGGAGGGCAGGAGAGGAGGTCGCACCGCCTGCACAAGGACACAAGTATTGTCTTCTGAAATGCTCAGGTCTCTCATCAGCCTGTGTGACACATCCTGTGCAGGTGTGCTCTCTTTGGGGAGACTGCTCCTGAAGCAGTGAGGATAAGAGCAGTGGGAGTCACGGGGGTAGATGGATTCCTGTCTGTGCAGGGCCATGCCCTGTGTTGTCCGTGCTTAGATACCCACAGGACATCCTGGAATGATGCTGTTTAAAAACCTGGTTTTAGCCCTGGGAAAGGCATCCTTCCCCACCTGCCTTGGGTGAGCAGAGTACCCCAGGGCAGTGCTGAGGTCTGGCTCTGTCCTCCTCAGGTGGGGAGGAAATTGGCAGCAGGCTCTGGGGAGACCCTTTGTTTGCTCGTGTTATTAGCAAGGAGCGAGGAAGTAATGATTTATTGATGCTTCTGTGATTCTCCTACACCGAGCTGTGAAGGAAGAAATTCAGTTTCCTGGCTGATATTCATGGCCCTAATTGAGCAGTAACTTGTTCCTGGGGGCAGCTCGCCTGCGGGGGGTGCTCGCGGTGCCTCTGGTTCTCTGGTACAGTGCCCCATAGCCAGACTGGCCTGTGACCGTCAAGGGTCACTGCTCTGCTCTTCCCCCTCCCTGCTTCAGCCAGGCTGGTGGCGATGAGCTGCTTGTAGAGCCCAGCACTTCTCTGCTGCAGCATTTCATTTGATTAAACCAGAAATATCTGATAGAGGGGGTGGTGGCTGCTCCTTTCTGGAGTGAGATGCCAGTGGGAATGTGGATCGAATACTCACCAAATACCCCTTGATCCTCGTGGTACATTGGGCAGAAGGTGGTGTCCTGTTGATGCCTCTTGGCCATAGGCTGGGCATTGTCACACTGACCGAGGAGACCTCTGTAAGGGCTGGTACCCCCCACTACCATCATTGCCCTGGCCCTGCCACCTTCTCCACCTTTCCAGAGCTGCTGGTGTGGCTGTGCCTGGTGGGCCGGTAGCTGGTGAAGGATACAGTGAACAGCTCGTGTGCTGCCGTGATTGCCTGGGGCTCTGCCAACCCCCACCCGTGCAGCTTCACTAAATCCAGCTGAATTCCTGGGCTTTGCTTGGGTCTCCTCTGACAGCACGCTGTACGGCAATGCCCTTTTCATGCATTCCCTTTCTTCCTCAGCTTAGTCTGCTATGAGCAGGGTTTCATCTCTGTATCTCAGGGCATGGAATGGATGGGGCAGGATCACAGTGCAGGGCTCTGTGGGGCTTCTGAGCACCCAGTTCCTGCCGGTGCTCCAGGGCTCTGCTCCTGCTGCCACTTTCTGGCTTCTCTCCTCTGCAGACCATAAAGCTGTGTGTGGCCAGGGCTGCCTGTAAGTGTGTGAGCTGCCTGGATGTACTGCTCAGGACCCCTGCCTGCTTGTGTCCCTGCTACCAGCATCCTCAGGAGTGTGAGTGCTGGATGCAGGCAGGATCCCCTCCCAGTCCCGCAGAGTGACTGATCTCCCTGAATTGCATGGGGAGAACAATGAGGCATGTGCCTTCCTCTGAACTGCAACGAGCAAGTAATCCCTCAAGTCCCAGGGAGGAGGGGATCATAGGTGATACTTGGCAAACCTGACTTTTCCCCCCATGCAACCCATGCTTCTTTCAACTCCAACATGCTTATTCATCCATCTTCCTGAAACAAAGCAGTGCCATTTTGGTTAACCTAAGGAGTATTTGGATTCCTTAGAAACACATGATCTATCCAGGATACTGTTTTCTAGTTTTTAAGTTTGACTACAGTGCAGGGGATTCCCAGTGCTGGGTGTTCTACAAACCCAGAATGCAAGCCAGCCCCTGTGCTGACAACCCTGGTGCCTGCCTCCAACTCAGCTGAGAAAGGGAGTAGGAGATGATTTATGAGAAGCATGAACAATGTCATGAAGTGCAAGTGGCAAGTTAATGCTGCTTTTTTATTCCAGCCCTTTGACAGGGCCCTACTAATAGAGGGTTGGGGAGCAGAAACAAAGGAAAGAGCACAGCAGCTAAAAGCCAGTTGTCACAGCACTGCTGCATTAGTGTGAAAATGCTGTGTTTTATCAGAAAGGAAGCACCCTCTCAGTAACAATGGCATTGCATAGCAAGGAGCAGCTCCAGAGGAGTACCTCTCCTATGAAGACAGGCTGAGTGGGGAGAGAAGGCTTTGGGGAGACTTCATTGCTTCCAGTACTTAAATGGAGCTTATGAAAAGATGGAGAATTACTTTTTACACAAGCAGGTAGTGATAGGACAAGGGAGTAATAGTTTTAACTAGAAGAGGAGAGATTCAGATTAGATGTTAGGGGAAAATTCTGTACTTGGAGGGTTATAAGGCACTGGAACAGGTTGCCCAGAGAAGTTGTAGATGCTCCATCCCTGGAAGTGTTCAAGGCCAAGTGCAACTGGGGCCCTGGGCAACCTGGTCTAGTAGGTGGCATTCCTACCCGTGGTGTGGGCTAGAACTAGATAATTTTTAATGTCCCTTCCAAGCTGAACCATTCTACAATTCCAGCTTGTGGATTGCTGTGGGTTGTGGATGGAGCCGATGTACCCTCTGGAAGAGAGCAGAGACACTGAGCTGTTCAGCAGGATACTGTGATCTTCCCTGGGATGGTCAGACTGAGGAAAGCATTGGAATCCATGTGGGATTGTGTCTGACAGGATGGAGAAGATGAAAGAAGGCAACACTAAGGGCCGCAACTTGTGGAGGGGCTGGTTTTTAAGGGGGTGGTGGTGAATGCGGAGGGACTACAAGTAGGGGAACAGAGAGTGTGCCAGGGCCAGCATTTGGAGGCTGTAGCAGGAGTTATGTTGAATTTTGGGGTGGGAACTCATGAGAGACTGCAGGAGGGCAGGGGTCTGTGGCGTTCAAAGCAGCACTGGCATTCCACTGGGGACACTGCTCCCCTTTCACAGAGAGAGAATGCAACTTGGTGTAATTTTCTTTTATCTTCCCAGAAAATGAGGTGAATTATCTGAAATTGCTTTCTGTTCCTTCCAACCTTCCTTGTACTTTGCTCCATTTCCTTACTTAGTTCTGTAGTTGTGGTGAAATGCTCCCTAGGCCATAAGGGGTTGCTTGGAGGCTCCATCCTAAAGTTGAGTTCTGAGTGTTGGCTTTGTCCTTGACCCAATACTTTAACAAATGTGGTTTTGTTGTTTAGATGTTTTCCCAGTTACTTCCTTCCCTATCTCTCTTTCTTGGAGAAACAAACCAACAAAAAAACCCTTCTAAATTTTTCAAAGCTGAGTATTGCAGAGAAAGCCTCTCATCCACACCTTGTTTTCTTCCTCACAGTCTGTGGTAGCTGTTAATTCACATTTGGTTAAGCAATTAATCAGGATATAAATAATACATATCATGTTATCAGAAAACTGCATGCCAGTGCTATGGAGGCAGGCACTTTCAGCCCCGTTGGGGAGGGCTTGCCTTCTGTGCTCTGCAGCCCCCTAAGGCCAATTAAGGTACATCCTTGATGAGATTCCAGCCGTTCCTTGGCTGGATGAATAGTTGCTCTAATGCAAGGAGGGGGGCCAAAGCGGGAGGAGATAAAGGGGGGTTTAGTGTTCAAACAGCTGCAGTGAGAACTGAAGCCCAAACATTCCTCTCCTCCCCTTGTGTGTGGGCTGAGGCTGGACCAGCAGGACAGAAGGGATGGTGCAGGCACCAGGGGCAGCTTATGGGAGATGTGTGGGTCTGCTGGATCATGGGCAAAGGCTCCATAGCGTGTCCTTTGCCTTCTGCCTTAATCCTGTAAAGGTCTTTTCTCCTGAAGGCATGTCAACTGTTGATAAACAAAGCCTTTGAAGAGTGTCACAAGTGTAGAAACTTGCTTTATCTTCCCATTCCTCATCTCTACAGCTCTCCTGGTCTGTATGAGCCCAGAGAATGGTGTCTTTGGTATCTCTTGTCTCAAGACTGCTGTTTATTTATGCTGCAGTAAGAAGTACTAAAGTGGCTGTCAGGAGGAATAAATGCTGCTGTGATAGCTTGGGTGGAGATTTGGAAAAGGCACTTCAAGTTACAAAACAAGTATAAAAGCCACCAAGAAAAAAGTGAGCAAGAAAACCAAATGCAGAGTCAATAAACTCAGACCAGATTTCAGCTCTGTCTCTCACATTCACAGCTGTGTATTTACTCCATAGCAGGTCAACAAGAGCAGGAATAATTGAGTTTGGGATAAGCTGGGCTTTGCAGTGGGATCTCAAAAGCACCCTGAAGCAGGCTAAATATTCAAGGTTGCTGCATGGTCCTGAGGCTCTGTCCCTGGTCTTCCTGTAGTAATCATTGGACTCTGGGGCTTGTAACAGTGACTTTCTTTTCCAAGTGTAAACCCTGGGAGTTTCTTGGACTATAGTCTCTCCTGCTGTAAGCTCTGGTGCAACAGAACCGCAGCTGAAGCAACGCAGTAACATGTGGAATGTTGTTTCTCAGGTGCTGGAGCAAGATGTGGTTCTCCAGTCTATTGACCGTGCCATTGAAGCTGTGCACAATGCAGCCATGAAGAATGGGGGTAAATACAACCTGGAGCAGAGAGATGTCCTCCAGTAAGTACAACGGGCACCTGGGAGAGCTGGCGGATGGAGGGTGGCCAGTGTGTGATGCTTCTGTCACTGACTGTGTCCTTGGGGGTCAAGTTGGGCATTATTGATTTGAGCCTCTGCACTGCAAAGTGCTTCTGCACTCTGAGAGCTTCCCAGAGTCTGAGCTGGCAGCTGCTGCTGCTCCTCCTGACAACTGTGTCCAGTAAAGCAGAGCTTTGGCCTTGCCTCTATCCCTGTGAATGCCAAGAAGAGGAAACTCTCAGCTGCATTGTAGGCTTGGAGAAGAAATCAAAAACCTTTCTGGCTGCATTTTCTCTGCTCTACCAGCCAGGGATTGTAGGGGTTGTTGGCATGTGGCAGAAGGTCCTTAACATGTTCTCAAATAATTGCTTGCGAGGAGAATTTTTGTTTTTCTCTGACACCTCACACTCTGTGCTGAGGCATGCTGGTTTAATCTCAGTTGAACAGCAATTTTAAAGTGCAGGCAATTTCTGAAGCTTGGAATGCAATATGTGACTCTCCCCCGAGGAAGAGACATTTTTCTCCAGCGAACTGATGAATAAATTATGGGCTCTTGCAAAGCCTCTTCCTTCCTCCCCCAGAAGTGCTTCCTTAGTTGTTAATGAAACTGGGCTTGGTGAACAGAGTAGTGTAGCCCATTCTGGTATATATAGCCCAAATGCAATAAATCACTTAAAAAATATAATTTAAATGTTGCAGCACGGTTGCTCCCTTGAGCTTTGCTCTTCCTGATGTCATCATTGTATTTCAGGAAACTCATCCATCACCGGAAGGAGACTGTGTCCCGCAAAAGCCACTCTCCCACCCCGCAGGGGACGGTTATGACACAGTCCTCCAGTGATCACCACCTGGATGTGGCCCGTCAGCCCAACGGCGTGTGCCGGACCGGCTACGAGCGACACCACAGTCTTCCAAACACTGAGTTCGAGGAGGAGGACGAAGGTCTTTATCAGGTAACAGTGGCTGGATGCTTTCTAGGTTCCATCTTTGGTGGTGCAACATTGCTTGTCCTTACAGAATAAAGATTAAAATGCCTTTGCAGCTGAAGTCGAAGGGCAAGTGTTTGTGCTGCTTACCTGGGATTATTGTAGTGTAAAGTGATGGTGTCTCCATGTAAGAAATCTGGAACAGTCCCTCTGCCATTTACACTTGTGAGGCTTTTTGGAACCCTTTAGGGTCCTTGGTTTTATGGTAACATGTGAGATCCACTCTATATTGTATGACTGTCTCCTGGAAAATTATTAAAAGGATTGCAGGCTCCCTGGAGGGTACACTGAAAGGCAGTTTTGATGTGAGCAGCAGAAGGCTCCCTCCAAGTACTTGGCTCTGCTTTTTTCCCCCCTTGCACAAGATAGTTTGTCCTTAAGCATTTAATCTGCCTATTTATACTACTCAAAACAAGAAAAAAAAAATCCTGCTTTGTCTGAACATTGCTTGTCATGATGAATTAAAGGTAAATTGCAGGAAATATGATTTAGAGCAGATCTTTTTTTATCTTGGTGACACACAGTTCCAAGGTTACTGTGTGGCGCCAGCGAGGCTTCAAAGTAGCAGCCCAGGATGGATGTAGCGGTTGTTGCGGGTGAATGATGTGGCCGGTTTCACTGTGTAGGTGTAGGATGTTTAGGGCTAAAGGCGCCAAGCAAGGATAAGCACAGAGATT
This sequence comes from Serilophus lunatus, assembly GCA_013399895.1. NCBI lineage: Eukaryota > Metazoa > Chordata > Aves > Passeriformes > Eurylaimidae > Serilophus > Serilophus lunatus. The sequence goes on from VXBA01001230.1 coordinate 1,481,866, forward strand.
TTTTTTTTTTTTTTCTCCTACACAGGAACACGTGCACTGTAGTTTTTCTTCATCTCTCTGGGCTGAGTGTTTGGAGGCAGTGTGTTTATAAGGTACTGATACACTGTCACTCCTAGCAGATGAGGCTTGTTTTACACTTGAAGAACTGTGAGTCTATGGAGGTCAAATGTAGCTCTGGCTCATGCAGAACACATCAATCCCAACAAACTCCATTTTTCTCCTTGGTGTTCTTTTTAGTTCCTGGGCAGGCAAACCAGCTCCTGTATATTATGGGCTGAGTGAATGGGATGTAAGGTGCCCCATTCTCTGTGCTGATTGCTCTTCTTTACTGGTCTGTGGTTTGGTTGCTTGTCAGAAAAGGAGGAAGACAAATTCCTTGGCTGACAAAGAACCGTTTCTGCCTGGGTGGCACTGAGGGTGGAGTCGAAGGGCTTCCAGCTTAGCCCTGTGCTGAAAGGGCTCCTTGAGATTTTAACAGCTCAATTGATGGATTTCCTGTGTGCTTTGAAAATACAAAGTGGAGGAAGCAGCATTGCATTCTTCCTTTCACTGGTTATGCAGCAGCCTAAGAGGAGACCTACTGGAATCTAAACTTTGTAACTAACTATGGAGAAGCAGAGGTCTGGCATGTGCTTTTCACTGCTTGAGATTTTCAGATGCATTCAACATTTGTATCTGAAAACTTAAGCACAATTTGAGATGCAAATTTCCTCTCAGGGCTGAACTGGCTGAAATACTTGGTGATGGCTCTGATGCTAAGCCTCTCTTCAGCTCCTCCACAGTTCGCATAAGGTGGGAGGCTGGGGCAGTTTCATATCAGTTGTCAAGGGAGGAGGTTGGGCTCTCAGAGTATTTTAGTCAGTCTGCTGTGTTCGTGCATGCTCAGTGGGTTTGTGATGCTCTTCTCAGAAACCTTTGCTGCAGACCAGTGTGTCTGGCTTGGCAGAGTTTGCCTGGAGGAGGTGGTGGGAGGGAGATTGTTCATTTGGTTTATTGTTTTGTTATTTTGTTTAAAGGTTCCTACTGTAACAGCATTGTTCCCAGGAGTTGGAGAAATGACTGGTGGTGTTCTCTGCCTGCCTGGCTCAGAAGGGAGTGTTATGGTTGAGTCAGCTCTCATCTTGAGCAGCACAGGGAGCAGAGCCTCTTCTAGTAGGCCCTGCAGAGTGGAAAAGGGGAGGAAGCAGATACGTAAAATGTGCAGATTTGGTCAAGTTCACTGCTCCCTTGTAGAGGCCTGGGGAAAGGGAGTATACAACACAACTATAGTTGCTTCTCTCTGGACCTTTGGTAAGGTCCCTCATCTTCTCCCCTCTGGACAGATGGGATATGAAATGCAAGGAACCCTGCATGATCACCTTCTCCACAGCAGCTGCACAGAGGATGCCCTTGCAGGGGTTTGGTGTTGTACATCCTCCTTTTGGCCCAAAGCAGTGGCTAGTGAAGGTGAAGGCAGGGGATGGCCATTGGTTACACATGCAGCTCCTGACCATGTGGCACCCCCCAGCCTGGACAGGCATCAGCACGGGTAATTCATGCCATGCTTCGTGTTCTCATCGCAGCACTTGAACTGTGGTGCGTGGCCATCTAAATGAGGCTGGCAGGGCTGAGCTAGGGTTAGCTGTACATCTATTAATTTAAGCACTAGCCTGTAATAACTATGTTAAACTTGCATGGTAAATTTGGAAGGGCTAATGAAGCCATGGAAGTACTCCAGAATGACCCAACCTTAGCTATCTCCAAACAATGTCATGCGTCTGCTCTAAGCTCTGAGCCTGCCTGTCTGTTAAATCCCATGCCGTGTCAAGCAGCTCCAACTCATCCTGTTAGCTCCATCCCTCTGCAGAGAGGGCTCTGCTTTTAGCACAGCTGAACTTTCTGGATCTGGGACCAGCCTGCCAACCATGCAATGCAGAGACCCCTCCTGATCTGCTGGGCCTCTCTCAGCTGTGCAGTCTCTTTTTGGACTGACATGGATAATTTTTGGAGCTGTATGCAATATCATATAGCATTCCATCCAAAGAACAATGTGGAGTGGATTGACAAGAGCAGAGAGCTTAGGCAAGGAGTCTGCAGCAGTTTCTCATGCTAATCCAGGAGCTGAAGGTGTGGTGTTATAGGCCTATTCAGTAATGGCAGGGCATAGAAAAACTTCCAGGGCTAAAGAAACCTTGAAAATTCACACTTGTGATGGACTAAATTTTGTTACTGATTCCAAACAGCTTCAGCTTGAGATACCCAAGACGTTGAGACCATCGCCTCCTTTAACTTTCTCATGCCGCCTTGGGTGGTTTTGCCACAGACAGTGATTGCAGTATCCCATAAAAACAGAGGCATGTTTCAGGCAGCAGGCTCTGAATTGCAGAAGTCTTAAGAGGTTCCAAACCAAGTCTCCTGGCCCCAAGCTGCTGAGCTGTGGGAACTGAGTATTGATGCAATGTGCTCCCACCTATGTTGGCTACTGTGTTCAATGATCAGAGGTTAACCCTGAGGCTGCACTTCTCCAGAGCAATTCTGGGTGATGTCAGTGATCATGGTGTTTAGATCCAACAGGAAAATATGAGTGTAGGAGTCTGGACCCGGGGCTTACAGTCTGCTGGTTTGCCAATCCTAGAAGAAGAATCTTACAGGAAAAATCCCAGAAGCAGAGAATTAATGCAACTCCCTGGCAAAAGCTTTTCCCAGTAGGTCTTGCTATAGGTAGCATAGTATTGCACAGAGAATCTAGCACTATTTTTCTCCCTGCATGAACAGAAATAGCTCTTGAAAGCATGGAAAAGGCATTTGCATGTCTCCAGTCCTTGGCTTTGTCTTTCTGCAAGGGTATTTGTAGCTAATGTAATGGATCTCTCCAGAAGAGTGTGTAAATACACAGTCTGTTTGCAGCCTCTGTGGAGCTGTTGAGAGTAATGTGGAGACACGGTGAGTGTGTGGGATTGCATTTGGAATAAAGGAGGAGTAAATGCTTGACAGGTCTACACAACGTATGTGCCGTGTGCTGCTGAACACAGCAATTAGACAGGGCTGCTTTGCCTGTCACAGGGAGGGGATGAAGCCGGCTTGAGTCCCGCTTTGTTCTTCTAGGAAGCCACTTATTAATATATGTCCTTCTGAGAAAACTTCCCCAAATGATGAGAGAGATGTAAGGACAAACGTATACACGCACATGAGAAAGAAGGTTTCATAACAGAGAATGTCTTTATTGTCAACCTCCTTTGATTGCTCTGAAATCTTTCCTTACAGATCCCACCACAGCCCCGGCGTGCTGCTCCTGTCACTCCCCCACCTCCAGAGAAGCGCAAGAACGCACAGATTGCTGCTCCCATTAAAAGTAAGGACAAACAGCTTTCCAGATCTCGGGCACAAAACAAATACTAGGTGATGTAACAGCCATGGTGCCTGGATGCTTCTGCTTTGTGCTTAGAGGAGCAGCCTTATCTATGCTGTAAATTCCTATCAGCTTTAAATCCTTATAAATATATTTATATCTATTACATATATATAGCCTAGATTCCTGTCGGTTTTAATGTAATGGTCCTGAGCTGGTGGTCAGGGGTCCTTCAAGCTTTCTTTGATCTGGGAGAGTCTGGGCAGCCTGATGCTTGTGATTGGGAGCCACATACAGCATCCTCCTGCTCCTTTGGTGCCTCTGGCTCTAGGAATCATGGTGCTCTCTAAGGAGCAAACTCTGCCTGCTCATGTGGTTAGTCTGGCCAATGCACAACCTCAGTGATTCAAGATCCTTTTTCTCCAATAGACTCCATGGCCATCTCCCAACAAGGCAGAGGGAAGTGTTACCTTGCAGTGCAGAGTATGATACTTCACCATGGCAGCTTTTAATGCCCTCTCCAGTTTTGCTTTTGACTCCCAATCTGTTGGGCACTTTCTTTGTACAGTGATGGGATTTCCATAACCTGTAGGGAGCAGGGGCACAGCTGCCTGTGTGCTGCCAACGGGCAGAGGAGCAGCTAGTGAGGAGCACTTCAGAGTAGGACCATGGGGCTTGGGCAGGAGCTTCTCCATCCTCGGCATGGTTGTGCTAGCAGAAGCAATGGTCGTCCTGTCACATTGCTGCCAGCTTGTCCAAGTGCTCTCCTGTGCATTAGTAACACTTAGCTCTTCTCAAGACCACTCATGTCCCCTTGTGTGAAGCAGGGCAGAACTATTGACTTGCAGGTAGTTAATTGAGACCTGGGACTGGCACCAGCTTCCTTAATGGTACTTAATGATGTTGAGTAATTTTTCACTGTGGTAGTGGGAGTTCACAAAAGTCAGTTTCCTTCAACTCATTACCTTGATTTAATGAAACATGGTGGGAACTGTGACTCATGAATGGTCCTCTGTAAGGAGGAGAGGGGGAAAGAGGGATGCTAAACCCCTGCAGGAGTGAAGGGCCCACTTTTTCTGCCTAGCCAATGCTTGCTCTAAGGTGGAGCAGTGGATGTAGTGGAGGGCTCCCAGAACTGATGGAGCAGTAAAGGTTGGAGTTGTCTGTGGAGGTGTAGCAAAGGTATTTTAGGTCTGTCCCACTGTTCTTTCCTTTGGTGTTGAAGGGAGCAACTGTCTTCTCTGAGAGCTGGATGTGCATGAGGTGCAGCTCCTTCTCTTCCAGCACTAACATCAGCTGCTCTTGTGAAGCTCTGGTAGCCCATTGTTTGCCCAAGTAACTGTTTTCATAGCCAGGGAAGGACTCAGATATGTTTCTGCCTGCTAGAAACTAACAGATAAGACTTACTAAAACTATGTATTAGACCAGGTTAAAGGAAAGAAAAATTGTAATGTTTCTTTGCTTGTAGTGGATTTCTTTTTCCTTGGAGGGAAAGTCTTCCACTGCTACAGCTAGTCACAACTGGAGGTGGGGGTACAAATACAGTAGAGCAGAAAATGTGAAAGCCAGTGAAAGCAGTGGGTGCTAGCAGGCCTTCAGGGCTCGTGATCAAATGTTGGAGAGTGCTGAAATGGAGAGACTAGAGGTGTTGTCAGTCAAGTGTTTCCTTTGCCATCATTGCTAACCGTAAGTGCATGCAAGAGGGAGGTGCAGGCTGGTGTGTGAAGCCTCTGGTGTCTTGCAATTTTGAGGCATCGTCACTCAAGAGCGAGGGCTTAGCTCCTGGACACAGAAAAAGGCCCTTGCCAAGCCAGAGGGAAAAGACTTTTCTGTCCCTTAATCCTCTTCCCCCCTTCCTCCCTTCCCCTGGTAAAACACTAAGCCCTTTGAAGGGTATTCATCTCAATAGAGTAGCTTTCCCCTTTCTAAAGAGGTGATTGTGTGGGAATGCTCCAGAGAGAACGGGTACAATTTTGCTTTGAGATAAGTGAGGCAGGAAGAGGAGTTAAACTGCTCTGGTCGCATGCACAATGAGCCTTTTAATGGACTACGCTGTAGCAATTTGGTTTTTTCTCTTTTCCTTTGATGCTGTTGCTAAGGCGTGCTTAATTGTTCCCTTTCAGATGCTGTTGAAATTATTCCTGGGTCAGCTTCTAGTGCCTCGTCTATAAGCACAACATCCCTGGATACCTTGTACACTGCTTCCTCTGTGTCAGAGACCGTTCTTCCGACGGCCACCTCCAGTCCTGCCAACACCCCACCCCCTGTCCCGAGCCGGAGCGTCCACACTACGATCACGCGAAATTTGGACACTGGCTCTGTGACCCATTCCCGTTATGGGACTTCCACAAAGGATGGGTCCAGCAGATCTCCCCAGTCCAAGCGGGTTGCCCCGGCACCGCCGGCTGAAGGGGGGTCCCAGAGGTCCCACACCGTGGATGGGGAGAAGACTTCTCAGGTGAAGAAAGCTGCTGTGGCCCCCCCCGCAAGCCTGGACGCCTTCAGCAACCTCTGCCTGGAGGATAAGAAGGTGGCTGCAGTGGAGCCAGTGCCACCAGAGCCCAGTGGCCTGGTGGCCTCCGTGCCCAAGACAATTGGTGCCGAACTGATCGAGCTGGTGCGCAGGAACACCCACCTCAGCTATGAGCTGTCCCGCGTGGCCATCGGCATCGTCATCGGCCACATCCAGACCTCTGTTCCTGCAACCAGCAGCATCATGGAGCAGATTCTCATCTCTGTGGTGGAGAGTAAGGTAGGACTGAGCTGGGCACTGCTGCAAACCACCTCCTTGCATCAAGGATAAGGTGTTATGAGCCCAATGAGTGCTGTGTGTTTGAGCTGAGAAATGCAGTGAGATTCCAAAGGAAAGATGTGATATGGGGGTAAATGTCTGGCCAAGGGACCAGGTGTTTAAGCCAGGTCCAAATGCTGGTAGCGGGGAAGTGGAAAACAGGAGAGTTTATTCCATAAATAAGCTGCAGATGTACGACATAACCTTGAGTTTGGATCTGGGAGTGAGATGGAGCCAGCGGAGAGTGCCCTTGGTGCTGGGAAGCACTGGTAGGCTGTGGAGAGTGGGTGTCTTGTCTAAGAATGTGGTTTGGGGAGAGAGTGGTGAGATGGACAGCAGTGAATTGAACCACATGAGCACATCAGGTAGCAGATGACAACCTTCCAGGTCCAAGGGAAGGTCCATGGTGGCAAAGCAGTGGTGGAAATGGATGCAGCAGGGCTTGAGGCACACTGAAAAGCTCTGCCAGCAGTTCTGAAAGATAACAGAGAATCCCTGTGGCAGCATAAAATCAGAGGAAGAAATGAATAGTAACTTTTAAGAGAGGTATTTTCTGTTATAAATGTGACAAATACAACTAAGGAAGAAGAAGCCAAGACCGTAAGTGCTTCTGTATGGAAACCTTTTATAAAATAATGAATTACAGCATCTTCTGTGGCACTGCACTCCTCTGTATAGATTCAGCATGCCTATGCATACTATAAATCTGCATGGATTCCCATCCCTCTGGATGATGGAACACCCAGAATTTCTGTGTCTGGCCTGGTCTTTCATCAAAGCGATGACAACTGGTTTCCACAGATGTGAACCTTTCTATTCTGTAACACATGCCTCAGCCCTGCATTTTTTGAAGACCATGGAAGAGTAATTTTTCAGCCACTGAGGACCACTATCTTGCGCTTGGTCTAAATAAACCTTATGCCAAAATAATCCTATATTCCTCCTTCTGCAGCAGTCACTGAAATGGTGCAGTGCACCTGGGCAGCCCCCTGTTTTAGTTGGAGGGATAATAAATATCAGCTCCCACTTGCTGAATGCAACCCTGGGGAGTAAGCTTCATATAAACATCTGAGATTGGAATTCCATTGCTAATGGCAAGATTATAATGAACTGTTCAGAGGCATTTGAATATGGAAAACTAATGACATTCGAATTTTAGATCAAATCATAATCTGGTTGACTGTCTACACTGAATAGAGGGTCCTGTAGCAATCATCAGGTCTCAGTTTGTGGCTATAACCCAGTGGTTAATTGCTTCCTACTCCATTAACAATGCCCTGTCAATGTAGGATCTAGATTAAGCAAAAAAATTTAGCTGTTTCAAGCAAATGTTCTGGCTCTGACTTGAATGCTGAGAAGTTCAGTTTTCTGTTATTTGGACCTTAGCCAAGATTTGAATACTATTTTTATTGTTAATACCTGTACTCAGGATACAATAAGCTTAATTCCAGACAAGTCATTTAGTGCCAGGTTTCTGCAGAGGGGATCTAAAAACCTCCATTTGATGGCCATTGCTGCAGGCCAGGCTGAAAAAGATGGAAAGAAATTCTGATGCTGGTGCAGGAACAACTATGGATCTACTCATATCTGATATGACATCTTCATCTAGGACATCCTGTGGGACCTTAAAATGACTGGTAGTGTATGGAAACACAGCAGAAGGTTCGCTACCATCTCATAATACCTCGTCATAGCTATCTTGAGCAGTGCTACTTTCAGAAGGAGAACCTGGGTGGGCTTGCACAGTGCTCAGTTATAAGTGTTGTGGTTGTGCATTTTTAATCAGTGTCCCACACAGAAAATGTAGCTCTGGGGGCCTGGTCCCTGGTGAGGTTGCTGACCTCTTGTAGAAAACCAACTCTAGCAGCTGGAAGGGCAGTCACGTGTATTTGTGGTGTGGCTGTACTGCTGTAGCTTCACTAGTGTAATTTAATGGTGCAAATTATTATCATTGACTTTGTTGTTCATTAAACCAAATCATTCCACAATCTCAGGGGTTTCTGTGTAGAATTGTTGCTGAGTTGTCAGTTCTAGGTCAAGGACTTTTTTTTTTTTTAATTTGTAACTTCTGAAATCCCTCTGCTCCTCAATCCATGCAAATATATGGGCAATTCTCCTTTTGCATATTTTTCAAGGTTTTTTTCTTCCACTCCCTAAAACAGAGCAAGGTATCAGCTTTGATATAAAGCTTTGGTCTGCTCATAGTAGAGACCATACCTGCTTCAACCTTTTGTATCAGGTTCTTTAATTAGTTATATCCTTTCTATTCCTATTCCAGTCTTAATTTAAAGTCAGCTCACTGGTTTACTAAATCAGTTCCAGAATCCATTACCTTGCTTCTATCCCCAGTGCCTTCTGAAGGTTGAATGACGGTGGCACTTTCCTCTTATTTACCTTGCTGCTCCTCCAGTGTGGAATCTGCCCAGGTATGTGTGTTTTAGAGAATAAAAGACTCTTCTGCTGGGACAGCATCTTGTTCCTGCTTTTAGAGAGGTGACTTAAGGCTAAGCTGTGGGAACAGCAGAGTCAAGGAGCATGTTGAGCAGCTCACACTTTAGGAAAGATGCTTCAGAGGTGCCATACTATTTTGGGACGCCTGATTTGCAGGAGCAAACCTGCTGAGTTGGCTTCCCTGTGTCATCATTTGTCCTGGCCTTGGAAATGGCCCTTTTCGTTCCTGAGACAGCTCCTGATGAATGAGTGGGCAAGATGTGCAGAGGGAAATGAAACCTCTTTTCAAAGGCATTGTTGCAGTGACCATGTAAACTGGCACTGTCTTTCAAGGCAACTTGTTGGAAATTTGGACATTACTAAAGATACTACAGATGCTGTCTGGTTGTTGAGCTTCTAGAGAATCACTTGGATTAGTGTGTATTGGTGATACGTGATTGCCTTCAGTTCTGCTGGATTATCTCCCATCTCAGAGGAGGGGATAGTACCACAGACGTCTTATCTAGGGAGGTTGATTTTGAAGATTTATTAAACTCGGTTTGTGGCAGCACAAATTGCCCAATGCACAAGCTGGCTGCACCTTGAGAGGGAGCACTTAGAAATCACTTACCTGCTTTTTATTATATTAGCATTGCTGTGTTGTAATTGTGACTCAGACCCATCTCTGGTTGCCTTACATTTAAGCTTGAAAACTGCTGACAAAGATGTGTAATGCAGTTGGGTCTTATAGATCAGCCCAGGCTGCTGAGTGGGGTCAAACTGCTCTCAGATGTGTCAGAGATGGAGGAACAAGTCAGGAAGTTGGTGTGGGAGGCGATGTGTTTCTGGAGGGGGTTTCCCTTGTAGTGCTGGGTTACGACCTTCTCTGAGCTGCCCATCACCAGTGCCTGTTGTTCCCAACAAGCTCTGACAAACCTCATGGCTAATGAGGCCATGCCCTTCTCCTTCCCCCGAAGCCATGTAGCTGCCTCCCCCTTCATTCCTTGATTGGGCTTTGCTTAAAGGAAACTTGCTTTAGACAAGACACAAAGGCTGCTCAGGGGCTCAGCTTCTCCCCCGTGGGAGCTTTGTTCCTCTGCTTGCCTGAGACAAGGGGGAAGTCAGCAGGGTGAGTGCTTTCAAGGCCGAGTCCTCTGGCTGGATTGTTAGGAGGGCTCCTCCTCGCTGAAATACTGTAACAAAAGGGAATCTGGAGGGTGGGAGGAATGCATTAGTGCTCAGGCAAGTGTTTTCCTCGGTGATTTCTGAGGAGCCTTTATGAAGGTCTGTGGCAGGGTCTGCACACACAGCCATCAGCCATGGAGAGAGCTGCTGGGAATGTCTGTGGAGCAAATGTGCGTTGGCCTGCAGGTGGCTGGGACACCTGAACGGTGAAGGTAGATGTGTGTGTCCATGGCACTGATGATCCATTGCTGGTGGGTGGTAGGGAAGCATGGGAGGGGGTGAAGAAGAAGTAAGCAGGACAGCAGTCGGGCTGGTATGGCAGGTGTGGTCACCTCTGAGCAGTGTGGGTACAGTAAAGTTCTTAAAATGGTTTTGGACTGCTTGGAAAGAGCAAAATCCCTACAGATGCTTGTTCTGCTTGGCTGTGGGGAGGAACTATTTGAAGTAGCAAGATAATGTAAAGTGGTGTTATTAGACATACTGAAAGCTCTTTCTGCTTATGGGCTCTCTAGCAGATTCCTGGAAACGACCATATGATGATACTGCAGGTTTTAGTAGCTGTCAAGATGTTTAATAAGCAGAGACCTGACCCTGGTGGTGGGAGGGCTGAGAATGGTGCTGAGAGTGCACTGAGACAGTGCAAAGTGTAGTTACACTGGTTAGATGAAAGGGCTTGTTAATGGATTGATCTCATCCAAGTCCATTAGGAGCTGGATGCTCAGTGGAATTGTTAAGGGCTGCAGATGAAGGATTGGAGAAAGCAGATTAGTGATAAGAGGCTGAATAGAGTGGTCATTAAAATGAGTACTCATTAAAATGATCATCCAAAAACATGTCCCAGCAGTGGACTGAGGTAGGACCAGCCCTGCACTGGAGAGATTCTCTTGCATTTGTACTTATCTCCTGAAAGGTGTTCCGCTGTTTATAAGGAAGGAGAACCAAACCAGGCCATGATGAATTGGTTCCTGTCCTTGCTGCAGAGGATCCAGACCTAGTATTGAGCAGCTGGCATGTGGGGCACCACTCAAGTACTTGCTCTTGAGCCAAGGATTAAAGGCTGGAGGGAGTGGGCAGAGAAGGGAACTTCTCCCTCTTAGAGGCAGTTGTGCAGTGTGGTGGCTTGGTGTCCAAGAGATGTCTGTTTTACTGGGGGTGCTCAGCTGTTGCCCAGCAGTGGTCCTATCCCATGCCAGTTGGGTTTGGCTTTTCCCATTCTCAGGATGATTTTCAGAATCTGCAGAGAGTAGAGGCTCCAAAAGTACGAGATCTGAAATAACCTGTGTCTTAAACTTACTGGTTTTGTACTGCCAGCTCTTGACTGAATGAGGTCAGCTGCCAGTCCTGAGACAAGATTGGAGGAAACAGGCACCCAAACAACAGTGAGCTGTCAGAGCTCCACTAACCAGTGTCTTTGCTATTGTGCAGAACCTGAGTGCGGGGCTGCCCTCAGGCCAGATCTGCCACGATGAGCAGCGGCTGGAGGTGATCTTTGCAGATCTGGCCAGGCACAAGGATGATGCTCAGCAGCGCAGCTGGGCACTCTATGAGGATGAGAATGTCATCTGCTGCTACCTGGAGGAGCTGCTTCGCATCCTGGTGAGTAAATTTCTCTCTTTACAAGCAGAGCAAAGCAGACAGCCCTGAAGTTCCTTTTACTGTCCTCCTTCACCCCTGTGTTGCCATCGGGATCTGCTGTTTCAGAGGGCATGGTTTTCTTGTGCATCGTTACTACCAAAGTGAATTCTGCCCTCCTGTGTAGGGTCTGAAGTGTTATTGAGCTGCCTTCTACTATCCACTCCACCTTACAAAAGCTGTTCTGAAAAGTGTTACTGAGCCATTCTTCATGGTAGCTGTGGTATTTATCTATCACAGGAGAATATAAACCCTCACCTACAAAAAAAACCCAACCTCCAGCAGAAAACCTTGAAGTCTGCAATGAGGATTGTTGAGCTCCTAGGCCCATATAAAACATCTTCCACTTAAAACATCATCTGGCATTGGGAACTACCTGTGTGGTAGGGCTCATTAAATGTGAAGAAAATTCTTTGGCTGCCTTGAGAGTGAGCTTTAAAGCTCTTTTTATGAGAAAGTATAGATCATCTCACCACATCTGCATACAGAAGAGGTACATCCCCACAGTGAGCAGCAGTGGGAATACTGTCCCAATGGTGTCTCTAGCATGTACAAGCCCATCTGTGTCCAGGGAGCCCTCAGTGCAGTGACATGGTCTTTGGTAGGGGTACCACTGTTTTGTATTTCTCTCCAGTTCTGACATGAGCAGAACAGGTAAATTTTCTGTAATAAATGTGGGATCTTTGTCACTCAACATACAGCCTGTGAGACCTTGCTGTGGGCCTGTAGGGCAAGGCAGACTGGGGCTTTGTGCAACCATTTCCTCATAATTTAGGGGTGGGAGGAGATGTACTTCTCGGGATGGGAACAGTGCTGGAGCTGCCCTGTGTAACTGTATGATGCACTCAGTAAGGTGCTGCTCAGGTCATGTTTTGGATATTATCAGCCCAAGACATGCTGTATGACAGGCATTTCTCAAGAATTCACTTTGATGCAGAATCTGAAGGGTGTTAGTTCTTGAGCTCTGCATCGGTTTCTTTGTGAGATGGTTGGGCTGGGGCTACTAAGATCTGAAAGCAACTGGACTCCCTCGAGGTCCCTGCAGCAGGCACCTTGTGCTTTGATGTGTCACTGGGCTGACCTGTCCATTCTTTCTTTCAGACAGATGCAGACCCAGAAGTTTGCAAGAAAATGTGCAAGAAGAATGAGTTTGAATCTGTCCTGTCCCTCGTGGCGTATTATCAGATGGTAAGGTGGCAGAATGCACCAACTGTATTTTTGAGATTTCCCTAAAGATGCAATAGAGCAGGATTGGTACAATGAATGTATGTAAGATGTTTCCCTGGGATAGGGCAGCTCTGTTCTCTGAACCCTGGAGTTGTTGGCTGAGGCTGGAGCATGAAGGTTAGCCCAGGATGAGAGATTCTGCATGGGAACTGCAGGTTGAGCATTGTCTTCACTGGAATTCCTTACATGTTCCGAAACTTTCCGGGAGCATACTCTCTCTCTGTTCCCAGTACAAACACAACAGCATCACAGTGGAGGAGCTCCTCCTGTGTCCTATTCATTGACCATCACATGCTGAGGAGGCTTTACAAATACTCTGTTTTCAGGAAACCTCTATCAGAGCAGCATTCACAAAACCTTAGTGTGCTCTACCCATCATACTCAGCCTGTTTGCTGGGGACAAGTATAGGTTGTTGGTGTGTTACCACATTTAGTGGATGAAGTGGGGCATCTCAGATCTGAGCTTTGGCTGCCACGTGTCCTCTGATGGTATGTGCCAGACATCCATAGCCAGCCCAGTTGTGAACATTATTGTGTAAACTCCTGTTGTTAAAAGCTGATAAAGCTTCTGGGTTCACTGTCACCCTGGGAGAGTCTGTGGCTTCCCAACAGCGAGAACTTTATGGAGTGATGTCTCTGCCTCAGAGTCAGCCCTCATCTGGGACATGGTTTGATCTAACAAATCGTTTTTGCAGGAACACAGGGTGCCATTACGGCTGCTGCTGTTGAAGTGCTTTGGAGCCATGTGCAACTTGGATGCTGCCGTCATCTCAACACTTGTGAACTCCGTGCTGCCGATGGAGCTGGCCCGGGACATGCAGACTCACACACAGGGTGAGCCTGAGCTGCTGTACCCAGGTCCCTGGGAATGTGTCTTTCCATTAGATGGTTTGCAGCAGCACTGGTGGCCCCCCACTGCCTGGCTGCTCTATGTGCCCAGTGCTCTGGGGGGAATAGCATCTGCTTTTAGAGTTATTAGGGTTATTACAGCTCTAAGTTGAGGATGCACAGGAGGGGATTCTTCAGTCCAACTGTGTGCGGCCCTCCAGCTCTTGAACATGCCATTAATGATCTGTGTCACTTCTTGTAGATGTCTTAAAGCACATTTTGAGCTGTTCCAGTTTTGTTTCCTGATGCTGACAAGGGACACCTGCAGATCTCAAGGAAGATCTCTGCAGTTTCTTAAAGAGTTTTTCTCAGCACTCTACACCCAATCTTTGTCGTGTTTCTTCCTGGTGAATGACATGTATGCTGGTTAAATGAAAGGGCCTTCTCTCTACCACTGTGCCAAGGGAGATGGTAGTGCAGTCCTGGTCCTCTGCAGGATACTGCCACAGACCTCCTTTTCTCAGCAATTTGCTTTCCTTACCCAGGCTTTGCCCCTGGGTTCCTGGGTTTCTTCATTCTCTTGCTCCCTTTGTTAGGATGACCTGTCCCTGCTATGAAAAATAATGTTCTTCCTGCCCTTTGAGCTCCATTTGCTCAAAAAACTTGGTGGTAGTGTGGTCAGATTTTGCTAACATTGTCCTTCAGAACTCCTGTTTAGCTCCTTAGTCTCCCAGCAGCCAGGAGAACATGCTGAGGAAGAACCTGAGAACAAATTGAACATGTAGTTATACTCCCCAGACATGTCTGATCCTGCACAGTCACAGCTTTGCCCCCCATTTTGAAGTTCAGCCTGTGGCCACCAGTGCTGTCAGTATCATGTATTACTTTCTCCCTTAAAAGGCCATCGAAAATCCATTGTTTTGTGCTAATTGTGACTGTTCAGTGGCCATGTGGATCAAATCAGAAGAGCTTGATGTTTGCAGCCTTGCTGCCCTGGTTGCAGTCTGTAGCCTGTTGATTTGCTGCAGATGTCATGGAGCTGTGGAGAAGTATAATTTGGTGATAAGGCTGTGTAGGGATTGACAGGTCTCCATTTTATAAGGTGAGGAGGGCCTGAAAATTAGCATTTCAGAGCAGAGCAAGAAGTGGTTGGGGTGGGACTGCAGTCGTTACTCCAGTATTGGCTGTGCTTTCTTTTTGTGCTTCTACTGCTTATCAATTCTGTGCCACAAACTCATCACATTGTTGGTGTTTGATCTGGTTATGCATGAGAAGCATCTTCTCCAGGCTGAGGTTTTACTGCCCAAGAAGCAAATAATACGTGGTTATGGGACTCTGACTGTGCTTCTGTGGCAGCATTTCTTCCGATTTTGTGCTGCCAAAAGTAAAGTTTATCGTGCCTCCATCATTAATTCACAAAAATTGTCTGCAAGTGAGCATCCTGTGCACTGTGATCAAACAGGCTTCCGTCTCTGGCCCGGTACCTCAGCTGCCTTTGTGCAGGCAGGGCAGGCTGGTCACCTTGTTAACCCTTGCCTGGTCACAGTGATGTGTTTTGGCTGGGATTGTCTCATCCCAGACAGCACAGGTGTGGTGGAGCATTGAGCTCTGACCTATGTGAGTACTGTACACCTCTGCTGATTTCTATGTAGCACTTATGGCTGGGGCAGGCCTGTCTCCCAGCAAGTGTTAGCTCTGTCTTGGGGACCCCAACATTGCAGTGAAAGTGGGTGACAAGTGGCTCTGCTATGTCCTCCAAACTGCCAACCTGCAGCATCTCCTTTTTCTCTAGCTTCATCTCAGTGACAGTTTTTTCCCTTCTTGATGTAACGTGGTACAGCTGAAGGGTGATAAGCTGCTCTTCTTTTGCTGACAGATCACTGTGTGGATACAGAAGCCTCACAAATCCCTGTCCTGATCCTGTGCTGCCTTCCTTGTGCTGAGCTTATGGCAGGAGCTTGTGCAATGTCATCTGTGCATCGTACAGTCCTCTTGGCCTTCACAGCAGGGCTGCAGAGAAGTAACCATCCTTGACCCAAACATGTCTGTCCTTCAGAAGTATTTTCGGGCATTAGCAGTTCCCTCCTGCCATTCTGATGCTTACTGCTCCATGTCCTGCCAGCAAATGGCAAGTGATACCTTGAGTGAAAACATGACCTTGAATCCTTGAGCTTATTTCAGCACTAAAAACTGGGGAATAGCAACTGATCCATGACATGCTGCAGAATAAGCTAATCCCTTCTGTGGATGGCTGGATCCAGAGCAATCCATGCCAGCACTATGCAACTGGGGAGTGTGGAGCTGGCTGCAGCAGCTCTGTGGGATCCCTCCTGCCTTATTAGAGAAGAACAGCCAAGGCAGAATCTCAGTGCATGGGTGCTGGGTGCTTTTGATGAGAATGACTTTACCCTGAGACTAATGCAGGCTTTTTGGCTGCCAGCCAGTTCTTCTGACAGATGCTTGGGTCTATTGCTTCTGGACAGCCCTTTCCCTCTGCTGCAGCTGGTCTGCACATCTATCAGTGCTAGAAGACATTACAATAACCCAGAGCAAGGCACAATTAGCCAGGACAATTCTGAAGAAAACAGACAGGGATAATCCAGTCTGTAATTGTGACTTTCTCCCTTGTTGCAGCTCAGTGTACTTGCAAGTCAGCTGTCAGGCTCCTCTCCCTTCAGTTGCAGACAACTGTGTCTGTTCCCAGTGCCCAAATTTTGCACTGCTGTGTTTAGAGGGTGGAGGCAAGGTCTTCTAGGGCCTCTGAGAAATACCTTTCACACATAAAATTTCTTACCAGGATCTCAGCAGGCTTCAGAAATGCAGGCTGGTGAGCAAACACAGCATCTCTCCTGCCCTTCATGGTTACTTCAGTGCTGCTTATCAGTCTGTCATCAGCAGTCCCTCTGCTTCAAGTGCTGCATTAATGCCATTTACTTTCTTGCAGGCACTGATGCTGCTCTGGAAGGTAAAAAAGAACCAAACTGTGTTTTGACTGACAATTGCTTTGTTCTTCAGCATGACGAGTCCTGCAACAGCTGGCACACCCCAAAAACTTGTAGAGTCTGTGCAGAGTGACTGTCCCAGGTTAATCTGGATTTGCCCTGAGTTCAGCTTTCTGAGTGGTTTCGGCATCCTTTGATTTGTCACCCTTGGGGAAATACAAGATTTGCTTCCTAGTCATGGAGTCTGCTGTCAGCCAAGATGAATGGACATCAGTTAATGGCAGATGGGCCAAGGACATGTAAAACTGCCCTCCTTCCTCCCATCTCTAATTAGTCTCTTCCTTCATATTTGCTACAACCATGTTTATCACTGGCTTCTGGTTCTCAGTTCATTATTTCATTGCTTTTGATGTGATGAGGAAAGTGTTTTGTTGATGAAAGCCTTTCTAGGAACATGGGAACAGCAGGCCCCTGTGTCTACCTACTGCAGTTTCCTGCCTCCAATACCCAACTCCCAAAGCCATGGAGGAAAGAATTAAGAAATCATGTGGTGAACAGTATGTCAGATCCCTTTTTTGCTACAGTGAGCTTTGGCATAACTGTCACCTTATAGCTGAGAGCTTCTTATGTAAGTGTGAATTATATTTAAGTCATTAAATATCCTCCCTCTCTGTTTACCAAGAGTAAACAGCAGTTTCCAGCTTCCTTTGCTGACACGCGGTCTGGAGTGCTCTCTTACAAAGTCTTAATCTTGTTAATGCTGTAGTATCTCTGGTTAAGCCCAAAATGATCTATTTTTACTCAAAGTGTTTGCTATTTCAAAACTGAGGCATCTGGTGGAGCTCTGACAAAGTCTGTGTGTGCTTTGTGTAGGGGCTTTGCTACACAGGGGAGTTGGCTTTCCAGGGGCACAGAGCTGGAATGACTTACTAGCATTTTGTCCCCCATGCTAACAGTGAATGTGAGAGCTGCCAAGTACTGCAAGTCCTTTGGTCAAGTCCAGGAGTATGTGGTGACAGTGAGGGCATCTGGCAAAGCAATCAAAGGCAAACTGCAGGGTGCAGGTGCTTAGAGGTGGGTTGATTTGTGCATGAAGAAGTTGAAATATCCTAAAGGGTTTAGAGAGGGTACTGGAACCAGCATGTGTCATGCAGGGCAGCAGTGCAGCTGAGAGAAGCATTGTGCATTGAGGGGAAAGTAGTTTTGGTCGGTTTTTTCATAAATATATAACATATATAGTCTCAGTTTCCTGAGCCCCTGGGCTCTTCCTGCCAGATATAGCTGAACTTTATTTAGCCAGTAGGTGTGGTAACCTATACATAATAATACTCATTTTCCTATTGTCTTCAGACTTGCTGAACTGGATGGAGGCTACATTTGATGATGACACAGATTGTATCCCATGCATTTTTGTCCTTCTGCAAATATCTGTTGAGGTGTATCCATTAATTAAAATTCAGGAAAGGCACTGGCAGGGGTTCTGTGGAGCATTCACATATAGCTGCTGCCAAGGAAAATTATGTTAGACTAGCAGGCTGTGGGATATATCCTTGCTGGAAAAACGTGTGGCCTGGGAGGTGGGCAGATGCACAGCCTGAGTCCTGATCAGTGATCTGGTCTCCCCAGGGACACTTTATACCTCCAGGCAGAGCTGAGGTAGCAAAAGTAGAGCAGTGCAGAGATGGTAACAAGCAGCAAGGCTGTCCGGGGGTGGTGTTGGTTGGAACAGGCAGTATTTTGAGGTGGCCAGATGGATGCTTTTTCTGGGTTCAGTAATTACATAACTAGGGGATGTGTCCTGGGACTGTGCAGGGGAGGTTTTTAATTATTCAGCTCAAGTTCGCCCAGATCCTCTGAAGTGGAGAGGGGAAAAAAAAAATCACGGATTCTTGTTGTGATTATTTTTAAATTGCTTTGGAAACACATGGCACAGAAGGCGTGTGGTGTGCTAAAACAAGGGGAGAAACACCCTTACAGCTCAGTCAATACAGGAATGAGGAACAGGCTAATCAGCGTTAAACGCCTGTACTAAATGTGTGACTTCCCAGCTGCAGCTGGGGAACTATTTCAAACTCTCAGAAGACCTAATGGCAGGACCTTTGTCTTGCAGATCATCAAAAGATGTGCTACTCTGCTCTGGTGCTGGCCATGATGTTCTCCATGGGGGAGCCCCTGCCATATCACCACTATGGTAAGAGTGGGTTGTGCTCACGGCTTGGCAGGATGGCAGAGCTGATGGCGGGACATCTGGGTGCTGGCAGACACTGGGAAGGCACCTTTCCTGGTGGCCATGGTGGGAAGAGCTCAGTGGAAGGCCCAGCAAGAGTAGGGTCTGTTCTTTATCAACAGAGCCTGGCAGCTGAAGCACTATGCTGAGATGCCATATTTCCAGGGAGCAGCAAAAATCTGGGTTAAAGCAGTGTAAGACTGAATGCCACGCTGTACAAGAGCTGAACTTGCCCATCCCCGTAACTAAGTGGCACTTCATTTTACCTCTGGCCTGTGTAAAAACACACACCTCTTACTTGCTTTGGAGACGGTCTGCTAATGAGGCTGAGATCCCAGATCCCTCCATGAAGGCCCACTAAGACTGTCAGCTGCATAATGTGGCCTCTTTCTGGTTTCTGTCCTAACAGGACAGTGCAGCCCTGTGTAATTCAAGCTCTTAGGGAAAGTGGAGATGATTAAGGGTATTGCAGTCAATAATGAAGTGCATATGTTCTGCCTGTTTTCTCCTCTTCCTTTCATTTCAGCCTTCAGCCAGAAAGCCCTGCCTGCTTCTTCCCAAAGCTGTTATGTTCCCTGTATTTGGGAAACTCTGGGCTTAGTTTCCCTAGAAATACTGTAGAGATTTTTATAAGTGTCTCCTCAGGAGATTTACCTTAACACCCAGTAAACACATACAAGATTTAAACTGGTGCAGTGGAGACTGGAATGAGCCTCTACATCTCCTGCTTTTTTCTCCTCATGTAACCTTGGCAATTATTTCTTGCAGGTGGACTTATTTGCATGAGCTCATGAGCCTTTCTAATAGCTAAATTGAAAAATAGGTTATTACTAATTATCTAGATTATTAGAGGGTTTTTTAAAATAGATTAATTAAACCAGTGGTCAAGAATACAAATCTCTTCCAACCTCGAGGCCTTCACTGGCAGCAGTGGTGCTGCAACAGCTAGAGCAGCATTTGGTATTTTATTTACTCAAAAAAATTGCCAGCGGAGGACTAAATTTCAGTGTTCCCTTGCACTGTGGATAGTTCTCTGAGCCACTTTTCTCTTACACAAAGACACTTCAGTGGTCTGTTTAGTCCACTTGCAGGGCTGTTCATTCCCTGGAGGCTGACACTAGCACTCTATTAATGTTTTTTAAGCATAAAAGCACAGAGGAGTGGCTTGCATGATCCTTTGTTGCTTGGTTTATTTTCACTGTGCTGTAAATGTTCCTTTTTCCTTGCACAGAACATCTCAACTCACAGTTTGTGCAGTTCCTGCTGGATGTGATTGAGGATGGGCTGCCCTCAGATACCACTGACCAGCTTCCTGACTTATTTGTCAACGTCCTTCTGGCCTTCAATCTCCACATTCCAGGTTGAGTTGGTGCCTTGGTAGAATTTCAGTGGTCTGGAGTGAGGATGTGAAGACTGGGGAGGGAGAATCTCACTGGGTCTTGATGGTGCTATAACCACCCCTCCAGCTCTAGTCTCTAGTACTACACTGTATTCAAATATGGTGCAAAACCCTGGAGGAAAAAAAATGGTCTGAGAGCTCCTGTTCACCTCCCTGAGCCAGTTGGGCCCAGCAGCTCTGGGCAGCCCAGTGAATTTCTCACTGTACCTCCACACTGTCGGATCAAAGCAGTAGCTGGGCTGCACCTGTGCAACATGAGTGGCCTTAACTTGTAGGGACAACTGATCTGGGAAAGAAGTTGCTTCAGAAGGCATTTCTTGGTACCAGTCCTGAAGGAGAGTCCTCTGCCTTCTGCAGGTCTTGGCAAAGCTTCTGCTTACCTGCCTGCATCCCTGGAAACTTACTCAGTGCCAGTGTGTTTGGGCCAGGCCCTTCAGCATTGGCCTGAGCTGTGCTCTCTACCCTTATTCTCTGTCCTCCCTGCCCTACTAAGCTCCTTGAGGACAGACTGCACATCAGGTCCCTAAAGAAGGGCATTTGCCCTCTCACTGCCTGCCTGTTTTGAAGCCGGTTGGAAGATCGGAGCGTAGATCAAGGTCCTGATAAGAAAGGCCATTCCTTAACCCAGAGTCTCCTGTTGTTTCAATTGCCTTTAGTTAATTGTTTCCTCTTGTTCTGCTTCATGGCTTTATCCTTGCCTTTGTGGAAATGGGAGGATAAAGCAGCAATGACGTGTCCAGTAATTTACCTGTTGAGTTGCGCTTCATTGAAATTTATGCGAAAGTTTCTAATTTCATGTGAAAGTTGATTGCATAGAGACTGATTAAGTATATATCCGCTGCTTTCATTCATTACCCCTTCCCACACCTACCCATATCCCTACTGGCTGCAGTAATTAGGCAGTAATGCATGCCAGGCAGTGTGTTTCTGGGGATTATTGCCCACCTGGGGCGTAGCCAAGAGCAGTGACTTGTTCTCTGATGCTAAGAACATGTTAAATGGTGTTCTGGTTGCTTATTAGTGGATTGAATTTTTTTATTCCTCTGTCTGCAAGATTCATCTATCATGCAGTTCAGTGGTGCAGGATTAGTTCAAAAACTCTTCTAAAAGCATATTATATTGATGCCCTTTAATATAAAGGATCCTGAAGCACTTTGCAGCCTGTGAAATATTACGGGCTGCAGAAATAGCCACACTGTGCTGTTTGGGTGATTCTGAGTGTGCACACGCACACACTTGTTAAGATCTGCTAGGGTAAATGTATTTTAGTCACAACAAATCGCTCCCAAAGCAGGTTAAGGAACAGCTTCTAGAAGAAGCATTCAGCCTGTACCCTTCCTGGGAAGAACTTTTCCCTTCTGAGATGCTCTTGGGACCCTTCTTAAGAGAACTTTCAAGACTACAAGTTCCAGCAGGGCACTGTTGATATGAAGTATGGAGGTACCAGAGTGGAGCCCTTGGCTGCAGGGGGTTGTGAGCATAGGTAATGTTTGACAACATAAAGCCTTTGCAAGGTATTTCCCAGTGTTTGGCTGGCAGGGTAGGAGCCCACATGTAAATCAGATGTCTAGAGAAAGCACCAAGGCCCAAGTGTTTCATGTGCTGTTTCCAGATTTATCTCACCTTCCTTCTTCCTACCCACCCACTCTGCAGGGCTGGAATGTTTTGTAGCCCTGATAGACTGTGGTTCCCCAAAGCTCCACAGGGCACTGATGTAAAATAGGAGCCCCCTGTTATGTGTTTTTATTACCATGGTCTTCAGGAAGCAGAGATGTGCTGAACAGGTTTCTTCCTTAGTTCCAGAACACAGTGTGATCATGACTACAATAAGCAAGCACTCAAATATCAAGACTTTCACAGAGAAGCTGCTGCTGCTGCTGAACAGAGGAGGTGAGTGTGTGTGGCACTCTTTTCTGCCTGGCAGGGGATGGCACCTCATGTTGGCTTGGGGAGACAAGCCTGGTGCTCATTATGGGGTGAATGTCAGGCATGCAGGTGGCTGAGATGCTGTCAGCTAAGGCGGGATGTGCCTCTTCCTGGTGAGTCTGTGAGGGTGACAGTCTGCATTGTTGAGGATAGAGCTGCACAAAGAATAAGGTGATCCTGATGGCATCCAGGAAGAGAAGAGTGGCCTCTGGGATGTTGTTTCCATGTACTTCTGGGTTAGATCAGCCCCACCTCACAGCATGGCCAGCTGGCCAGCTCCTGTGTGTGGGGAAGGCTTGGGCCACTTCTGTCCTTGAACAGGCAGGAGGACTTGGTGACTGCTGGCACACAAACCTCAGCCTGTGCTGGCAATCACCTGCCCTTGGGGAGAGATCCAGAGGGAGCTGTTGCTTTCTGAAATGCTGCCTAGAGTGCAACTTCCCATTTCCAAATCACCAGCAGAGAGTTAGCGCTGTGTCCGCTGCAGGCGTGGAATGAAATCCACTGTATTCATAGAGCTGTTGCAGAGCAGATTGCTGGAAAGCTGGTGATCTCCATGGGAAGAGCAGTGCCAGGTCTTTCAGCCTGTGCTGCACGACACTATTGTGCTTTTTAATACCTTCTGGAGCACAGGGGCTTTGGTGCCTGAGATTCATTTTGTTGAGCTGCTGGAAATAACTCATCCTGTGATGCTTGCAGCTCGTCTTATTCTGGCTTTAGTTCTCTTTGGGGTTGCAAATCACTGTCTCCATACTATATCAGCTTGAGGGCAGCCAGCACCTCAGTGCTCTTCTGTTTGGCCTCCTCCCAAAGCCTTTGTTTAGCCCACTCCCTGCCAGATTCCCTGCAGAGATCACCTTACAGTGAGGAGCTGAGTGAAGAAAGGGGCTGCAACCTAATGAAGATGTTTGTCTTTTTCCTGCCTTCCTGACAACTGCAGAGCGGGCTGCAGTGGCCCAGAGCCCCTCTTGGGGTCTGCAGGGATGTGTCTTGGAAGAGAACATAATGTGGGGTGACTCAATTAAACTTGGGAGTATTTCTAGTGTTTTTTTTCTTGCTTCTGGTATAGTACTAGCCTGGCCTCTGGTGAAAGCTTATTTCTGGTACAGTTTTTGATGAACTTTTCAGAGGGGTCATTGGACCAGACTTAATAAACCAGGGAGAAAATGAGTGGTGGTTGTTGAGCAAAACCAGAGATGATGTGCTAATGTGCCTGGGATGGTAGGTGAGACACAAACAGTGATTAATGCTAATCTTAATGAGTTTAGTCTCATCTTGGTACCCTGCAGAGCTGCCATCCTGATTACACACCTTTGTGCAAGACACTGAGGTTTGTGGGCACAAATCTCTCCATGGGCAGGGAGTGGCTGGCTGAGGGCAGGGCAGCCTCCTCTCCAGAGCCAAAGGTTCTAATGAAGGGATGTACACTGAAGACGGAGGTGGGGAGCGTGTGGCTTAGCACAGTCTCTCTGCCTCCCCCAGATGATCCAGTTTGTATCTTCAAGCATCAGCCTCAGCCACCACACTCAGTGCTGAAGTTTCTGCAGGATATCTTTGCCAGCAAAGATACAGCCAGCATCTTCTATCACACAGACATGATGGTCCTGATAGACATCCTGGTGCGGCAGATTGCTGATCTCTCCCCAGGAGACAAGGTGCTGACACTAATCCATGGGCAGTGGGGGAGGGAGCACAGTCCCAAAGAAATGGTGTTTCTCTTGGCTCCCCTGGGACTTGCTGGTGCAGACAAGAGGGGAGTCTTAGGATGGGCATAACATTTCTGGGTGCTCAAATCAACCTTGGGAGCTGAGGCAGAAGGTGAGGATTTATCCTGTCCAGCCCACAGTTATATTTGAAGAAAGATCTGCCAGGCTTCTGGTGGTCTGCAGGCTTCTGACCCGGGACTGTTGGGAAGAGGAACCCTCTGAGTAGTAGAAATAGGTGGAATCTCTCCAGTTTGGTATTGCAAGAGGCAGGGGATTTGCATGTGTTTGAGGGTGGGTAAGGAGCAGCACTGGGTTGCTGTGGGAAAAGCAGAGTTTTACATAGTTAGTAATGAGCCTTAAGGAAAAGCAGGTGCCTCTGGAGTTGTGCTCTGGCTGGTGGTGCAGCAGCAGCTGTTCTGTGCTCATGCCGTAATGGAGGCTGGCATGTTTGTTTAACTCACTTTAAATCTTTCACTGGGCTCTGTGGTTTGTCTCCCCTCCCACTTGGCAGCTGAGGATGGAGTATCTGTCTCTGATGCACGCCATCATCCGCTCCACGCCCTATCTGCAGCACCAGCACCGCCTCCCCGACCTGCAGGGTATCCTGCAGCGCATCCTGGGTGAGGAGGAGGAGGACCAGCAGTGCCAGATGGACAAACTGATCATCTTGGAGATTTATAAGGAGTTCCCAGAAATCTCTCCTGGTACCAGCTAATGCTCCTCAGCTTGGACTGGAGTTTGAACAACTTGGATCAGCGACATCTCTTGTTGACACTTTCTCCCCATTCCCTCCCAGTACAGCTCGTACCTTATATCCCTCTGTGCGAGGCCTAAGGTTGGGACAGCATTCACCGGCCCTTTAGAAACGCCAGTGGCAGAAAGGGCGTGGGGTGCCCTCGGGGCCTGGTGCCCAGGGCAGCTGGAGCGGGGTGGGCGCTGGCGCATGGTTTTCCTGCAAGACTCAGGAAGGAGCAATTTCAGCAGCTGGTGTTAGTGGGAAGGGAGAAAGCTTGCAGGAGGCTTTGCAGCCAGCATAGGGGGATGTTTAGCTGCACTGGTGTCCCGAGGTCCTGAAGAGAAAGGCCTTTGCCTTAGAGTATCACTTCTTTTCCATGTGCGTCTCTCTCCCTGCAGTGACCAAGTGGAGTCTGCTGGTGCTTGGAAGAAGCTTTCGTAACATCTGTTTTGTTTTCTGCTGCTAGTGCCAATGTGCTGCAGCCCTGCCAAGGGAAGGTAGCTGCTCGCTGTCTAACGCCTTGTCTAGTGAGCCTTTCACTCCCTCCTGGCCTTTGGCTTCGCCCCTAGGCAGTAGCCCACCTTGGGCCACGGAGGTCTTACCCCAGCAGCTGCTTTTTTCAATCTGCTTTCTATAGTGATGTTTAAATCTGAATTTCTTGCACACTGTGGCAGCCTAGAAGTAACAGCCATGTGGGTGATGCTGCCTTTAGGAAGCTCTTGGCCCAGACACAGCACAGGGATGTGTCCTGCTAAGTGAAAGCTGCCGCTATCCAACTCTGTAGCAGCGTTGCCCTGAGCAAAGGCGCTGCCCATAAGCAGGTACACTCTGTTCATGAAACGTGTGGGTTTCTTGCCTTGAGCTTCATAGTAGCTCTGCCTCGCTGCCCTCCCTCTCCCCGTGGCAGCGCTCAGAGGCTGCGTGAGCCTGATGTCCAGTAGCTGTTTGTGACTACGCTAAGTGTGGGGAACCCTTATTTATATTTCCTCTAGGTTTCTAGGATTAACCTATTTCCCTGTTACAGATAGTCACACACACTAATGTGGGTCTCTTAGATATTTGTGTGCGCAGTCTGGTCACTCCCTGTCCCCAGGTCTTCCTTTGCAGTATCCAGTGTAGGAGCTGTTGGAAAGTGGAACTGGAAATATTGGGCACTGTATTTACTTTTTTTTGTTGTTGTTGTTGTTGTTCTTAGCTTGAGGTGATGACATGAGCTCTGCTCTGCAGGCCTGCACTGGCCATTGGGGCAGTGATGCTTGGGAACAGAGGAGATTGGCCTGGCAGCCTCCTGAAGTCAACCTGGAAATGCCCAAGCTTAATAACTACCCTAGTAGAGAAACCTATTTTTTCCTTGTAAAAAATGTATGAATGTCAAAAGGGATCCTGTATTTTCTTAAACACTAAGTGTAACCTGCAGAGGAATAAAAATGTCTTAAACTGGACTTCTGTGAGCGTAGCCCTGCCTGCCCTGTCCTGTTGTGGGGGGACCAAAGCAGTGGGTGTGGCTCGGGTGCCTGCTGCCCACTGAGGTGAAGAGTGGATGCTGCCTTCCAAATGGGGGTAACACAACAGTTCTCCCACACTCAGCTTCTTGCTTTGTGCTTTTCTACCATGTTTATGGCTGACAAGGAGTGGTGGAGGGCAGCAGCCCTTGCTAGGGGCACAGCCATCATTCCTGGGGCCCTGCCCAGCATCGCTGCTCCAAATTAAGGGTTTGGCAGAGCTGGACTCAGCAGTTCGCTCCCCACAAGGCATGCACAGCCTCAGCCGGCTCCCAGCACAGCAGCCAAGGCAGCAAGCCCAGGCAAGAAGGGTTTAATGGGCTGTATCAAGTGCTAATGAATCGCTTTGGCTGTGGATGTCTGCTCCCAAACGTCAGCCCTGCATGTGTGCAGCTTTGGGGGTGCCTGGGATGGTGAGGGGGTGTGTGCTCGGAGGGCAGTGGGCACTGGGTAAAGCACTGCAGTGGTAGCAGAGAAGCTGGTCTCTGCTGCTGGCTGTGTGCTGAGGAAGCCAGCTGGGCACTGGGCACAGCCCTGGCCAAGGATAAGGCTGTACATGCCAGGTGCAAGCTGTGCCACTCCAAACATGAGAACAGCATCAAGTACAGCTGCCTGCAGAAATGGGGCCAGGGCTCTGTCCCAGCTCTTTGGCTTGTAGTTTCCAAAGTGCCCAGGCCTGTGGCCTTCAAGTCTGTGGCCTTCAAGTGTGTGAAGTTGCACACCTGGGGGGACCCACATGAGGTCTCCATTGCTTGGTGCATGGTTGCACATCCCCCTGAGCCGACCTTGGTTTGCTTCCAGGTGCTGCTGGGGCTTCTCAGCCTGTGCCCTGCTGCCATGGTGGGGTGTTCCTCTGGCACTTGCCCTCAGTGACACAGCACAGGCTTTGCTGTGCCAGGGAAAACCAGCAGCGGCAGGACCCAAGGCTGTGCTCACCAGGACCCTGGGCTAGCAAAGCTGGTGGCTCCTCTCAGTAGCCCCAAGCCATTGCCGTCCCTGGGGTCACTTGTTCTATGTCCCAGATACACAGCTGCATGACACCTTCTGCACCACTACCCTGTTGTGACTGCAGCCAGGGCTGGAAGAGCCGGGGGGGCAGCTGGCTGTGGGGATCCCAAGGAAAAGCTACACCCGTTGCCCAGGAAATGCCTTCACGCATTGCAGGGAATCAAACTGCAGTGTGTAAACTCATCCTCAGCCTGCTCAGGGGTTCCTTCTCTCCATGTAGGTGACAGGCTGGAGATTGTTAGCTGTACTAGGGTGCTATTGGAGCAGTGTCTCATTGTATTGGTGTGTTTTTATTGTGGTACAACAGTGAGGGGTGTTGTGGGGCTGGCACAGGGGGAACGGTGTGTTGCCTGTGACCTGTGCTTCTGCTTTATTGTCTGGAATGATTCAATTACAACTAGTTTGTGGCAGTAATACCCTGATAATTTTCTCCTCCTCCCCTTGAGCTGTCAGCTGGGTAATTAGAACAAATAAACTTGAAAGCCTTCATTACTTTTAAAAAGTATTGCCTCTCTCCTGTTTTGGTTTCTTGATGGCACATCCCCAGTTTGAGGAGGCGTGATGTATGATGCAGCCAGCATGTTCCTGTTGCACATGGGTGATGTGCTGCCCTCTGTTAGATGAGGTTTCTTGGGTGAGCTGTGTGCAAGGCTGGGGCTGCTCTGGCATCAGCCTAATGGCACTGGGAGGGCTCAGGTGGGTGCTTGGAGATCTGGAGGGGAGAGTGTAAATCCCTCTGGAGAATTGCATGGCCACAGCCCCCAACAGCGCTGGTGCTGGAGCAGCCAAGCCAGAGGTGTTCTGTGGTGGCTGAGGAGTTAATCACAGCAGAATACTAATCCTAGGAGTTTATAAATTAACATGCCAACATCTCTGGAGGCTTAGAAATCCATACTCACCAAGTATCATCCCTGAACATTCTGGAAGCAGCAGGGGAACTTCTCTCCAGCATGTGCAGAGCTGTGCTGGCCACAACTTTAGGGCCTGCTTGGTGTTTCCACAGTGGTCCTAACACCTGTACACAGTGCAAGCACCAGGGAAGGCTGAGCTCTGCCTGCTCTGCCCACCCCATGGCTGCCCAAGTGGTCACCAAGCCTTGGCTTCTACATGAGTGATGACAGTAGAAGACACAAGCTCTGCACAGAAAGCCACCAGCCATGAGGATGGTACAGGGTGATTTGGGGACACACTGGGTATGCTCCAGACCCTGCATTGCTTTCACTCAGTTTCTACCCTAGGAGTGGGTGCCTGCTTGCTGTCAAACCCCCAATCAGTGGGCAGCATGTGCTCTTCCCACCCCCTCGTTTATGTTAACAATACTTTGTAGGGGACCATCTGTCACCATCGGTGGAATTGAAAGCAGGATGAGAGCCAGTGTGGTCATGGTTTTTGGAGGAGAACAGGAACATGGGGCATCATCAGAGGCAAAGCACTGGTGACATCAGGATGCAGCGCTGTGGCCACAGCATGTGGGATGTCACAGCCCCATCTGCAACTGGAGCAGAGGGCACTACCGTGGCACTGGGAACTGGACCCCCTCGAGGTCCCCAGACCTGCTGTCTCCTGGGGCCAACACGTCTCCTGTGATCCCCTCCTCATTATGTAGATGGCCTGCGCTGTCCAAAGCAGCGTGCGGCTCGCAAGCAGCCACTCGGATTTCTGCCAAGGGACCAGGGGACTTTGCACAGCCTTGTTTCCTGCAGGGTGGGAGTGTGTTGGAAAGTGAGCGTGGTTTGGAGTGACAGCTGAGCCGTGGAGGCCCATCTCCTACTGTTAATTTGTGAGGTTTTTGGGAGCTATGCAGGGGCTGTACATGTGTGCTCTCTCCTTCAGTAGGACACAGACAAGGATGTCCCCCTCACCGTGGCATAGAACGCTAATGAGGACCTAAACCCCTGCTATTCCTAAACCTATTACAGGCTCTGGTAGATTAGACTGCGATGTTAGTTGATTGAGATCAAACCAGCAGCTAAATTAGGAGGCTGATGAACTAATGACCCACGCTGATGCAAGGGCACCAAATTGAATTTTCCTTGGAAAAACGTTGGGTTTAGGGTATTTGCTTGTTTTCTATCATGGATGCAGGAAGAAAAACCTGTGACTTTCTCCTTCGTGCTGATGCTTCACCTTGGAGGGTGTTGGCAGCTGGGGTCTGCGCCAGGAATAGGTGTGGGACAGCCCGGGCACTGCCTGGGAAAGCTGCTGCCCTGCAGCACAGGACACGGGGAAACCCGTCCCCATGCACACAGTAAAACCCAGCGCTGCAGACGCCAAACGTGGGGCCTCTTGCAGACGGACACGAGGAGCCCGTGGGGTGCCAAGCCTGGCTGTGCCTCCTGCCAAACCGCTGGCGCTTTCCTGCCTCGCCCCCTCTGCCCCCGGCCGAGCCCGCGGGCGCTCCTCGGCACCCTGGGGAAGCGGCCTGGCCCCGGGGACACCGGTGGTGGCACAAGGGCAGTGCTGGCGCTGGGCGCACGGGCCGTGGCCCAGCAGCGGGTCGGGGGTGCCAGCAGGTACGTGCTGCGTCCGTAGTGCTACGGTGCCGATGTCCTGGCGCATTCGGCAGGGAGGCTCCGAGAATTCCCTGCCCGCGGCCGGCCGGGATCAGCCTCCCGTCGCAGCCCCGCCTGGCACCGCTGAGCCCGAGGGCTGCAGGGCAGGCAGTGGCCGGCACGGCTGGGTCTCTGTCCCCGGCCGGGTCTCTGTCCCCGGGGCGCGGGCACCGCGGCCGAGCGCAGCTCCGGAGCTGCAACACCACGGACCACCGCCGCCCCTTCGCCCTGTCTCAAGATGGCGGCG
>VXBA01001230.1:1511883-1552058 GCA_013399895.1 Serilophus lunatus
CCCGCGCCTCCCTGCCGCGCCCGCTGCCCTTGTCCGCGGTGCCGGCCCCGGGGCGGCGAGGCCGGCGCGCAGCCCCGAACCGCCACCCGCTGTTCCCCCAGTACAACTACCAGGCGGAGGTGGCAGAGAACCAGCCGGTGGGGACGGCGGTGGTGGCGGTGGCGGCCCAGGACCCCGACGGAGGCGAGGCGGGACGGCTGGTGTATTCCATGGACGCGCTGATGAACAGTCGCTCGCGGGAGCTCTTCAGCATCGACCCTCGGTCCGGGCTCATCTCCACCACCCAGGCCCTGGACCGTGAGAGCATGGACCTGCATTACTTCCGAGTGACAGCCACCGACCACGGGGCGCCCCGACTCTCCGCCACCACCATGGTTGCCATAGCCGTGGCTGACCGCAATGACCACGATCCCGTCTTCGAGCAGGGCGAATATCGGGAGACCATCCGGGAGAACGTGGAGGAGGGATACCCCATCCTGCAGCTGCGGGCCACTGACGTTGACTCCCCGCCCAATGCCAACATCCGCTACCGCTTTGTCAATGAACGGGCTGCCCACGATGTCTTTGAGATCGACCCCCGCTCTGGCCTCATCACCACCAGTGGGCCAGTGGATAGGGAGAAGATGGAGAGGTACTCCTTGGTGGTGGAAGCCAACGACCAGGGGAGGGAGCCGGGACCTCGCTCTGCCACGGTCAAGGTCTACATCACGGTTCTTGATGAGAATGACAACATCCCTCAGTTCAGCGAGAAGCGCTACATTGTCCAAGTGAGGGAAGACATACGGCCCCACACCGAGATCCTGCGTGTCACTGCCACGGACCTGGACAAGGACAACAACGCACTGGTTCACTACAACATCATCAGCGGGAACAGCCGGGGCCAGTTCTCAATTGACAGTGTCACTGGGGAGATACAGGTGGTGGCCCCGCTGGATTTTGAGGTGGAGCGGGAATACGCCCTGAGGATCCGGGCGCAGGATGCTGGGCGTCCTCCCCTTTCTAATAACACTGGCATGGCCAGCATCCAGGTGGTGGACATCAACGACCATGCTCCCATTTTTGTCAGCACCCCTTTTCAAATCTCTGTCCTGGAGAATGCTCCCCTTGGCCACTCTGTCATCCACATCCAGGCCGTGGATGCAGACCACGGGGAGAACTCACGCCTGGAGTACAAACTGACAGGGGTCTCGGCTGACACACCCTTTGTGGTGAACAGTGCCACAGGGTGGATCACAGTCAGCGGGCCCTTGGAC
The DNA here is from genome assembly GCA_013399895.1 of Serilophus lunatus. Classification (NCBI taxonomy): domain Eukaryota; kingdom Metazoa; phylum Chordata; class Aves; order Passeriformes; family Eurylaimidae; genus Serilophus; species Serilophus lunatus. Next base: position 1,513,137 of record VXBA01001230.1, read on the forward strand.
CGGGAGTCGGTTGAGCACTACTTTTTTGGAGTAGAGGCTCATGACCATGGCTCTCCATCCTTATCCGCCTCGGCCAGTGTTACCATTACTGTCATGGATGTCAACGACAACCGCCCTGAGTTCACCCAGAAGGAGTACTTCATCCGCCTGAACGAGGATGCAGCTGTGGGGACCAGTGTCCTCAGTGTCACAGCAATCGACCGGGATGTGAACAGTGCCATCACCTACCAGATCACGGGAGGCAACACACGAAACCGCTTCTCCATCAGCACCCAAGGTGGGATGGGGCTCATCACTCTGTCTCTGCCACTGGACTACAAGCAGGAGAGGCGCTACGTGCTCACTGTGACAGCCTCTGATCGCACTCTGCGTGACAACTGCCACGTACACATCAATATCACCGATGCCAACACTCACCGGCCTGTGTTCCAGAGTGCCCACTATTCTGTGAGCATCAACGAGGACCGGCCTGTGGGCAGCACCGTGGTGGTGATCAGTGCCACGGACGATGACGTGGGGGAAAATGCCCGCATCACCTACTACCTGGAAGACAACGTCCCTCAGTTTCGCATTGATCCAGACTCTGGGGCCATCACTCTCCAGGCAGAACTGGACTATGAGGACCAGGTCACGTATACGTTGGCTATCACTGCCAAAGACAACGGGATCCCTCAGAAAGCGGACACCACGTATGTTGAAATCATGGTGAATGATGTTAATGACAATGCCCCTCAGTTTGTGAGCCCTCATTACCAGGGCATGATCTCTGAGGATGCACCTCCCTTCACCAGTGTGCTCCAGATCTCTGCCACCGACCGGGATGCCCACACCAATGGACGAGTGCAGTACACCTTCCAGAACGGGGAGGATGGGGATGGAGACTTCACTATAGAGCCCACCTCGGGGATCATTCGCACTGTCCGCAGGCTGGACCGTGAGAATGTTCCTGTCTACGAATTGACTGCGTATGCTGTGGACAGGGGCATCCCTGCTCAGCGAACTCCTGTCCACATCCAAGTTACCATTCAGGATGTGAATGACAATGCCCCTGTCTTTCCAGCTGAAGAGTTTGAGGTCTTGGTAAAGGAGAACAGCATTGTGGGCTCTGTGGTGGCCCAAATCACAGCTGTTGACCCGGATGAGGGACCCAATGCCCAGATCATGTACCAAATTGTGGAGGGCAACATCCCTGAGATATTCCAGATGGACATCTTTTCTGGGGAGCTCACAGCCTTGATAGACTTGGATTATGAGACAAAACCTGAGTATGTGATTGTAGTGCAGGCCACCTCTGCCCCTCTGGTCAGCAGAGCTACGGTCCACATCAAACTCATTGACCAGAACGACAACAGCCCTGTTCTCAAGAACTTCCAAATCCTCTTCAATAACTACGTGTCCAATAAGTCCAACACCTTCCCCTCAGGGGTTATAGGGAAGATCCCAGCGTATGACCCAGATGCATCCGACCGCCTCTTCTACACCTTTGAGCGGGGAAATGAACTGCACTTGTTGATTGTAAATCAATCGAGCGGGGAGCTGAGGCTGAGCCGTAAGCTGGACAACAACCGTCCGCTTGTGGCCTCCATGCTGGTGACTGTCACAGGTAGGGAGTGAAAATCATTAAACCTTCAGTGCAGTTCCTTTGAGAGGCTCTGTGCAGTCCCCCTCGGGGAGCCCATTCTGCGTGGGGGGATGGGTTGGAGACCGGCAACAAGATTTGGATTGGGGGTCCCTTCTAGTCAGGGAATACTACTGGAGTGGTGGGAAGGGTGGTAGTGGGAGGCAGGCTGCTGGGGAGTGCTCTGTAAAGGGGCCGAGGCTGGAGATGATCTGTGAGAACAAAGCATCGTTACTCAGCTGTGAGGATCATTTACAGATGGAAGTGAGGCACCTTTGGAGGTGGTGAGCCAAGCTATTGTGTGCCGTAGGGTGCTGGCCAGGCAAACAGACAGTTCCCAGGATGGCCAAGCTGCTAGCCCAGGGGCTGGTACACTGCCTTGCTCCCAAGCCCAAGTGGCTCTTTCCCTGGTGGGACTGAGTGCTTCCCCGACTTTGTGTGGGAGGGAGGGACTGAACTCAGTATGGAAGGAACCCTCTTAAAAATACCCATCTGCTGGTAGCGAACAATTCAGTCTGGATTCTGGCTGTGGCACCTGCCAACACGTGCGCTTTCCGAGGGGGCTTCTAAAACCTTTCTGCGGCCAACTTAGTGTAGCAGGGGACAGCTGTGGCAAACCTGAGCACAGTGCTTGGAACTCTTGCATAGCATGTCTTCCCAGAGTGTCCAAATGCAGATACTTGTGGGAGCTGCCGGGGTGACTTTGTGGAGTGTTGAGGTTCCCTCTAGCCCAGCTAAGGACAGAGCAAGGATGGACCTAGGGGCTTGCCTGTGAGCAAGTGGGGTTTGGAGCTGGAGCTCCCGGAGCCTGAGGTTTGCCTTCACTGTGAGCCTTTCTTCGCTGGCGGATGCGTGATCTGAAATGGAGGCATCTGTCCATCGCTGAACCGTGGAGTAGCTCTGGGGAAGGGAGGGCACCAAATTGCCGAGAGTGCCAGGGGAGCCATACACACTAAATCGTGGTGCTCCCCTGACCATCGGCTACCAGCTGCCCTCCCTTTTTGCTCTCTCTATCCGGCTTATTCAGTGAGAGGAGGATCTCTTTCAAAAGATGGAGCGAGGGCTTTAAGAGGAGACCTGTTCAAGGCAATTCTGCATGGGCAGCACCAGCTGGGCGGTGGGCTGGGGCTCTGTCGGGGCTAATTGTAGCCGCAGGGCTGGCCGAGAGCGGGTGCAGGCACACACATGCCCCTCGATGGAGATGGGGGTTGATTTTGACCTTTCCAGCTTCTGCCCCAGTGTGTTTATGCAAGCCCTGCCTCCTCGCACACTTAACCCTGCACAAAGGCAGGAAACAATCGCACCCTGAAGTCCTGTATCGAGCTGCCTCGCGGCAAGGGGGCCCTTGCAATTAGGATGTCGTCATCTTCCAGCGGGAAGGGAGAATGGGAGACGTGTGCTTATGAAGGAGGGCAGAAGATGGAAGGGGAAGAGTCGTTTCGAGGAGGGAAGTGAGACACTGGAAAACGGGCCTTTTGTTGGCTTTGATGCTGGCTCTGGAGGTGGAAATCTGGTTTGGTTTTTCTGTCTTTGTTGTTGGAAGCCCCCCGCCCAGCTGGCAGCTCCGTTGGCCCCATGCTGTCGCTCTGTGCAGAGGAGGGTGGGTTTATGGAGCTGGCAGCCAGGACATTCAGAACCGGCTGCATTGTTTGCTCAGGGCACAGCACCACACCGGAGCACCTTCCTGCTGCTGGAAGGCAGCAGTAGCACCTCGAGGGTCAGCATCCAGGGAAGGAGTGTCTTCCCTGCCTGCCTGTGAGCTTTATCGCCCCTTTGAGGAAAGCTGGATCCCTCCTAAAATACAGGGCAAGGGGCCCTTCTGCCTGCCTGAGAGCTTTGTGTGTTCCTAGCTTAGCCCCTTATGGGAGTCAGGGAAGACTTGGGCCATTACCAACCAGTGCCTTTCCAGGGTGACTGGCATCCCCAAAACTGACCCCCAGCTTCTCACAGGCGTGTGGACACCTAGGGCTGCTAAAATCTGCTCTTGACTGCTGAGAATTCAGGACAGCAGGGTGGAGGGGCTGTGTCCATGGCCAGCAGCCCAGTGTGAAATCAGGGCAGTGTAGGAGACTCATCACGTTGACTTTAAACCATTTCAGACTGGTTTCTCTGAGCCTGGTGGCAAGGGTGGAGGCTCAGCTACAAGAGTGACATTCATCCTCAGTGGTGGGTGATGGGACCCTGACTTACTTCCAAGATCTCTTAACTGGTAAAGTGTCATCTAAATGTTGAGAGGTCTGCCACAGTCCTTCAGCAGCAGTGAGGAATGTTCAACATACCCATAGCCTTCACCTTTTCTGACTTCTCCATCTGGGCATGTTTTACTGCTCCGCAACTGCAAACATGAAAGCCACCCTGTCTGCCCCCAAAAGGCCCTTGCTGTCTCTGGCATGGCCACTGCAGTTGGAGTGCTGGCTTTCACTCTCTTGGACACTGTCTCTGCCACTCAGAAGGGGACAGGCAGTGATGCAGTGGAGCCTGTTTGTGAGCTCCTCGTCCCTCCAAGTGAGAAACAGGGGTGCAGCCCCTCCTGGGTCAAGGAGGCTGTTTGAGCTGAGCTGCCTTCTTCCCAATCCCTGGAGCTCCCTGGGAGGCTGAAGGCCAAACCATTTGCTGTAGGTGAAGGGGAATATCTGCTTGTGACTGAGTGGCTCTTGGGGTGGGAGTGTTGGCTGAAGTTCATGCCTTTTGTACATGACAGGCTGAGGTGTTGCCCAGGGATCCAGGGAGCTTCTGGCAGCACAGAGGAACAGGAGAGATGGGCTCTCATTCTGGCACACCCAGGAGACTGTTGGGCAGTGGTTGGCAGCCCTGCTCTCTGCAAGAGGTTTCCAGTACAGGCCTGGACTCCATTCCTGGACTGGCATTGCAGCTTCCCGAGGGGAGTCTTCTGTCCATTCTGCTCTGCAGACAGAGGTTTTTTTTATAGCTTTGCTGCTTTTGAAGCTGGTAATTTTCCGTCTTGGAGATGCAAACATGGTGCTGCCCAGCACGCCCCTTGTCCATTTGTTTTCCCTACTCCATTCCCTATAGCCGTGTTTCTAGGGCTCCTTACTCTGCTGCATGAATATTCACCAGGTACCAGTTCTCCAGCCACAGGATTTAATCAGAAAGACTGAGCATTTGAGATTAAAATGCCTCCCATGGGGGGTCAGTGCCTCCAGCCAGCTTTGGGCTTTCTTCTGGTAGCTTTTTTTTTGTTTTCCCCATTGGCAGTGGGTCATTCTCTTAACCATCTGCTTCCCCTTGTACGGAGCTGAGGCAGGAGGCAGCCCTAGATGTAATGCTGAGGTGGGATAGTGTGTGGGAGGGCTGTGGAGGGCTTTGGGACTAACTCCACATTGCTGTGGTGAACTGGGAAGGGGATGCTTGGCCTTCCTGCCATGGGCTGGGCAATGCCAAAGGCATCAAGCATCCTGCAGCCCATCTTCTTCCCCAGGCACAGCCTTCTCGCTCCTAGGAGGCATTGCTGGTCCCTAGCCTGCTCCAGGACTCAGGATCATATCAGCCAAGGCCTAATAACAGCCGTAAATCAGGCAGATGTCTGCCTGCCTATTGCTGGGCTCTGAGCAGTCCTTGGGGAGAGCAAGAGCTGTCCCCAGGGCCTCGTGGCTGCTTCCAGGTGAAGCATGAGCCGAAGAGAACAGAGGGGAGGGAGCTGGGCTCACGCTGAGCTCACTCTTGCCTTGGTGAGAGAGGAAAACTGCAAGGAGGGGACAAAGGGAAAGGAGAGCAAGCTGGGACATGGCCCAGCTGTGTACTGAGAAGGGAGCTAGTGACAGAGTGTCCCAGGGTGCTGCCTCACCATGTTGTCCCTTAGGGAGGGATGCCAGGCTGATGGTGTCTTGGGGTGCATCTTGGGCCAAGTGCAGCTGAGTCAGGCTTGTGACTTTCCTCTCACTCCTGCCTGGCAAGGTCTGGGTGATCTCGGCACCCCATGAGCCTCTTGCTAAGAGAAGGTGCCTTGGGGATGCAGGTGATGATGCCAGTTCCTTGCGCTGAGCCCAGGCAGGTCGAAATCCCCTGGCATGTCCAGCCCGATGCTGGATGGAGCCAGTTGGTAACTGCTGCCTGTGCTGCCCTTTGTGTCGGAGCTGCTAGGGTGTCACACAGAGGGCTGTTTTTTCACCATGCTTCCGCATGGATGGGAACCATTTGATTTCAGAGAGAAGCAACCCCCCTTTTCCTGCAGGAGATTAGCTCCTGGGTGACTCCTGGCATGCTGCTCCTCCAGCCTGGAGCAAGCCTTATCTCCAGAGCACCAGTCCTGGTGTGCAGGCTGGTGCCTGCGTGGGAATTTGCAGGGTCGCCAGAAAGCTTTCACCTTCTGAAGAGCAGAAGAGAGAGGTAGGAAGAAAGGGAGATGTTTCAATCTTTAAATCCTCTTGCACTGCAAACTTCAAACAAGGCTGAGGGAAATCAAAAGGCTTTGCAGCATAGCAGCCATGGGAAGAGAGAACAGTAAAGGCAGCTTTGCACAAGAGGCTTGGATGGGGGACGGGTGGCTGGCATTTGCACCCTTGGTCCTTGCTGGGACTGGGGCTGACCTGAGTGCCAGGAAACCTGCAGCATTTTGTGCCCCCTTGCACTGAGTTGGAGGAGGTGGAGCACACAGGGGATGTTGCAACAAGGCTTGGGATCCAGGATTAGTCTGGTAGTCACAGTCGAGATGTGCTTATGTGACTGTTGTCTTGGTATAATGATGTAGAGGCAGGTTTCCAAGGAAATGTGGGGGTTTGGGGCTCTCAAGTAGATGTGGGGTAGGAGATGGGTGGAGCAGAAGACAGCCAAGTGCTGCTGATGCCTGTGGAGCACCGGCATTGGAGTGCTTGCAACAGGCTGGAAGATGGATTACCTCATTTCAGGAGCGGTGAGGTTCATGTTGAGCCTCATCAAGCATTTCTGGGGCCACCAATGTTGGAATTGTCCTTGCTTTGCCATGCTGAAGACTGGCTTTGCCTGCTGGAGCCTGCACTGGGGCCAGAGGGTCCAGAAGGAGCAGACCAGGAGATAGGAAGCATCCTGGGGGCAGCAGACAGGCTTCTCCCTGCTGGATGTCTGGTGAAAGCTGCTAGCAGAGGTGTCTGGGGTGGCCTAGTGAGGGGGACATATGACCCTCCAAGGTAGCAGGATCCATTGGATCACTGGGAGCTGAGTAGGTGGAGTGAGACAGGAACCCCCGATCGCAGACCAGCTGGGATGGGAGCTCTGCCATTGTCCGTTTGGGCTGTGCTGCGCTGCCTGTGCCCCTGCAGCCTGAGCTGCACCTGATGTGGGGCGGCTGAGCTGCTGCTGATGGCCAAGGCCCTGGGAGAGAGCTGGCAAGCACTCTCCAAGTGTGCTCCTGTCTGGGAGATTGCTTGCATGGTGCAAGGTCCCAAAGGGAGGGAGTTTGTTTCTAAGGAAAATAGAGATTAAAGAGAATTAAACAAACCGGAGATGGATCGAGGGAGGAAAAGATGCATAGCAGATGGTGAGAAGTGGGGAAGCAGGGAGACCAGTACAAAAGTCTGGGAGAGCCTGGAGGAGAGAGGAAGGAAACGGCAGGAGGAAAGTGCAGGAAAAGGCAGCGTGGAGGAGGCAGACAGGGCACAGCAGGGAAGCAAAACACCCTGGGCCCTGGCATCGGCTTCTGTGTTTGTCAGACCTCCTGCTGGGACTTCCTTCTGTTCCTGAACACCTCTGTTCCTGGGAGCTCAGTTTGCTGCCGAGATCCAGGATGAGGAGCAAAACTGAGACTTCTCTCAGGGGAGAGCCTGATGGGAGGGAGAAGGTACAGCCACACCAGCCGCTCCCCCTTCAGCCCAGGTGGCACCATGCTAGTCCCTGGACTCTCAACTGGGGTGCAGGTCTCTGCTCCGGGGCGGGAGGGAGGAGACCCTCCAAGCAGCAGACAGAGACCTGCAGCGTGTCCCTGTTCTCTCCAACAGATGGGATCCACAGCGTGACGGCCCAGTGCGTCCTGCGGGTGATCATCATCACGGAGGACATGTTGGCCAACAGCATTACGGTGCGGCTGGAGAACATGTGGCAGGAGCGGTTCCTCTCCCCACTGCTGTCCACCTTCCTGGAAGGGGTGGCCACTGTGCTTGCTACGCCCAAGGAGGACATCTTCATCTTCAACATCCAGAACGATACGGATGTGGGTGGCACGGTGCTCAACGTCAGCTTCTCGGCCCTGGCACCGCGGGGCGGGCGCTACCTGAGCTCGGAGGAGCTGCAGGAGCAGCTGTACATGAAGCGCATGGTGCTGACAGGGGCCTCCATGCTGGAGGTGCTGCCCTTTGACGACAACGTCTGCCTGCGGGAGCCCTGCCAGAACTACATGAAATGCATCTCCGTCCTCAAGTTCGACAGCTCAGCCCCCTTCATCGCCTCCCCCTCCACCCTCTTTAGGCCCATCCACCCCATCACTGGCCTGCGGTGCCGCTGCCCACAGGGCTTCACCGGGGACTACTGTGAAACAGAGATCAACCTCTGCTATTCCAACCCCTGCCTGAATGGTGGGATCTGCACCCGGAAGGAGGGGGGATACACCTGTGTTTGCCGGCAGCACTTTAGCGGTGAGTGCTGGGACTGAGGGCTGAGGCTGTGGGGCAACAGGTGGGCTCTTGGCATAGGTATCGTCATGGCAGGGTGCTCTTCCCAGAAGGGTGGTGGGCGTTGGAGCCCCTCTTTGCCCAGAGAGGTCCAGCTCTGCTCCCAGCTCTCTCCATGTTTCCATGGTGCTGGATGTGCAGGGCTGAGGTTGCCATAGAAATCTGTCTTACAGGGAGGTGGCATGATAAGCTCCTGGAGAGCCTGGCCATCACCTCCCAGCCTTTTTCACAGAGCAAGAGGACTAAGCTGGAGCACAGAAGGCTTGTTGGCCATCCCCTATGCTAGCAGGGTGATTGGCTCTGGGACTACTGGAGCTGCTGGTTTCTGCAGATCCCAATCTTCAGCTAGTCTGGCAGAGGTGTGGAACCCACACTGGTCCCCTGTGCAGTGGGTAAGCTGCTGCCCACCCAGAACAGAAGGGAAGGCTGGGCCTAGCTGCCCCACCAGGCAGGATCTGATCCAGGCAGATCTGGTCCTAGCTGTGGGGGAGGAATTCCCAGTCCAGCCAGTGTCTTGTTGCCACAAGTCCCCAACAGGCTGTGGAGACCCACGTCTGGCAACTGGGCATGAGGGAAGCTGGCCTGTGGCTACTGAGGAGAGATCCCCTGCCTTGCCCTTGCTGCCAGGAGGGAATATGGCAGCAGATGGCTGTCTCGGAGCTGCTCTCCTGTCGGTGGCTCCTGTTGAGATAAGCAGAGTCAGTGGTAATTAACCCCCGGCATTTGAAGCGTGAACAGCCATTAGCAGAAGGGTTAATGAGCTCATTTCCCTGTCACTTCATGCTATCTCCTCCTCCTCCTTTCATGCCACAGAGCAAGTAATGGGAGCAGGGCCTGGGGCATAGGACTGCAGCTGTGTGGCTCCCTGCATGCTGTGAGAATAGCATGGGAAAAGGGGCTGGCCAGACCCCCTGCACTTCACTGCTGAGCTGGTGTGAGGCATCCTTGTTACCCATGCCAGAAAGGTATTTGGTGTCCCTCATTTGACTGATTTTCACTTGGCTTTTGCTCCTATGTGAGAGCCTGCATGCAGGGTTTGGAGGCACCTGCCAGGGGAGCTCAGTGACACAGGGCTGTCCTCACACCCTGGAGACAGGACTGTGATGCCTGTCCCAGGCCTGTCTGGCAGCAGGGCCCAAGCAGGCATTCTCAGCATTACCAGGACTTCTCTGGCTTATCTTTGCCTCTCCATCCTTAGGACTGTGCAGCCCAGCTGTGGCCAGTGCCCTCCTGTCCCATTTCTATGCCATACTGGCTTCAAACTTGTCCCTTCATCCAAAGCTGGCATGACATCTAGCTCAGTGACTCATGCTGCAGGGCTGGCAGTGGTAGTTTGCTCACTAACTACTGTGGGGTGACACCAGCCCCCACCTGCCTCACAGAATGTCCCTTGGCTCCCAAAACCTGGGCCAAGGTCTGCGCTCTGAAGGGATGGAATGGATGGGTAGCCAATGCATGCATGCCTCCCAGCCAGAACATGTCCCAAGCCTCTTGCCTTGCTCCCCCCAGGTGAGAACTGTGAAGTGGACAGTCGCTCGGGGCGGTGTGTGCCCGGCGTGTGCCGCAATGGTGGCACCTGCACCAACAGTGCCGACGGGGGCTTCCGCTGCCAGTGCCCGGCAGGCGGCTTTGAGACGCCCTTCTGCGAGGTGTCCACGCGCTCCTTCCCACCCCGGTCCTTCGTCATGTTCCGGGGCCTGCGCCAGCGCTTCCACTTCACCCTTGCCCTCTCGTGAGTCCTCTCCTTCCTCTGCTGGACACCAGCATCCTCAATTCACCTGGCCCTGCTCCGGTGGCTCTTGTGCACGCTGGGCCAATACAGGGACTGGCTGATGCTCTCTAGACCCCTGTGTTACTGGCTTTACTTCCCTATGGGGATGCCCTGGCACCTTTAGCCAAAGTGCTCTGAATCTGCACTGGCATCAGCTAGTCCCTTGCTTCAGTGCTTCTGCTCTTCTCTGCTGCCAGCTCTCTGCTTCCATGCCGGGTCCCCATACTTAGGTCTTGGTGTCTCTATGCTGGGATGCTGATGCATGGCACAGGAGAGCGGGGATCTCCGTGTGCTCCTTCCACACACTCTGCCCTCCTGCTTGCTCCCTTGCCCCAGGTTCAGCACCGTGGAGCCCAGCGGCCTCCTGCTCTACAATGGGCGCCTGAACGAGAGGCACGACTTCCTGGCAGTGGAGATCATCCAGGGGCAGGTCCAGCTGAAATACTCCACAGGTATTCTCAGCCCTGCCTGTTGCAGGACTTATGTCATGGGAACTGTGAGAAGGCCTGTGCTGAGTGGGAAAAGCAGAGTGCTGCCCTGCTAAGGGTTGAGAGGTGTTGGTAGGTGTCAATGGATAACACAGGGAATGGGTGTGTGTCTCAGGACCCTCCCTGCACTCAGGAGTGCAAATGCAGCGGCAGTTTGTAAACACAAACCAGGATAAACCATTTTGGGGTCTCTGCTGCTGTTCTGGCCCATTATGTGACCATAAGCTACACAAGGCCCTGGGCAGCATGGTGGGCTTGGTACCTCAGGAGGGGTGGGCATATCCAAGGACTGTTCAGCTTCCCTCAGCCCGCCATCATCCCTGTCTCCTCAGGAGAGTCCAGCACAGTGGTGAGCCCCTACCTCCCAGGGGGCGTGAGCGATGGGCAGTGGCACACGCTGCAGCTCCGCTACTACAACAAGGTATGTGTGCCCCAGCTGTCCTCAGTGTGTGTGGCTCTCTCTTCCTGCAAATGAGTGGCTCTGGCTCTCCTGTTCTCTAGCTCTGTCCCACAAGGGGAGGTCTGGGAGAGAAGGTGGAGGTGGTTTCTTGGTCTTTGGGGATGGATCCAGTAGAGCGGGTGCAAGGGGAGATTGACACTCAGGACAGCACATGGAGGCTGCAGGAATGCTCTCCATGCAGTGTCCTTGCCCAAGTCCCTCTCTGGTGCTGCTTGCTGGGCCTGGCCAGAGATGTCCCCCCTGCATTGCTCACAGTGCAGCAGTGCCTGGGCCATGCTCAGGCCTTTCCTCACTGTTGCATGAGCCCTTGGATGCTTGAATCCGGGGCATATGTGTTGCTGACATCCTGAATTTGCTTTCAGCCCAAGGTCAGCACCCTGGGGGTGGTGCAGGGCCCATCCAAGGACAAGGTGGCCATTTTGACAATAGATGAATGTGATGCCTCAGTGGCCCTACAGTTCGGCAGCGAGATTGGGAACTACTCCTGTGCTGCAGAAGGTGTGCAGACCAGCTCAAAGAAGTGAGTTCCTTGGAGATTGGTGGGCCCTGCTGTGGTGGGGAGAGGTCCCCTGAAAAGCCAGCCCTTCACAACTGGGACCTTGGCTGTGTGTGCCTGTCCCTGTCCCTGAGGGTATCTTCTTCCCAGCCCCATGCACTGAGAAGCTGGCTGGGCCAGCCTGAGGTCACTGTAGCTCTTAAAGCCCTGGCCTTCTGTGTCTGTAGGTCCCTGGATCTCACAGGTCCCTTGCTCCTTGGAGGGGTCCCCAACCTGCCGGAAAACTTCCCCATCACTCACCGGGACTTTGTGGGATGCATGAGAGACCTGTACATTGACAGCAAACGCATCGACTTGGCCTCCTACATCGCCAACAATGGAACTGCTGCAGGTACGAGTGCCTCTCTATGCTCTCTGCCCTAGGAATTGCCTCTCCTGATCACACAGCAGCACTGCTGAGCTGTAAGAGCGTCAATGGCAGCACAGCTGGAGCTGAGCAGCTTCCCGCTGGAGAATGGGATCTCTAGATCCCCTGAAATGAGCCAGTGCTCGCCTCAGCTAGTATTCTGGGAATGCCCCTGATCCCAAGTGCAGAGCCTGCATATCTAGCCTGTCTGGTTGATGCTAAATAGTCAGCCCAGCTCTAGGGTGTCTTTGTCCTGGCATAAGGTGTAGTGACAGCTTTGACCCACTTCCCTGTGGACACAGGGCCTGTGTGGAGAGATTAAATGGCTGGGCTTTCCCCTCTGGCTGACAGAAAAACGGCTGGCAGGCTCTTCACCTTTTCCATGTGGGATGAGGGGAGGTGGTGTGCAGGTTAATGCTGATACAGGTGACTTTGCTACCTACAGGCTGTCATGCCAAGCACACGTTCTGTGACTCCAGCCCCTGCAAGAATGGTGGCACCTGCTCTGTCAGCTGGGGGACCTACTCCTGCCTGTGTCCTGTTGGCTTCGGGGGCAAAGATTGCCACCACCGTGAGTGAGCGGATGCTGTTGGGCATGGGCAGGGTGGGCATGCAATACTGTACTGGGGTTGCTGTGGATGCATCTCCGTGTGAGAGGAACTAGCTCTGTTGTCCCTGAATCAAGTGTTCCCTGTAAAGTGCCCATCCATTCCCCTCACCTCCACTTTCCTTTCCAGCCATGCACCATGCCCACTATTTCCAGGGCAACAGTGTCCTGACCTGGGACTTCAAGACAGACATGAAGATCTCAGTGCCGTGGTACCTGGGGCTGGCATTTCGGACACGCCAGCTGGATGGGGTGCTTCTGCAGGCCCATGCAGGCCAGTACACCACTCTGCTCTGCCAGGTAGGGCCACAGCCTCAGCTGCAGCACTGTATCTCAGCCTCTGCTGCTGTCTGCCCCAGGAGAGCAGGGGGAGACTGCTGGCTCCATCCCAAGAGGGTGGTTGCAGGGAGAGATATTTAGCAGGACTGGGTTTCCATCCCCATGTTCAGGTAGTGGGTAGGCTGGAAGCAGCCAGAGTTAGTGAGGCCTTTGCTCACTGCTGACATTCTCTGCAGCTGGCTGGAGGCCTGCTCTCCTTCATGGTGAGCAGGGGGTCCGGCCGCAGCACCAGCCTCCTCCTGGACCAGCTGCAGCTCAGTGACGGGAAATGGCACGACCTGCAGCTGGAGCTGCGGGATGTCCGCAGTGGGCGAGACTCGCGCTATGTCATCACCCTCACCCTGGACTTTGGGCTTTACCAGGTAGGTGCTGCCTAAGATCCTGGCACCAGGATAGGAACAGCTTGGCAGACACAGGCCAGGCAGTGCCTCTGCACCCTCAAAGAGGGCTGGGGCAGGGCTGGTCCCGGTTGCCTCATGTTGCTCCCTTTCCTTCTGCAGGATACGGTGGTTGTGGGAAATGAACTGCATGGCCTGAAAGTGAAACACCTGCACGTGGGGGGAGTCCTGGGCTCTGGCGAGGTGCAGAATGGGCTGAGGGGCTGCATACAGGTGAGTCCACTGGCCTGAGCCTTCCCTTTCTAGTACAGCTGTTACTTGAAGGGGTGGAAACAAGTTTGGCAGCTGCCGTCAGCGTCCATTCTGCTGGTATCACTCTCCCTCTGAGCATTCAAAGCTCTGAGATGCTGTGGGGCAGCCATAAATAGGGGCGGTGGGGAGCAGCTGCTGCTGGTGTTTTGTGGAGATCAGGAGTGGAGCCTCTTGTGTCTGTCAAAGCTTCACTGTGAATTTGTCACCTGCACTGCAGGGTGTGCGACTGGGTGACAGCGTCACTGGGACTGTGCTGCCCAAGCCCAGCCATGCCCTGCGGGTGGAGGCTGGCTGTAGTGTGCCAAGCCCCTGTGACTCCAACCCCTGTCCAGCCAACAGTGTCTGCAAGGATGAATGGCAGAGTTACTCATGTGTCTGTCAGCCAGGTAGGACCTGCAGCACCCCGCCACTCCTCTGCTCCCTGCACCTGCCTGTCTTCTCCTCTCCCCCTATGACTCCCTCCTGGCCTATGGCTGCTCTGCTGTCCATCCCTTGAGCAAGTCACATCTCTGTCAGACCCCTGTCAATTTTTCTGGAGGGCAGAATCCCTCCTGAGCCTCTGAGTCTACTCCTTGGTGCTCTGGCACCTCTCGGAGGGAAGATACTTGCTTTACACAGTGCTCTCTGTCCACACCTCAGGGTACTACGGAGGGGATTGTGTGGATGTGTGTCACCTCAACCCCTGCAAGAACAAGTCTGCGTGTCGCCGCAAGCCAGGCTCACCCCTGGGCTACATATGCGAGTGCAGTGGGAGCTTTTTTGGGCAGTACTGCGAGCACAGGTGAGACGCAGAGCACGGCCATGGCCTCCATACCTGGCTCTGTGTTGGCCTCTCATCCTGGCTCTGCGACCAGGGACCTCTTAGTGCCACCTGGCTCCTTGGAGCTGCTGAGCAGGTGGGCTGGTGAGAGGAGAAGGCCTGGAGGGTTTGGTTGTTGTAACATTGAAGGCATTTCTCTCCCTAGGATGGACCAGCAATGTCCAAAGGGCTGGTGGGGAAACCCCAGCTGTGGGCCCTGTAACTGTGACGTGAACAAGGGCTTTGACCCCGACTGCAATAAAACCAACGGGCAATGCCACTGCAAGGTGAGGGGCAGCTGTGCCAATGGGGACATGGCCCATGGCTTGCCTGAAGCCCTGCTCGTTCTTGATGCTGTTCCTGTCCTCTCCAAAGGCCTGGCTGCTGCCCAGGCCCTGCTTTGTGTGTCCAGTTCTGGGCTGGATCCCTGCTCAGCTCCTCTGTGTGGCCCTTCTGCCTCAGCATGGTGATTGTGGCAGTGGGGGGGGCTTGCAAATCAAGAGAGCTTGGCCCTTCTCTGCTCTGGCTGCAGGGGTTCCCCAGACATTGGTCTTGGCTGCTGTCCCAGTGGGCTCTCTGATGACTGTCCCTGTCTCCCCCCAGGAATTCCACTACCGGCCCAGAGGCAGTGACACCTGCCTGCCATGTGACTGCTACCCCGTGGGCTCCACCTCACGCTCCTGTGACAGGGAGACGGGCCGGTGCCACTGCCGGCCCGGCGTCATCGGCCGCCAGTGCAACAGCTGTGACAGCCCTTTTGCCGAGGTGACACCCAGTGGCTGCAAGGGTGAGTGTGGGCACAGCGGGGACCTGGTGCTGTGGGGCTCAGTGTCAGTGGCCTCCCCTGTAACCAGCCACTCGGGCTGCATGTCTCCACAGTGCTCTATGACGGCTGCCCCAAAAGCCTGAAGGCAGGTGTGTGGTGGCCCCAGACCAAGTTTGGCTTCTCAGCTGCAGTGCTGTGTCCCAAAGGCTCCTTGGGTAAGTGGTGGATGTGGTGGGGAGGGAAAGGGACAGCCTGGCTGTCCAGCTGGAGGCTGTAGCAGCCCCAGCATTACCACTCTGTTCTTGTGCTACCCCAGTCTCACTTAGCTGGCCTTGAGGTCCGGGAGAAGGAAGTTGGAGGAGGAAATACCACAGCCTAGGGGAGAGCAGAGGGGTCTGTCCATGGGACTGAAGCTGGGTACAGGCTGTGGGGTCTAGGCCCATCATCCAGCCCTGGGGCTATGCTATTCCCTCAGCCTTCTTCCTGCAGCTTTTTGGTTTCAGTGGGCTTGAGACTGAGGTCAGGCCTGGCACAGCAGCTCAGCACCTATAGTGCCTTGCTGTGGCTTTGCAGGCCCCATCCCCATGTGCCCTGAGGGGGAAATGGGGCACAGCGTGCTGTCAGGTGGATGTTGGGTAGGAGTCAGAATCCCGAGCTGGAGGAGGTGAAGCTGTCCTCAGTGACAGCAAAGGCGTCAGTAGGGTGTCAGGGAGTGTAGGGCAGTGCAAGCCCCAGGGGACAATACAAACCCTGTCCTTCTCCAGCCGTTCGCCCCAGGAGGAGGCAGGTTCGGCTCCTAACTGTTGTCGCTTCTCTCCCCGGTTCTCTCGCCCTCCGTGCTCAGGCTTGAGGGGTGCAGGTAAGGTTGTTCCAATCTCCTTCCCCCTGTGCTGTAAGAGCTGCACCACACAGCTTTCCCTCCCTGCCTGACACTTTCCCTGCACTTTCCCTGCCGCTTCTGGAGCTGCCAAGAGTTTTCCCAATGCTTTGCCTGGCCTCATTGCTCCTACATGCTCTTCCCTGCTCCCAGCACACTAACCAGCACAAACCCAGCTGCAGCCGCATGCAGCCCCTGCCACGCACTGTCCTGAGCCTGCAGCATTGGCCCTGGGTGGGTCCATGCTCTGCTCCCTGGCTGGAATGGATGCTGGCTCTCCCAGGTGGTACCTGCTTGCTTAGGCTGGAGGAGAAGCAGCTGGTGATGAGCAGTGGGTGGTAAGGCCAGGGATGAATGGCCATGGGGTGGAGGAAGGTGGAAGCTGTTGGAGTCGGGGGTAGCAGGACAGGGTGAGGGACTGATGGGCAGGCACAGCACAAGGTTGTGTTCCTCCTGCACAGCTGGTGGAGGGAGGCACGGGACCTGGGAGTTGGATCCTGCCCAGATCTGCATCTAAGCCAATCTCTGTTCTGTGCAAGGGGAAGGCTAGAAGTGTGGATATTTCCTTGTTCTCCCTACTCCCAGCTGCAATGGCACTGGTCCTTATACTTTTGCAGCTGGGAGAAAGGTGGCTGGGAGGACATCTGGGAACTGGAGGTGGTGATAGAGGCACACTTGTTACTGAGCAGCAACTGTAGTCTGCTTCAGGCTCCCCCATCCCTGCTCTGGCCAAGTTGCTGGCTTATCCCAGCCATGGGGACTCGAGTGGGCTCCTGTGCCCTGGTGCTGTCCCCAGGAGGACCTGCTGGGTACACTGGGATTGCTTGGTTCCTCTTGTGTAAAATCTTTGTGGTGACCCTCCTAGCCCAGAACACTGCTCTCTGTGTTGGCTTTAGCAGGGTTTTTGGTGATGTTGCTTGGTGTCAGATGTGCCCTGAGGACACAGTCATCTGCGCTGGGTCTTCTCCAGCCTGTGTCCTGCCAAGTCACTTAGTCCTGTGTGATGGCACCTGGTGTGACACAGACCAAAAGCACACCTAGGAACCCAGCTCCTGGAGGGAGAGGACAGCAGCAGCTTGTTGAGGTGTTACAGACCAAAGGCAGAATGAATTGTATGATTGCAGGATGATGGCCCTGGTGTGTTACAGGCCCTCCCCATCACTTGCCAATGCCGCTCCTTGGAATTAGCTGGTGCAGAGCATCCCTGCTAGGGGTGTGTATCCTGTGCTGAATTTCCAACATGCCCTTCCTACTTCTTTTAGGTGCAGCTGTCAGACATTGTGATGAAGAGAAGGGCTGGCTGGAGCCAGATCTCTTCAACTGCACTTCACCTGCCTTCAAGGAACTGTCCGTGCTGGTAATCCTCTCAGCTCTTCAGCCCTGACAGAGCAGGAGGCCTCTGAACAAGGGCTCACAGCCAGATTTCAAAGCACTCAGCTCTCCAGGGGTGCCTGGATTATGAGAGGGCCTTGCCACAGTGCTCAGCACCTTTCTTTTCTCATCTTTCACTGCCAAACACATTCTGTGGGAGCACTGGTCTGAGCTTAAATTCACTTGACTTCATCTAATCTGAGTGTGCCCATCAGAAGTGACCTGTGTCCTGCCACAGCATTTGAGAGGAAAATAACCCTGAACAGGGCTGAGTGCTTTGAAGCTGATGGGATGTCTGCTCCATGGGACCTCTGTAACCCCAGATTCTGCCAGTGACAAATCCCTTTGAAATATACAGGCAACTGTACTCAATACTTGCATCTCTGAGTTGGAACTGAAGCCAGGAGCGTTTCTGGGGACATATTGCCAAGCCCTTGCCCTGTCCTTTCATCTTGACCTTTATTGTGTATGGCACTGGGTTAGCTGTGCCAATGCAGCCCCTGGTGTGTTGCTAGAGACTGCCAGAGGTGCTCTCTGTTCTAATGACTGCCACTGTGAGTGTCAGTGACTTGTGCCGTAGCTTCCAAAGTAATCTCTGTGTCCAGTGAAGCCTGCAGCACCCCAGTTTCCCAGTAAGGAACCTGCTTAATTATTTAATCCCCTCTTTTCTCCTCACTGGCAGCTGGAGGGCTTGGAGAGGAACAAGACTGAGCTCAACACAATTGAAGCCAAGAAGCTGGCCCACCGGCTCCGGGCTGTGACCGACCACATGGACCACTACTTTGGCAACGATGTGCACATCGCCTTCCGCCTGCTGTCCCGCCTCATGGCCTTTGAGAGCCAGCAGCGTGGCTTTGGCCTGACAGCCACACAGGATGCCCACTTCAATGAGGTGAGTCCATCTCCCAGATCAGAGTGACTCCTGATGCTGGTTCTCCTATCATTCACCTTGAGCCTGTGTCTCTGAGGGGACTGAGGATGTGGTGAGACCCTATCAGGAGCCCTGTGGTCCCCAGTGCCACACAGGTGGCCCATAGAAGTGAGGTTACTGGCATGGTTAGGGCTTGAGCACCAGCTGGATGAGGAGAGGCAGTGACTTGAGTTGCTTAGCCTGGGAAGGCAGCAGGAAGTCTTATTGCTGCCTGCAAGTCCCTCATGGCAAGAGTGCAAAGAAGATGTCACTGTAGGGCGCTGAGTGATGAGCACTGAGGGTGGGAGCTCACAGTAGTAGGAAGTACACCTCTTCCCCAAACTCTTGTGCGACAAGCTGGGCAGGGAGTACAGTGCTGCAGTTTGGGGGTGGCCAGGAGGGGCCCAAAGGCAGTGCTTGTTCACCCCCTGCCCCCATGTCTCTCCTGTGCAGAACCTGCTGCGTGCAGGCAGCTCCGTGCTGGCGCCTGAGAACCGGGAGCACTGGGCCATGTTGCCACATGGAGAGCACGGCAGCGCCAGCCTCATGGAGCAGCTGCGGGACTACTCGGGCACGTTGGCCAGCAACATGAAACTCACCTACCTCAATCCCATTGGCGTCGTCACCCCCAATATCAGTGAGTAGGAGCTGGCTGGTGCTGGGGCTGGCTGGGGCGGTGCACACTGCCCCATCACACTGGTTCTCTTCTTATCTCACTGTTTCTCGGGGAGGGTTCTGATAATGTCCTTGATGGCTCTCTCAAACACGAGGAGGTGTTTGTGAGAGATGTTCTGGTCCCATCCTTGCCTAGATTAGCTGACACACCACCAAGGACCAGCAGAGACAGGAGTGTGATGCCCTCTGCCAGTTACTTCCTGGTCTATAGTGAAAAAGCAGGTGGTCTTGGTGGCAGAAGTAGTCTGCCTTATAGTAGAGCATGGAACTGGGCTGGGAAAGAGCACTCCAGGTGCTGAGATTTTGTGTCATTCCTAAACACGGGACATAGCCACAGCCAGCCTGTGGCTTGTATCATAGTTTTGCCAGTGACTCGAAACCTGGGGTGCCCTGGAGTGCGGTTCTCTCCAGGTGTCCATTCTAGACCTGACTTCACTCCCTTGCTCCTCTGTAGTGCTGAGCATCGATCGCATGGAGAACCATTCCCACATCCGCCGGCGCTACCCTCGCTACCACAGCAGCCTCTTCCGGGGTCAGCCTGCGTGGGACCCCCACACCCACGTTGTGCTGCCACTGTCTGTGCTCAGCCCTCCAAAAGCTGAAGGTGAGCATGTGAGCATGACTCAAGGAACTACTTGGGTGGGTATGGCTGGTAGGAAAGATTTATAGAATTATAAGGCAGGATAGAATTATAGAATGATTTGGGTTGGAAGGGACCTTTATAGACCACCTAGTTTGCATATAACCTGCTCACACCTGGCTCTGTCAGAAGTCCACAAGTCACCCCTGAAAGCCTGAGTTAGCTTCTGATTTCACCACATTCCAAAGGCTTCTGATGGCCTCACAAATTGACTTCTGAGCAGCACGTGTGAGTATGTTCTCACCATCCCCTTGTGTGCTTCAGCTGCCCCCACAGCAGTGCCCACACTGGCTGGGGGTGAAGGGAACTACACTATGGAGAACTCTTCCCCAAGGCAGGCACTGCCAGAGCCTGAGCCTGCACTCACTGTGGTCATCCTCATCATGTACCGCACCCTCGGGGGTCTGCTCCCTGCACGCTACCAGGTGGATCGTCGCAGCGTCAGGTATGTCCTCCTTCCCTGTGCCCCACGAGCACCAGTGAAGAGGGGCTGGCTGAACTCTGTTCTGATCCCTCCAGCAATTTCCAAGTCAGTCTGCAATGGCATAGGTTTGGTTCCCAGGCAGGCAGTCCCACAGTGCTCTGCTTGTTCCCAACCTTGGTATTGCACTGTCTCATGTTTCCCAACCCCTTGATGTGGACTGAGCAGAGCTGTTTCTTCTGAGATGTCAGGGCAGGACATATGGGAAGACCCCAAGGGTCTGCAGCTGCCATGCACAGTGATGTTACATCTCTGTTTCTCCTTGCAGGCTCCCCAAGAATCCTGTGATGAACTCCCCCATAGTGAGTGTGTCTGTGTTCAGCAATCACACCTTCCTGCGAGGGCCCCTGGACACCCCTCTCGTGCTGGAATTTTACCTGCTGGAGACAGCCAACAGGAGCAAACCTCTCTGTGTCCAGTGGAACTACTCCAACCCGTGAGTCGAGTGTGGCTAGGCCACTCTCTTTGAGCTGCTTTCCCCAGACACCTCCTTGTTCTCCAAGTTTCCCTGTGTACCTGAACAGCACTGGGTTTCCACCCTCTCCAATGGGGTTTTTTCCTGCTGGGAGGGGACAGCCAGGTCATAGAATTGTTTAGGTTGGAAAAGCCTTCTAAGATCATCTCGTCCAACTGTCAACCTTGCGCTCTCCAGCCCACCACTGTCCTATGTTCCTCAGTACCACATCAACACTGGCTCCAGTATTTGGGCTTTGGGAGTGCAATTGTATCTGCTGCCACAAGAGCCTTGCCAGTCACTCCTCTTCTCTGCTATTCCTCCCACACACACCACACTCATCTGTCTTCTCTCCTAAGTGCACTCTGCTTTTTGGTGGCTGCAGGACTAACCCCTCTGGCTTCTGGACAGCCAGGGACTGCGAGCTCGTTTACCGAAACACCACCCACGTCCACTGCCAGTGCTCCCAGTTTGGCACCTTTGGGGTTTTGATGGACAGCTCACACCGAGAGGTAAACTCTGCCTGTGGGGCTGTGGGTGGTGATGGAGAACTTTAGCCACTGGGTCCCAAAATAAACAGGCACAGGCAGAAAATTCCTTGTAGGACACAAGTAGAGTTTAAGAGTTCTGCAGGTTTCCTGTGTCTGCCCCTAACACCCCCATTTGCTTTTGGTTCTTGGCTGCTGCAGCAACTGGAAGGTGATCTGGAGACATTGGCAATTGTCACCTATTCCTTGGTGTCTCTCTCCTTGGTGTCTCTGCTGCTGACCTTCTCCTTCCTAACCTGCCTCAAAGGCCTCAAGTCCAACACACGTGGCATCCACTCCAACATATCAGTCACCCTCTTCTTCTCTGAGCTGCTCTTTCTCCTGGGCATCAACCGCACGGAGAACCAGGTCTGTGGTTGAACAAACACGCCTGTGGGGGTGAGGAGTGGATGATGCTGTTAGTGTTGGCACAGTGGGACCATCTTTGAGCAGCTTTTGTCTCCCCAGTTTCTGTGCACTGTGATTGCCATCCTGCTCCACTGCTTCTTCCTCTCCACCTTCGCCTGGCTCTTTGTCCAGGGCCTCCACATCTACCGCATGCAGACCGAAGCCCGCAACGTCAACTTTGGGGCCATGCGTTTCTACTATGCTATTGGCTGGGGAGTGCCTGCCATCATCACTGGTAAGAGCTGCTTGTCCTACATCCATGCCAAAAGCAGCTGTGCATGTTCTCAGCAGCCTTCTGATCACCTGGTATTGCCCAGCGTGCACAGTGTGGAGAGCTGGGGGTGGGCTTGCCACGGTCAGCAGTGCTGGCAGCAGGCAGTGCTGTGGTGGTCAGCTGGGCTGTCCTCATGGCTTATCCCAGCACTTGTAGTTAAGGTCTTCTGGTTTCCCATACCTGCATGCTTGGGTGACCTCTTGGCAGTGAATGCCTGCTGAGCTGGTCTGTGCCAAGGGTGCCTGGGGAAAAGGAAATAAAGGCCTTTATGTTGGGGCTTGCAATCCTGGCTCTTTCCTTGTGGTAGGGAAGCCTGTGCACAGGGCAAGGAGCAGACAGAGAAACCCTTCATTGCCTTCAGTGCTGCAGTGAGATCAACATGGCTTGGACAAGTCTGAGGCTGCTGGTTCTGGACCTGACTTCTCTCTTTCAGGGCTGGCTGTTGGCCTAGATCCTGAGGGCTATGGGAACCCCGACTTCTGCTGGATTTCCATTCATGATAAGCTGGTCTGGAGCTTTGCAGGCCCCATTACTGTCGTCATTGTGGTAAAACCCTGTCCTGTTTCACCCACTGCCCTCTCCTGCCTCCCTTCTCCACACCATGGGCACTTGCTCCTCTTTGGCTGCCCACTGCCTGCCCTGTTCTCTGTACCCCTCTCCCTCAGTTACAGGCCTTCTTTTTGTCCCTCCTCACTCCAGACAAACCTAGGGAAGGCCATGGCTTGGGCATGAAGGGGAAAGGAGGGGATGTTTGCATGGGCCTGGTGGACTTGAAGTCTGCCCATGTTCTGCATTGGGGAAGTCAAGTCAGAGCCAGCCCTTGGCACAGCTTCTAATCAGTGCCAACACTTTCAGATGAATGGGGTCATGTTCCTGCTTGTGGCCAAGATGTCCTGTTCCCCAGGCCAAAAGGAGACCAAGAAGAAATCGGTTCTGTGAGTATTAGTGGCCAAAGTCCCAGCAGAGCTCCAACAGCTCATGGTTTTTAGCATTTTCAGTGACCATCCTTCTTCCACCATCGCAGAGGGCCCCTCTGTGCATCAGTGTCAGCCTTGCAGCCACTCTCCTCTCCCACACCTGCCAGCCACATTAACCCTTCCTAAACTTTGTCCTTTCCTCTTGTTCCTACATCCCCATCTCCACACTGACCCACCGACTGGTCCTCCTTTATCACTTGCCCTCACAGCCACTCCTTGTGTCTGCTTGGATTCAACAGTCCACCTTAGCTACCAGCACCTGCTTCTTCCTCTCCTACATACTCCTGAGCCCTTTCCCTGCTCCCTCCTGAGCCAGCCCTGGAGCATGGCTCAGCTCTCTATGGCTCCAAATGACCTGTGTCATTTGGGCCTCTGTGTTTGCCATGTGTGATCCAGAAGGGAAGGCCTGGGAGTCAGCAGGAGCTGGACCACTATGCAGGGATGTGTCTGCAGTGCTGGGAACAACAGAGAGGGCTGGGCAGGAATGCTTTCCCCTCTGGATCTCTGTCTGAGAGCACTAGGCTGTAGATTAACAGTATGCACTAACCTCTCGGTGTGTGTCTGTGTGCCTGTCTGTCTGTCTCTCTCTCTCCAGCATGACGTTACGGAGCTCCTTTGTTCTGCTTCTAGTTATTAGCACTACCTGGCTCTTTGGCCTCTTGGCTGTCAACAACAGTGTCCTGGCTTTCCACTACCTCTACACTGTCCTCTGCAGCCTCCAGGTAACTGCCCAGCCTCTGCTGGGGAAGGCACGGGTCAGCCCAGGAGCCCTGTGGTCCCCACAGCCAACTGTGGAGAATGAGTGGCCTGCGCTGAGCTCCCAGCATCTTGCTGGGTTCCTTGTCCCTTCTGCTGTCACCACTGTGACACTGTGACTGGTAGTGAGTGACTCCTGCCAGTCCTTGCTGCTGTGCCTGGGGTGAGGAGTTGCATGGAGCAGGAGGTGGCTGCAAAGTGTTTGGTTCAGAGTTGACATCCAAGGGATAGCAAGGACCATCTTAGGAGGAAAGGTGCTTCCGTGCTTTCAGAGGGCAGAGCAAGAAAAGAGTGTGCAGCAGAAGTCTTGGACATGTCTTGTGCCATGGCAGCACCCTGCTAACCTCTTGCCACCACTACAGCTGATGTTGCTGCAGACGACCCCTGCCATCGGCTCTTTGGCTAGTGCCGGCCAGAAGGACACCCCACCCCTTCCTCCCCCACCCATGGCCACCATGGATGCTAGCTCTGATCAGTTTTGGGGGGTCTTTGGTCCCTCCCAGTCCTGGTGGCCACCAAAGCCAGTGCACTGGGCTCTGGAGGAGCAGGGACTGTCCTGCCACTGGCGCTGTGGGCGAGCAGGTCAGCTGGCAATGAGGGGTTGTCTCTCACAGCATCTCTCACCACAGGGCCTGGCTGTGCTGATTCTGTTCTGCGTGCTGAATGAGGAGGTGAGGGAAGCCTGGAAGCTGGCCTGCCTCAGCAAAAAGGGGCAGAGCGAGGAGGCCACAAGGAGCTCACAGGTGGGCAAGAGCAGAGCAGGCCATGACTCTTGGGTCAGGCTGCATGTCTGGGACCAGAGCTAACAGGGACGTCCCCAGTTCCCCATGGCAGCTGCTGTGGCAGCTCCTTAACATGCTCTCTCCCCACCTCCCCAGGGCCCCAACACCTACAACAACACAGCACTGTTTGAGGAGAGTGGCCTCATCCGCATCACCCTGGGAGCCTCCACCGTCTCCTCAGTGAGCAGTGTGCGCTCTGCCCGCACCCACTCCAGCCAGCGGGCTTACCTCAGGTAGGGAGCGGTGCAGGGGGGCCCGCAGTGCCTGGGGAGAGCTGGTGGCTCCTGCCACTGTGACTGTTTGGGCCTCCTGTGTTTCAGAGACAACGTGACAGCGCGTCAGGGCTCAACCCTGGATCACAGCCTCTTGGCTCACGCTGGACCCACAGACATTGACGTGGCTATGTTCCACCGTGATGCTGGGGGGGGTAAGACAGCCCTGTGCCTGGTTTAGGGGAGGACCCTGTGCATCCTAAATAACTTCCTGGCTTAAGGAAATTCTTCCCAGTGCAGTCTTTGGCTATGTGGTTACATCCTCCACCTTGTGTGCAGCTGTGACTTCCAAATACATGTGGATGTCCATATGTGTCCATATGTGGATAGGAGGGAGAGGCAGCCACTGTGTCATTTAGCACAGCCTTCTCCTGGACAGATGGCAAAAGGCATAGCCAGTCCCCAGGGGGTAGAAATGGAGGAGGCAAGAGAGGGAACACTGACTGTTGAGGGATCTCTCCCCAGTACAGCATAGACCTTTGATTCACTGGAATGAGACCAGCAGGAGCCACCCTCACAGCTGGGCCTGGGGTGTGGGACAGACGAGCAGTGGCTGAGGGAGGTGGATTTGCTCAGTCTGGAGGAAGAGGAGGCAAAGGGGATCTTAGGCTATTTACAGCTGCCTAACAGGGAGATGCAGTGAGATGGAGCTGGGTTTCTGTCATGGGTGCTTGATGATAGGGCATGGGGAGCTGACAAAGGCTGCTGTTAAGGGAAGGGCAGTGAGGGGTAAGGCACTCTCACAAGGGTGGCCAGCCCTGGGGTGTTTCTGCCTTCCTGGCACTGCGACCAGGAGCCTCTCCTACCTTCATTCCATACATCTCCCTGACACACCCCATGCTCCTACAGACCAGGACTCGGACTCGGACAGTGACCTGTCTCTGGATGAAGAGCGCAGCCTCTCCATCCCATCCTCTGAGAGTGAGGAGAACGTACGCCTGCGGGGCCGCTTCCAGCGCCAGTTCAAGCGGGCAGCACACAGCGAACGCCTCCTCACTAACCCTGCCAACACCACTCCTAAAGGCAAGTCCCCGGGCTCTGGCAGGGAAAAGGATGAGCTTAGGTCCCCGGGGGCCAGGCCATGTCTTGTGATTGCTGCTCATGGAAATATTCTCTCCCAATATTCCTTGGGGCCCATTTTGCTGTGTCCTTCATCAGATGTGGATGGCAATGACCTCATGTCGTATTGGCCGGCTCTGGGCGAGTGCGAGGTTCACCCCTGCTCCCTGCAGAAGTGGGGCTCTGAGCGGAAACTGGGATTTGACATCAACAAGGATGCAGCCAACAATAATCAGCCAGACCTGGCTTTGACCAGCGGGGATGAGAACTCCCTCACCCAGACCCAGCGGCAGAGAAAAGGTAACAGACTTGAGCAAGCGGGCAAGGGTGGCCTTGCCTGTGTCAGGTTGACATGGCCCTGAAGGCTCAGCATCAGATCCGTCTGGCCGTGCCTTTGGGGAGGTATGGCTCATCTCCCTGGTTTTCATGCTCTTTTCTCTGTTGTGTGAAGATTTGACTTCTCTTTCTGTCTGGTGCAGGGATTTTGAAAAATCGACTCCAGTACCCTCCAACTCTTCAGGGCCTCCCATCCGTTGGCAGGATGACTAATGAGCTAACATGGTACAAGACCTCCACGTTGGGTCACAGGGCTGTCCCTGCTGCCTCTTATGGCAGGATCTACTCTGGGGCTGGCAGTCTGTCACAGCCAGCCAGCCGGTACTCGTCACGAGAGCAGCTTGACATGCTGATGAGGAGACAGATGTCCCGGGAGCAGCTGAGCAGACACAACTCAGGAGAGTGTTTGGAAGCTGTGCCCAGTCGGCATGGGTCCAGGGAGGAGCTGGACACTATCCTGAGCAGGCATGGGTCTGCTGAACACCTGGAAAGTATCCCAAGTAGACACACATCTAGAGAAAACTTGGATCTCCTCACTGCAAGGCCCAGTCAGAGAGATCATGGGAACACATTGCCCCGGAGGCAGGGCTCCAGAGACTGCCTTGACAGTTTACCCTGCAGATTTGGGTCAAGAGAGCAGCTAGACTGTGGGCCAGTAAGAGAAGTCTCTAGAGAGTGGCTAAACACATTGCCAAGTAGGCAAGTGTCTAGAGACCGAATAGACATGTTACCAAGTCGAGATACTTCTCGAGAGCAATTGAATTTACTTTCTAGGAAACAGTCTTCAAGGGATCTGCTAGCATCAGCTAGACAAGCTTCAAGGGATCAGCTGGACTTTCTATCCAGAAGATCTAATTCCAGAGAGCCTCTGGACACAGTGCCTAGCAGGCAACCCTCGCAGGACAACCTGGGGAGTCTCTCTAGGAGGCAGCTCTCTAGGGAAAGCCTAGAGCCTCTGTCAAGGAGACAGCCTTCTAGGGAGAACCTGGAGGCCATTCCCAGCCGGCATCCTTCCACTGAACAGTTAGATATCCTTTCTTCCATCCTTGCTTCTTTTAACTCCTCCGTCCTGTCCTCGGTGCAATCTTCCAGCACACCTTCAGGCCCTCAGACCACCGCCACCCTCTCTGCTGTGCAGACCTCGACTCCCTCCGCAGTGTGTCCCTCAACACCTCGCTCTGCCACCTCCCACAGCATTTCAGAGCTGTCACCAGACTCAGAGTAAGTGTGTTCCTTCTTTCCTCAGCCAGGTCTTGTTCAGCTGATCTTGTGCATTATCCACCTGCCTGGCTTCTTTCCGAAGGGGGTTTGGTTTGGAGGGAGAGGGCTGCATGAGGGTAAGCCCCCAGAGTGACAGGCAGGTGTCTCCTGGTCCTGAATAGTGACTGGGCAGGGAGAAGCTTCAGGTCTGACAGCTGTAGGTGCTTGCAGTGCAACACGAGCAGGAACACCTGCGTATGTGAGTCTGCCCACTCTTGTCAGAAAAAATGGCACTCACCTGTGCCCTATGAGAACTCAGGAACAATGCTCTGTGCAGCCAGATTGGCCTTATGGCTGGTCCCCTTGGTCACTGCTGGTTCTAAGTCCCAATGGGCAGATGTATGCAAGGGCCAGGCTGGCTGGAGAGGAGGGAACCCATATCCTAGGGGAACTCTGCTTGCCCCAGCCATATTTCTCCCCAGAAACCCTGTCCCAGTCTGTAATTTCTTCTCTGCCAGCTCTGCTCCCAGCTGATACTCCTTTCTACCACACCCCATCCTCATCCCTGAGATCAGGGACTTGGATACAGTTGTTGCTTCCCCAACATGGGACTGGGTTTCTGCTCTGTCCCTGTCTGGCGCAGCAGGGGAAGGATGCTGCAGCCCAGGAGAGATGCCATGGCTTAATGCTGTTTTTCTTTCCTCTGAGAAGAATAATGAGAAATGAGGACCATTCCTGAGGAGTTGAAGCTGTCCACAAGAGAGATGGAAGAAGCAGGGCCCTTCGCCAGGCACTGCCAGCTGAGGTTTGGTGTCCCCAGGGGGCAGGGCTAGAACTGATGGTGATCAGAGGCCCAAAACTAACCCTGCCTTCCCCTGCCCTGTGGGCTGAGGGGCTGGCAGCCTGCACCACCTACTGCCAGGAGCCTTCAGGCTCTCAACTGCTGCTGTGCTCCCCATCACCTGCCCAGTGTGACAGGTAGTATTGGGCAAGGGTGACAACTCCAACCCACAAGGGCCAAACCCTTTCTCTGCGAGCCGTTTGTACGTGGGGTGTGCGTGTATGTGTGGAGGGTGGGCAGTGGCAGCGGGACAGAAATGAAGCCCAGGACATGGGAGCAGGGGAGGGTTTTCTACATTTTTGTACCTTTGTAATCAGAGAGAAAAAAATTTCTATGGTTATTTTTACGGATGGTCTGTTCCCAGGACCTGAAGCATTTGTTTAACCGACAGCCCTTTGCCAGCATCCCTGGGGCTACCAGGACCACAATCCCAGTGGACCCGAAAGACAGTGCCAGGCCGTCCTTAAGTCTTTGTTGGCACTGCTTTGTCCATGCCCCACTGCAGGACAGCTGGCCTTGCTGCCCTCTGCCCTCCCACCGTGCAGCTCCACATGTGTCTCAGTGCCACCCTCTGGCCTGGTGTCCCTCAGCCCCCTGCAGCCAGATCTCCCTCTGCCCTTCTATGGGACCCGTTTCCTGTGAGCTGGGGCTGTGCCAGTAAGAGCACAAGCAAAAGGGGCAGCAAATTCAGGAGTAGGGACCTACTGGGGAGGAGACAAGCTCTGCTGTGCAGTCCTGTCCTGTACCAGGATAGCCCCACTCTAATCAGCGCTGGTTTCCTCTGCTCAGCAAGTGAACCTGTGTTTTCACCCACTGGGTGTTGTGCTCTTTAACCTAGATGTTACAGAGCAAATCTCTTAGCTTGTGAGTCCAGGCAAGGGGCTGGATAACCCTCCCCTGCTCAGCAGCAGGCTAGGCTGTTCCCAGAGCCTAGCATGGAGGACTAGCATCCACAGGAACATGATATGGCTCCAGTCTTGGGGTCCAGCACTGCCTTCAAAAGTTGTATCTAAGTGGTTCCCTGCAGGCTCTGTGTGCATCTGCTACACTCTGACCAGCAGAGGACCCCAGCTCAGAGTGGCCTGGATTTTGGGAGATGGAGGTAAACAGCACTTTGCTCTCTCTGGAAATTCAGGCTGCCCTGATGGCGTCTCTGTTCAGCCTGGGACCTGGCCCCAGGCTCCTACTGGCCCTGCTATGAGATGACACTCCTCTGTGCCTACCTGAGCCTCAGGCCAGGGCATTCAGCTCAGGGGGCTGGTGTGCTCCCTTTCACTGGCCGAGCGTGGTGCCCCTGCTTGGCCATCCCCATGGTGCTCTCGGGGCTGCGTGACTGTGTGCTCCTTACTGCCTTACTACCACACTGCTGTAGCATCTTACTGTAGCCCAGCCTGACATGTTTACAGAGGAGGACTTGTGCTGCTGTCCTCCAGGCCCCTGGGGAGGCCAAGGTCTCTTGGCTATGTCTCCAGGTCAGTGGGGAGAGCAGGGAGGGAACAGAAGGGCTGTTGATTGGGGATGCCATGGCCCCCCCAGCACAGCCCTGATGAGGCAGGCTCGCTGTTGTCTTTTTCCCAGGGTTGGGGAGAGAAGGGCCTGCTGACACGTTTACATGCTGTTCAGGACCAGCATGCAGAGGGAAAGCCTGCTGGCCCCATGTGCTGGTAACAGCTGGACCCCTCATGCTGCCCATCTTTGCCTTTGGGAACAAGCTCGTTTACATGTTTTTCTCCGGCTGTGCAGCACCAGCACCAGAGTCTTGGGATCCTGTCCCTCTGGTGCCGTAGGGCCCGTGATTCTGCCAAGTTGGGCACAGGGCTCTTCATGCTGGTACCAAATGGAGAACAAGTGCCAAAAAGAAGAGAGCAGCGGAACTGGTGGCCGTCCCTGCAGAGCCAGTGGCTGTCCCTGCATAGCTGGGCCGTTCAAGAAGCAGGAGTCTACTTCTTGCAGACCAGTCTGTGGCTTGGTCCCTGATTGTAGTGCTGTGACCTAGGCTCTGGGGAGCATCCTCCTTGGGTTTGGGTTTTTTCCTTTGCGGGGTTTGTTTGGGGTTTTTTTCCTCTCCATCTCCCAATTCTGTTGGCAGGGAGCAGGGAGATGCCTGTGCCCCCCCCCCCTCCAGCTGTGTAAAAGTGTATCATGGAAGCACCAGATTTGGAAATAAAGTCTATAAAATGGTGTTGGCCTCTCCTGCCATCTATCCCTGCTGTGCTGGGGATCCATGGATGAGTGCTATGAGTGCAGTGCCTGGGCTCGAGGTGATGTTGGGAGGAGGCTTGGGCAGGAGCTCCCAGCCAGCTCATGGGCTGAAGGGCAGTCACTGGAGCCCAGGGTGAGGTGACGAGGGGACAGGGACTTCAGGTGCTGTCAGTTGCATGAACTGGGCTGCGTCCGGGCTGGTTCACCCCGAGCTGAGATCGGCTGCAGTGGTGCCCAGTGATCCCAATGCTGGCTGGCAGGGCTGTTGTGCCAGAGTGGCTGTGATAGCCATGGGGCCTGTGCCTGGCACCAGCTGGCACCCCTAACCTGACCTAGGCCAAGGAGAGAAGATCCGTTGTCAGAAGGCTATGTGACCTCAGTGGGGCCAAGCAAGGAGGAGGAAGTGCGAGGAGGAGAGGCCAAGTGTGATCCCGATGCCCTCTGTCCCTCCCTTTCTTGAAGAGGAAAGATGATCAAAGGGCAGTATTGATCCACAGTGCCCTGAAATAGGGTCACCATCAGTTGTGACCCTCTGTCCCTCACAGGCTCCATCCCCTGAGCAGCTGGGGGCTGGGCTCAGGGTGGCCCTTGGGAGTTGCACTGGCAGTGGCAGGAGCTGTGGTCTTGTCCTGCAGCCCTTCCTGAGGTTGGCTGGGGGATGAGTGCCAGGGAGAGCTGGCTGGGGGCTGGGGCAGGGAGGGGGAGCCACAAGCAGGGTGGCCAGCCCGGGTTGTGGGTGGGGGCTGGAGGAATTCAGGAAGGAATGGCATGGGTGGGGACTGGAGCAGTGATAAGGAGGCAGTAAATGACACCGGGTGCTCTTTGCTTCCAAGCAGGAGCCATGTGATGGCCTCTGATTCCATGCTGGATGAGTGAATAAATGATGAGGAGACAGCAGTGGCATGTGGATGCCTGTGCCAGCCTTGGTGGGCCTTTACCCGGCCATGGTGGAACTGATGGGCTTGTGCGTGGGCACCAGAGGCCAGAGATGTGGGAGAGGCTGAGGAAGCAGGCTCACCTACTGCCTGAAAGACATGTAGCTGCTGTGAAACCTGGGTTGTGCTCACCCCAGGGAGAGCAAGGGTGGCCATGGGTTACCTTACACCAGGGATGGGGTCAAGTTGCTCTGACCCTGGAAATCGTGGTCCTGGATGTCACCACTCATGTCACTCATCACCCAGGGGACCTAGGACACTGATGCCTGGCCTTGCTGACTACCTTCACCCCACACTCTGGTACTAGTCAGCTGTGGGTGCCTGGATTTCCACTGTCACATCCCTGTGGGCCTGGTTCAAGCATGACTCAGAAATTCTCTGAAACCAATTGTAGGTCATGATGGAGCCCAGGAAGGGGTGATGGGTTCAGTGGGACTCTAGTGCCCGCTGGGGACCTTTGGAACAAGATAACAAGTGGGTCAATGCAAACTGGGAGAGCGAGGCAGTCTGCAAGGCACAGCACACCTGTTTCAAGCAAGGTAAGCAAGGGCCCGTGGAAAATACCCCTGGATGCCATGACCAGAGGCTGTGGAGAGCCCTCCTTTTTCTGCTCTAGGACATGCAGTGGGGAAGGGATGACCGTGGGAGCTGTGGGGGCACAGGAGGGTGATGGTGGGACCCTGAGCAGTGCCTTGGGGTGGTGAGTGCCCAGCAGCTCTTGGCAGGAGGTTGGCACCAGAAGGTACCCAGTGGCAAGAAGACCCCTGTCCTGCACCTGGAATGGATGGTTGGGGATGGCAGCACTCTGGGTATGACTGCAGTCAGAGAGCTGCAGCTGGGTTAGACAATCCCCAGTATGGATGGCTCTGGGGACAGTGGTGACAGTGCTAGTCCTGCCACAGCTGGGGCAGCCAGCACACCAGGGCATGGAGGGGAGCGTGCTGGGTGCTGTGCAGCAATGGGGCTGGGAAGCGGGCAACTTCTTAGCAGGGCAGGAGGAAGGGCAGGAGGCGGGGAGGTGGTGTCTCAAAGATCACGGGCTGGTTTTAATAAATAGGAGGAAGCAGAGCATGCACCTGGCTGGCAGCTTCTGATCAACTTGAGCACAGAAGGTAGGGAGTGCTGGGGGTAACACAGAGACTCAAGGGAAGAATGGGTCCAGATGTAAGTGGCTGAGCACCTCAGGACTGGACAGGCCACCAGCTGGGTGAGTCTGGCAATATGCTGCCGCTCTCAGCCTAAGCCCTGAACAACACTAGGCTGTGGGTCTGTACGGAGATGCCTCAGCCCCACCATCCCAGCCTGGTGAATGGTGAGACCTCAGTCCAGCTTCGCTCTTCCGTGCCCACAGACTCACCCTGACTGCAATGCTGGAGTCAGGGGAGGTCGCTGTTGAAGGGATGGTGAGCTGTGACATTTGCCGAGGGTTCACATTCCTGCTCCCCTCATGTGTAAAGGGCCAAAGTCTGCAGACGGCTGTGGGATGGCCAGGGCTCTGCTCAGT
Source organism: Serilophus lunatus (assembly GCA_013399895.1). Classification (NCBI taxonomy): domain Eukaryota; kingdom Metazoa; phylum Chordata; class Aves; order Passeriformes; family Eurylaimidae; genus Serilophus; species Serilophus lunatus. Next base: position 1,545,617 of record VXBA01001230.1, read on the forward strand.
AGCTGTGCTGGCCCGCTGCCCTGCACTGCTGTGGTACACAGAGGGGAAGTGTGGTTGGCACCAAGGTGGGTCCTGCATGGGCAGATGGAGGGAGATTCTCCCTGGTGTAGTTCTGCTGGCTGAACCCAGCCATGCATTCCAGGGGGGCAAGTGGGGCTGATGAAGGGCAGGAGCAGGCAGTGCTGATTGCCAAAGCCCCAGCTCCACCCTGCCCACCTACCAGCTACCTGCTGCTTGCTGTTGTGAGCTGCTGCTGCTGCTTCAACATTCCCAAAACTAGGCTCATGTTTATCCTCAGAGCCAATCCTGCCCTCCTGGGTGGGATGGGATGAGTTGGATGGCTCCGTGAGAAGAAGGGAGCTGGAAGAGAGGCTGTGTGATGGGTAGGGTGCTGAGTGTCCCCAGTTGTGGGGACATGGCTAAGCTGTCCCTTATGTCCCTGCGTGCAGAAGAGCCAGGTGAGCATGGCATCAGAGATGGCACTGAGCCACCGAGCGCCTCGTGAGGTGCTGAGTGAAGCTCAACTGGAGGAGGTGGCACAGAGGAAACCTCCCACCAAGTCCTCGCTGCGTGGCTGTCTCCGCAAGACCAGGTAGGACATGTGGCTAGGGGGATGTGCCTAGACCTCACCAGGCACTGTGCACCGCCCCCACTACCATGGGGAGCTGCAGACTAGGGGGTTATTTCCCGCAAGGACAAATACCCATGTCCCCGCTTTGTTCTCCTGTCTAGAGGGACACCAGGCTCTGGTAGCTGGGGCTGGGGGTCCCACAGGACCCATTGCTTCTCACAGGGCTCTGTCCACCTCTACTGATGTCCCCAAGCCCATGCACTTACACTCAACCTTGGCTCCTGCTCCTTTCCCTCCAGATGCTCAGGCTCTGCTGCCAAGTCCCTGCTGTTCCGTTTCCTGCCCTTCCTGCACTGGCTGCCCCGCTACCCAGTCAAGGACTGGCTCCTGGGGGACATTATGTCAGGCTTCAGTGTGGGCATCATGCACCTGCCACAGGGTGAGTGATCCCATGCCCAGGCTGCCAGGGGCTCCCTGCAGGTGGCAGAGGCCAAGGTTTGGTTTTCCATGACATTTCTCTTTGCTCCACTATCCAGGGCTTGCCTATGCACTGCTGGCTGGACTGCCACCCGTCACTGGTCTCTACTCCTCCTTTTACCCTGTCTTTCTCTACTTCTTCTTCGGGACATCCAGGCACAACTCCGTGGGTGAGCTGAGGAACCATGTGTTTACACAGTGATGCTGGGGAGGGAGTGAGGATAAGAGGGACAAGCCTTCATCCATGGCCCAGCATTGGCACATGAATGCTTGGGAGGGACCTTTCTTGCCTTTATTTACCCCATCAAGAAGGTGATTGGCCAAATCAGAGCCAAAGCACAGCGGGCGCACTTTGAGGCTGGCCCATGGAGAAAGGAGCTGCCCCTTAACAGGTGTCCTCAGAGAGATCCTGGTGCTTACCTCAAGCTCCCTGCCCACACTCTACCTTGTCCCCAGGTCCCTTTGCCGTCATCTCTGTCATGATTGGGAGCTTGACGGAGTCCCTGCTGCCTAGTGAGAACTTCCTGGAATCTGTCAATGGCAGCAATGTGACAGTCAATGAGGCACTGCGGGACGCTGCCAGGGTGGAGCTGGTGGCCACCATCACTGTCCTGACAGGCATCTTCCAGGTAAGGTGGCTCCAGCCTAGTCTAGCAGAGAACAGGGAGCTGTAAGCTGTGGGTCACTTCTGCTGCCTCTCCTTTCAGGTGGCCCTGGGCCTCCTACAGTTTGGATTTGTGGTGACCTACCTCTCAGACCCACTGGTGCGTGGCTACACCACTGCTTCCTCTGTGCATGTCCTTGTCTCCCAGCTGAAGAATGTCTTTGGGGTCTCTGTGGGTGAGCACTCAGGGCCGCTGTCACTGTTTATGGTGAGTGGGGGCTTGCTACTGCTCAGTACCCACTGGGGGTTCCTCTGTGGGGCACATAGAGGCCCCTCAGAATCTTCTGGGGAGGCATCTGCTTTCCTGAGCACATTCCCTTCTCCTATGTCCTTTAGACCATCATTGACATCTGTAAGAAGCTACCAAAGACCAATGTGGGAACCCTGGTGACTGCTATCATTGCCATGGTGGCCATCTTAATTGTGAAAGAGCTTAACCACAAGTTTGCTGCCAAGCTGCCTATGCCCATCCCCATCGAGCTCATCACGGTACTCAGAGCTGGTAGCTCCAGCTACCAGAACTTCTTGTGGAGGTGCACCCGTGCATGTCCCTGTCCGCTCTAGGGTGGGGACAAGTGGGATGGGGCTCCTTGGCAAGTGAAGCTCCAGAGCACATATTGCACTCTCCTCCTTCACTGCAGTCCCTGTGCAGGAGGTCCCTGCCTCCCTCATTCCTGTCATTCTCCCCCAGATCATTGTCTCCACTGGCATCTCCTATGGCGTCAACCTGAATGACAAGTTTGGCATCTCCGTGGTGGGCAACATCCCCAGCGGGTGAGCAGGGCCAGGCAGTGAAGGGGGCTGGGCAGGGTCTCTGTGTCACCCACAGACCCCCCATGTGAGCCACATCTCTCTGTCTTGAATGTAGGTTGAAGCCACCTGTTCCCCCTAACGCCAGCTACTTTGGGAAAGTGGCAGGCAATGCCTTTGCCATTGCCGTGGTAGGCTACGCCATCTGCATCTCTTTGGGCAAGATCTTTGCCCTGAAGCACGGCTACAAAGTGGACAGCAACCAGGTGATGCTCTGAGGCACAGGGCCCTCGCCCTGGGTGAAAGCCAAGCTTGTCCTTGCAGTCAGAGGAAAGCATGGTGCTCCCTTACTGCTGCTCTGTCCCTGCAGGAGCTGATCGCGCTGGGCCTCTGCAACTTCCTGGGAGGCTTCTTCCAGTGTTTTGCCATCAGCTGCTCTATGTCGCGGAGCCTGGTACAGGAGAGCACAGGGGGGAACAGCCAGGTGGGTTTGGGCAGTGCTGCCTCTCTCTGCAGGGTTGGACCAGGGGCAGGCAGCACAGCCAGCAGTGGGGTTCATCCCTCACCTCACACTCTCCTTTCACACAGGTAGCTGGTGTCATTGCGTCCCTAGTCATCCTGGTGACCATCCTGAAGATTGGAGAGCTCTTCCAGGAGCTGCCCAAGGTACGTCTAGTCCCACAGCCTTTGTGCCACATCCCACCCCTGTACCCATCCCATGGCATGGTAGTGTGGCAAGGGAACAGCCAACAGCCACTCCCAGACCTGCCCTCAGCTTCCTCATAGCTGCAGAGACTTCTCTCCTAGGCCATCTTGTCTGCCATCATCATCGTCAACCTCAAGGGCATGTTCAAACAGTTCAGTGACCTCAGCATGCTCTGGAAGTCCAACCGGGTGGACCTGGTAAGGTCCTGATCAGCCCCAGGGCTGTGCCCTTGTCCTCGGAGAGGGTTTCTCCAGCCTCCCTGAGGCATGTGGGTGACAATGGGGAGGCCAAGCTGGTGCTGACAGTGTCCTCTCTCCAGATGGTCTGGATTGTGACATTTGTGGCCACCCTCCTGCTGAACTTGGACATTGGCCTGGCAGCCTCGGTGGCCTTTGGGCTCCTCACAGTCATCTTCCGCACTCAGCTGTGAGTACCCCGGGGCTGGGGCCAGTGCCACATCCTGAGGGCAGGAGGACCTCAGCCCCTTCCTCTGTTCCCCACAGCCCCCACTACTCCGTCCTGGGGCGCATCTCCGACACTGACGTCTACAGGGATGTGGCAGAATATGAGATGGTAACAGCACTGGGAATGAGGGAAGAGTCACCTGCAATGGTGCGGGGGCGTTTCAAAGCACCCTCAGTGGTTGTTCACTTGGGAAAGGAGCTGGGAGCATTTTGGGGAAGGGAGGGAAGGGGAGCAGGTGGCTCCATTCCAGGGGATAGTACCCTCCCCATCTGTCCCCAGGCACAGGAGGTCCCTGGCGTGAAGATCTTCCGCTCCTCCTCCACCCTCTATTTTGCCAATGTGGAGCTGTATGCTGAGGCCCTAAAGAGGAAGGTAGGAGAGCCACCAGTCCCAGAGTGCTCCCTGTGCCCCCTGCCTGCCAACACCAGGGTAGCAAGAGGGCAGCTGGGGACACAAGGCTCCTTTGCTTTGCAGAGCGGCATCGATGTGGACCGTCTGATTGAAAAGAAGAAGAAGGCCCTCAAGAAGCTGAAGAAACAACAAAAGAAACTGGAGAAGGAAAAGGCAAAGAGGAAAAAGGTGCTTCCCTGATGCAGGGGACTGCTCCAGTGCCATCCTGCACTGCCTCCCTGCCTGGCTCTGGACCTCCTGTCCGTGCACTGGTCAGGATTGGTGGCCCATGGGGTCCCCAGTTCAGTTTGGGGCCGACGGGTGAGAAAGGCACTGGGACTGAACTGGGCCACACTGTCACACCCAAGGTCGGTGGGGAAACCTGGGCTGTTAATGATTATGTGGTGGAGCCAGCGAGTCATTAACCTTTTCACAAGTTAATCAGAATTAAGAGCAAGAGCAAAGGTTGGCCTGGTGCCAGCCAATGAGCCTGACTCCAGAGAGCAGTGCTGGGGAGAGGGAGGGGTATAGGTCTCTATTCCTCCAGAAAGAGCCCAAGAGTGGGTGAAGGTATGAGAGGGACACCCTCTCCTGGGGCCACTCACTGCACATGCCTTCGTGCAGTAAAAGAGCCTCACCAAGCCCTGCTGCGCTGTAGGGCGCAGTGAGCCCAGGGAGGACACGGCAAAGCCTGGGGTGCCTCCAGCCCTGGAGGAGTGATGCCGGGTCTCCTTCCCTCCCCAGAACACAGAGGATGGTCAAGGTGTGGCGGTGATTGAGTTTAGTGCAGGGGAGAGCAGTGCACCCTCAGAGCCCACCCTGCGCAGCCTGGGGCTGCCCAAACCTGGCTTCCACGCCATCATCTTGGACTTCAGTCCTGTCAGCTTCGTGGACACCGTCTCCATCAAGATCCTGAAGAATGTAAGGGCTCAGGGGAGCAGGTGGGATGGCAGCCTCACCAAGGGTGTCTCCAAAGCCCTGTGGGGTGGCCTGATGGCTGCTGCCTATCTCTCTTCCTGAGTAAAATGTTTTCTGCCATTTGCAGATCTTCAGGGATTTCCATGAGATAGAAGTGGATGTCTTCATTGCCAGCTGCCCGGGTGAGGGGGATCTGCAGAGCCATGAGCCCATGCTGGGCATGGCCACCCCTTCAGCACACGGTTGCTGGCCTGGGGGTGCCTCCATGGTGCTCTCATTCCCAGGGTTTTCCCAGGGGACAGGTGCTGCAGGTTGTCCCATCGATCCAACCTGAGCCTTGCACTTGGGTCCCTGGTGATGACCCTGGTGTCCCCCGCAACATAGGAGGCGGGGGGCTGCTCTGGGTGTGGGCTGGGGGTCTCAGCTATGTGCCATCACTTTAGATACTTCTCCCTCCACACAGTGCCTGTCCTGACCCAGATGGAAAGGGGCAACTTCTTCAGTTCAACCATCACCAAGCACTGCTTCTTTCCCTCAGTGCACGATGCCGTGCTGCACATCAGCGAGGAGCAGCGCCAGGCCCCGGTAAGCACCCAGCCTCACCACCCCATGGATGGTGAGAAACCATCCACAATCATGCATCATGGATCGGGGGGCAATGGAGAGGGGCAGCCAAGCCAATCTCTCCCCATCTGTCCCCCTTAGGTTGTCCACAGCACGAAAATGTAGCCTCACAAGGAGAAGATGTCTCTCCTGGGAGGTGGGTGGACGAGGAGGGTTTTGCCACCCTGATGGCACCAACTCGCTCACCCTGGGGCCTGAAGGCGCTGTACCCCCACCAGCCCCTCTGGACTGACTGCCAGGGTCCTGCCCTGGCTGTGACTGCCTGCGATGTGGCTACTGCTGGTTGGAGCTACTGCTGAGCATCACACCGAGCAGACCCCTGATGTCCTTGCTTGGTGTCCCCACTTTGGCCCAGCACAAGCCTGTCCCTCTGGGCCAGGAATGGTTTAGGGGGCAGTGGAGTGCCCAGGGGTGTTCTGTTCCCAGCAGTGGGCTGGCATTGCGAATAAAGCCACGTGGTGTTTCTCAGGGTTGGTTTCAGTGCCCTTTCCTCCATAATGGCGCTCCCGGGCTGGGCTGTCTGGCTGCACCCCGGCACCACAGGGCACAGCTGCCTTGCGGGTGGGCTGCCCTGACACCACCTGGCTCCGCTCTGACACTTGTCCCTGCAACCTGCTCGCGGGGCTGCAGCCGAGGGAGAGGAATAAGTGGGTATCCCCATTGCCCAGGATGCTTACTCCCTGTGATCCCCATTCCCCGGGCTCTCCATTCCCTTGAGACCCGCATCTCCTGAGCACTTGTCCTCCAGGCCCCCTATTCGACAGCATCCTCATTCCCCCGGGAATTCCATTCCCAGGGCCCCATTTCCCAAGACTCCCCATTCCCGAGACCCCCATTCCCGGGACCCTCATTCCCCGGACCCCCATTCCCCCGAGAC
>VXBA01001230.1:1552314-1608174 GCA_013399895.1 Serilophus lunatus
GCCCGCGCCCCTCCGTGAGTCACCGCGCCCGCCGGAGGCAGCGCCGGGGGGAGCGCGGCCAAGGCGCGGGTGGCCCCGCCGTGCGGTGGTGCTGCCGGGCCCGGCCTGTGTGCCGGCCGGGAAGGTCACGGGGACGCGGCGGGCGGCGGTGGCCGTGAGACCCTCTGGGAGCCGAGCGGGGCCGGGCGGGCGGCAGCGGCTGTCACCGTCGCTGTCACCGTCATCGTCACCCAGCGCGGGGTGCGCCCCTCGCCCCCCTACTGGGGTGTGACCGGGTCGTGCGGCTCTTCCCTGGGGTTTTCCACCTGCTCCAAACCTCTGGCGCCGCGGCGGGTTCCCGGCCCTGCCGAGAGGAGCTGGTTAGCGGTGGTGACAGCCTTTGTTTTTTCAGGCGGCTTTATCGACTTTGACAAGGAAGCGAGGTGCTGCCACCTATGCCCAAACACTCCAGAACATCCCGGAGACCCAGGTCACCACCTTGGAGAACGGGCTCCGTGTAGCCTCGGAGGAGTCCAGTCAGCCAACCTGCACAGTAAGTTCAGGACAGGTTAGGAGCTTCCTTGAAGCCTGTACCTGGTTTTCCAAAAGTGACTGACCTTGTCTGAACCAAAGCTTTTGACAGAAATTTCCCTGCTTCTCTTCGTGAGCTGGTGGGATTAATGTAACAGTAGAAAGCCCACTATTAAGTCTGTAGTCAATTTGTCAGCCTTACAGTTTTTGTGTGAGCAGTAGAAGTTGTCTCTCTGGCAAAACCAGCTTTGGTGAAGCTGGTAGATAAAAAGCCAAGATGTGTGCGGGAAACAGTTGCTGGTATTTATTCTTATTTTGATGCTCCTAGTGTAATGCCTGCAGAGCAGACTTCCTGTCCCTGCTGTTGTGTTTGTGGCATGAGGATGCTGATTGTTTCCTTCTCTGGTGTTGGCACTCCCTGTTTTTGCTGCCAGGTGGGTGTGTGGATCGGGGCCGGGAGCCGCTATGAAAACTCAAGGAACAACGGGGCTGGGTTTTTTGTGGAACACCTGGCCTTTAAGGTAAGGAGGTTTTCTGGGTCTGCACAGAGCTGCTCTGAGTATTCTATCCATACATTGTTAAGGTGACTCTTACTTACTATTTACTTGGTTTTCTTCTTAAAGTAAAACGTGTTGTAATTAACAAGAGGCACTGAGTCTGTGACACTTTGGTTCCAATCCCTGACTGTCCCTGCCACTGTATAACACACATGCAGCACTGTGTTATGGAGCATGTTTCCTCTGGTTAGCAGAGAGAGCTCAAAGCAGCATTTCCTACTGCCTTTTTTTTCCTTTGCTTTTCTTAATGGCTCAGCAAAGCTTAGAGGCTACACCTCTTGCTTTTCAAATTCCCTAAGTGTCTGCTGAACAGGGCAGAGGGCATCTAAACCTGAGACTTGCTGACTTGAGTCCAGCCTGTGCCTTCATGGGCAAGTGCAGTATCTGGCTTGCTGCTTAAGAGATAAGCTCTGTATTAGAAGTAGCTTCCTGCTTTTGAATTTCAGTGCTTTGATAACTAGAGATCTGATTATTTTAGTTTTAGTTTTGGTTCTTGGTCTACTCCCACAGATGTGCTCTTCAGCCACTGTTGTCTCTTAGCATAGATCTTCTTCCCTGAGTGTGTGTTGGCCTTTGAAATTTCACCTCAGCCATCCTTCATCTAGAGAAAACAAGCCAGGTTTTAGATCTCTTATATTCTGCGTTTGCTCTTGGCTTTTATGAATTTTGTGACAGTTCTTATTGCTTTAGATCTTAACTGTTATTTTCCTTGCTTTAATTCTGCCTGAGAGGGAAATTTGTTCATTTCATTGCTGGCTTTGTTTTCTTTTAGGGCACAAAGCAGCGTCCTGGGCCTGCCTTTGAGAAGGAAGTGGAGAGTCTGGGTGCTCACCTGAATGGGTACACGTCCCGTGAGCAGACTGCCTTCTACATTAAAGCCTTGTCCAAGGACATGCCCAAAGGTAGGATGGCCAGGGGGCAAAGTCTCACTGGGAGGTGTAGCAAGTGCATGTGCTTGTGTTTCTCTCCCTCAAGCATCCTTCCTACCAACAGACCAGGGACTGAAGTTGTAACTGAGCAGTAAATTGGAGTTTCTAGTTGGTAGTGAAGAGAGCAGTGCAGTGACATGGTGCTTCAAGGCTGCAGGTTCATATGTTCCTTAACAAAGAGCTCTGGTTATGTCAGGCTGCACTGTATTGCCAGGAGGGAGGACAGGCAGGATTCAGGAGTCTGTGGTTGTTTAATGGAGCTGAGGAACTGAGGTTAGTGGCTGTTGCTGTGTGAGGAGCCTTCAGTACAGCTCTTGTGGGTGCTGCTTGTGCTCCTCTGCTGTGTGCAGACTCCTCTCTGTCAGTTTTGGCCAGAGGCAGTGATTTGAGTCAGAGCTGTGGGCCTTGCTGTAAACATGGACTATGCTGTAGGTGTCACAAATTCTCTGTAAGGGTACAGTGTGTTTCTGGAGCAGTGTCCTGCTTCTGAGATGCATCACCTTCTGCAGGTGTTGCCTCATTTCCACTGGCAGTCCTTGACAAGCTGTCTTGGAGGCTTCTTGCTAAACCAGCCATGTTTGTCCCTCCCGGACGCTCTGGGAATGGGTAGCACTCAGCTCTGTTACGTTGTGTCCCTTCCCCAGTGTGTTTGTTGCTCACTCCTCGTGTGTGTATCTCCTCCTTTCAGCAGCGCTGGGGAGCAGTCAGGCAGCAGGAAGCTAACACAGGAATTGTGTTGCAGTTGTAGAGCTTCTGGCTGACATTGTGCAGAACTGTGCAATGGAGGAGTCTCAGATCGAGAAGGAACGTGGCGTCATCCTTCAGGAGGTGAAAGAACAAGACAGCAACCTGACAGATGTCACCTTTGATTACCTTCATGCCACTGCTTACCAGGGGACTGCCCTGGCCCAAACTGTTGAGGGGACCACAGAGAACATCAAGTGAGCAACTGGCTGAACGTGGTACAAAGTGTGAGGGTTCAGTCCGTGGGGTGCATGACTGCTGTTCTTCATGGTGACTGCACAAGGAAACCAGTCCATACACAGAGGTGATCTGGGCTTCCCCTTGTGCCCTGATGGTGTTTTCCTTGATGGAGCTGGTGAAAGCATAATGCTGCACACATTCCTTAGGGCCCCCTTGTGCAAGACCTGAGGTTGGAAGGGACAAATTGAACCTTCTCCCGTGCTTGTCAGTTTTGACACTGTTAGAGAAATTAGGAGCTGGGGGGGGGGTCACTAAAGCAGTGGCTTTGCATTAAGTCAGTGACTGGGCTCAGTAGTCTCCAGTCTGCATTGAAGTTTATTTTTAAGTCTACATCTTAGTTCCCATTCTTTGTGTTTTAGAATTAGAGCGCAGGGAAAACACAGCGCACAGTGCAGTCTTGTTTCTAAAAAATATTATTACCCCACAACAAAGAGAATTACTGCTGTCTCTGCACTGTGAACTTACTTCTAAGCCTTTTATTCCTCCAAGTCAGAGATGCTGATGTACCAGGTCTCTGTGTTCTCTCCAGGCGGCTGACTCGAGCAGATCTGGCTTCATATGTTGACACTCACTTCAAGGCACCTCGTATGGTCCTGGCAGCTGCTGGGGGTAAGTTCTAGATCCTTGGGGTTCTGGGAAGCCTGGATATTTTCAAGCTGGTGCTGAAACCCCTGTTACACATCTCTAATGTAAAATCAGATCATTTTGCTAAATTACTAAGTTTAGGACTGCAAATCTCTCTCTTTGCCATTGCCAGGTGTTTTGCACAAAGAGCTGGTAGATGTAGCTAAGCAACACTTCAGTGGAGTGCCTTTTACATACAAAGAGGATGCTGTGCCTATCCTCCCACACTGTCGCTTCACAGGGAGTGAGGTAAAGTTGTTTTGGTCCCCATGAAAACAAGTAGGTGTTGGCCTACTCTTGAATGAATGTGAAACCAATTACAGCTGCTTCTGAGAGGCAAAATCTGTTTGTGTATCTCAGAGAAGCTGATGATGCAGCGTCTTGGGAGCGCTCCCATGTTCTGTTCTTGAGGTTTACTGCCACATCTTTGGTTTTAAATGGATCCGAAGTCCATTAGGAATGAGAGGCTTTTGCTCATATCATCTGCTGGAAAACTCGGATCAGAGCAGTTTGTGCTCAGTAATGCCTGTGACTCTTTCATTTCACTGGAACCACATCAAGTGCCCCAGTTTGTCAGCCTGGTGTTGCAGCAAGCTGCAGGAAAGTCACAGTGCTCATGCTGTTCTCCCCCACTCCTTGATTTCTAGATCCGTGCCAGAGATGATGCTCTGCCCTTTGCCCATATTGCTCTTGCTGTGGAGGGGCCAGGATGGGCTCATCCGGACAACATTGTCCTCAATGTGGCTAATGCTATCATGGGGTGCTACGACCGCACTTTTGGAGGTGGGAAGGTAAGAGGCTGGTGAGTGTGACAGGGAGAGCCTGGAGCCTTTCAGTAGGAAGTACTATGGGGAGCGTAGGTGTAAATGTGCTTCAGGGAAGGCTGTTGTGGTTAGCTTTCAACTGTGAAGGGGTTAGGGGCCTGGAAAGTAAGATAGAAATGTAATCAAGGCTAATCCAGGATAGTTCTTGAAAGGTAATGTTGGCAGATGAACTGAACCTTCTCTGGCTAAGTTTGGAACAGGGTTAGCTGGTGTATTCTCTTCAGCTTCTTCCCACTCTCACAACTAACTACTCAGTGGAGGTGGTGATGGAAGCAGGACAGAATAGTCTACAGTCCCATGATGCAAGCTTGCCTTACAACTACAGAGCAAGTGGAACTTGCTCAAAACCCCAATATTGCATCCATTATAGTTTGGAATCTGTCTGGCCTGTGTAATTGTGCTAACCCCTGCTGCTGGGAGACCTTGTGTTTCCCATTTTCTCCCACTCCTACGGTGGTATGCATACCAGGTCCTCATCTGCAGCTGGGAAAGGAAATAGTTTAGCTGGATGGACTCCTAGGCCTTTGTGGCTTTTTTAACAGCGAGTCTCATCTGTTGACCACATGAAGGGTCTAAATTAAGCTCTTCTTCTGCAAAGTGTTCCGCTCTGTCTTGTCTGTGGTCTTTGTGAAAACAGCTCAGTGGGAAAGAATTTGAGCAGTGAGGAAGCTGAGAGTGAAATGGCTGACTGTATCTTCTTACTTACAGAATCAGTCTAGCAGGCTGGCTGTGCTCGCTGTGGAGCATAATCTCTGCCACAGTTTCCAGACATTCAACACCTCTTACTCTGACACTGGCCTCTTTGGTTTCCATTTTGTTTCCGATCCTCTGACAATAGATGATATGATGTTTTGTGCTCAGGGGGAGTGGTAAGTACAACTTTGGCACAGGTTGCTGTTTAAGATCTAACCATCTTGTGGGAGACTGAGCTGCTGGGAGGGGAGCATATTAAGTCTGCAAAGAGCTATGTCTCTTTATGAACTTGGTAACTTGCATTCTGGTTAAGTGATCCTGGAAGTGGTAAATCTCTTACGATGTGGCTTTTAAGGAGCTGTTTTGATCCCTTGGGGCTCTTCAGGACTTTTGTTCACGCTTTCAAGTATTAGCGCCAAGCCTTGGGGTTTTTTTAGATACAAGTGAGATCATTCCTTAGAGACAAGACTTTCCTAGGTGCCCAAGAGACGTATCTCCATTGTCTTGTTAAGCCTTGAGGAAAGCAAGCAGAGTTCCTGCCACTCAGACTGTTGTGGTTGATGAATGTCCTGCTGCTGGAGTCATGCCAGTGTTTGGGAGCCTTCTGGCTGTCCGTCTTACTGTGTCCATGAACCAGGAATGGTTTGAGGCCACATCTGAGATTCAGAGCAGCCGTGCTGAGTGTGGAGCAGGTGGAGTGAGCCCTTGCCCCAGAGGCTTTGCCGTTGGTAGGGTAGGAAGGGATTTAGCAGCTGGAGTCCAAACAGACTCTGTGAAACTGTCTTGTTCTTTCAGCATCAGTTTCCATAGCAGCTTGCCATGCATGGGAATGGCTGACACGCCTTCCTTCTCCTGTGATAGGGCAATGTGCTGCTGGGCAAGCCAAAGCCGGCACAAGGCTGTTCAGACCTTTGTGAGTGTAACTCTGCTAGCTGAATCCCTTGCCTGTGAGCTTGAGCTCTTGCCTCCTGCTGTTCAGCGCTCCCCAGTTCTTAGCTGCTCTGTAGAGATCAAAGATGAACCCCAGCCTGCAAGACAAGCAGTGTTGATAACAGCTTATTTTTGCAGAGGCTTGGGAAAGGGAGGAATTCACTTTCTATCTGAGCAGACAAAGATCTTTTAAGAGTTTTCATCTCCTCTCCAGGATGCGTTTGTGCACTAGTACCACAGAGTCAGAGGTGACAAGAGCCAAGAATTATCTCCGAAATGCCATGGTGGCTCAACTGGATGGTATGTTCCAGTTTATGGATTGATCACTGTGTAGCTTTCAGGGGGTTACTGCTTGTGTCTCTCCTGGGGAGCAGGAGCTGTGCTGGACACTGCAGTTCTGCTGGCAGACACTGGGCAGAACTTCCTTTCCTTGCTCTTTGTTCTTCTGACATGTTGTCAGAGCTGCTGACCCTAGTCTGCTCTGCTCCAGCAAGTGACATACTGCCTTAGTGACACAAAATTGGGACCCCCAGACTGGTCTGCCTTGACTATAATGCTTTGGAGACCAGTGAAGCAATCTGTATTTTTTAGCTCCTGCAGCACAGGGTGGGAATTAGGACTGTGCTTTGTTAGCAGCTGTTTTAATGATTAGAGTGTCTTCTCTGTGCTTTGAAGATCAGTCAGACTGTAAGTGTGGAAGGCTTTCTGCTGCACTGACCATGTGGTATCTTCAATATCTAGGCACTACACGAGTGTGTGAGAATATTGGAAGCCATCTCCTGAACTATGGACGCCGTATCCCTCTGGAGGAGTGGGATGCCAGGATTTCTGTAGGTATCCGTTCGTTTTGGCTGGGGTACCTGAACATGGTTAGCGTCAGCGTTTTCTGGACTTACTTTTCTGCAGTACCATGTGGTTTACTTCTCCCTTAGACTGCCTGTCCAGGTGGTCACCCCACCGACAGTGCTATAAATGCCAGAGTCTTTGGCATAGACTCGATGTATCCTGTCTCCCCCCCGTGGCTGCAGTCAGTCCATTCCAGAAAGAGGCATACATTTGTGTTAAGCAGCACAACTTGAAATTCCTTTAACAGTTCCCCTAGAGGTGTCCAACACCTAGTTTGTGTAGTTCTGTAGCTACTGTATCCCTCGGAAGGCTTCAGATTTTGGGTTGCCTTGTCTTCTGTACCTTCAGTAGAATGTGCTGCATAGGACATTGGCTATCCACACAGGCAGAGCTGGACAGTTGGTGCAGATGGCCCCCAAGCGCCTGCTTGTATCTTTTTAATAATCTTGATAGGTAATGACAACAGTAACCTGCAACTTGGGGAAGTGCAGGTCTGTTGGAAGAGTCATTAATTAGTTGTTTGATATTTATTAGGCTGTTGATGCAAGAATGGTGAGAGAGATCTGCAGTAAATACATTTATGACAAATGCCCAGCAATTGCAGCAGTTGGTGAGTAGTATGTGGTAATTAGTACATGCTTAAAAAACAGGACAGGGCCAAGAGCTGAGTGGAAGTGAGTTGCAGGCGATTCTCGTGTGTCTGTCCTGACCTCCTTAACCACTCTGCTTCTTTACTGTGTCCTCCTACCTCTGCACAAAGTGTGCCAAGGCACGTTTGCCAGGAGATCAGACTTGCAGGTGAGGGAGACACAGTGGCAGTGAGCTGCTGGCTGTTCTCCCACCTCTCCTTGCTGTGGAGCCGTGACTAAGACTGGGAGTCTTGTAGCTGGGTGCGGGCCCAGCATGTCTGCCAGGTGTCCTTACCCTGGGGTCAGGGTGGTTTATATAAGGGAAGCGAAGGGACCTGATTCTCCTGTGCTGCTGTGGCATGTCTGTCTGACCAAGGACAAATTCCTCTCAGAAAACCTGCCTAAGCAGCTCAGCTTTGCTCTGCTGCCTCCTTCCTGTGTGTTGTGAATTCCCCTCCTCCGTGCAGCTGTTTCCTCTGGCCTTCAAAGTGGAGCAGCTTGGAAAACAGAGGTTTTGAACAGGAAGTTGTAATGAGTTTGTGGCTCCCTGTATTTCATACCTGTGTGTAGAGCTGTACTGAGCATTGTGGAGCAATATGAGAAAACACCTTATGTCAGGAGATGGTATCCACTGTTTCTCCTGCAAGTTTGAGCTGTAGTTGCCTGGTTTTCTGCAAAGATGCTCTGGATTTTGAGCACAGCCTGCTCTGCCACCATCTGTTTTAAGACCATGAGAAACTGCACAGGGATCTTAACTGTGTCTCCAGTGGCTAACTCCTGTTGTGTTCCCACAGGTCCCATTGAACAGCTCTTGGATTACAACCGTCTCCGCAGTGCCATGTACTGGGTCCGTCTGTAGGGTGTGTGCCTGCAGGCTGGACAGGGTGAAGCTGTGGACTGTGACAGGTTCCCTCTGGCACTGAATGTCATGTGCACCACGGGCAGGCTGAGTCCATTCAAAGCAGCTGTCTTCTTGGTGTTAAATGTATAAAAATAAATATGTGCTATGTGAAGCTGGTTCTGCTGGGAGTCAATTGTGTCGTGCTGGGTTGTGTATGTAGACAATAGTTTGTCTTGCTAAATTGGGGAGATACTGGCCCATCATTCTTGAATCTTGTCTGTGTGTCTGTCATTAGTCCTGTCTTCTCTGTCTTGAGCTGGCAGTGTTGTTCAGAGATTTTGTCTCTAGGCTGGTTGAATGAAATCTTTCCACTAGGATGAGGATGCCAGGGTAGCTCAGGCTATCCCCAGTGTGCCGCTCTATGCAGGCAGCAGCCTGGTCAAACTGGAGCTGTAGCCATGCTGTTTGTGCAGACCTAAGAGTAAAGGGCACTGTCTGGGGGAATGTCTGCACTTTCCTGATTGCCAAAGAGGTCAAAATGCCTCTGTGGAAAATTGGTCCTTGTCGTATCCCTGGGCTGTGGTATTAGTATTTGGGACCCTCTTGTTACAGTGAGCACCTATGTGATGGGGCAGCTCGTGCAACCCCTCTGTCCATCATCAGTTGCAGCCAGAAATGGCTGAGTCTCCACCACCTGCTGAAGCTGGTGAGGGTGTTCAGTTTGGTCTTTGCCTGGTGCTGCTTTAGCAGAGTTGAGATGGTGTGAGGAGCCAGAGCTGTTAGCAGACAAACACCTTTCCAGAGGAGCACATATTTCTATATGGAGAGGTTATTTAATCTCCATCTTAATAATGGGCAGAGCTTGTTTTGAAGCATGTTGGTGTTGGTCTACACATTCTTCTTGCAGATGAACCTCCATCCATCCAGTCAGCCTTAGCTATGCAGTAACTGAGAAGCTGCTGACTGGCCTATACCCAGAAGATAATCTCTAGGTCTGGATAGTTGGAAGAGCTACCCAGCTCTTTCTGCTTCTTTGGTGTTGATCTATTTGTTGCTCCCTTGTCTTGCCTGTGGGAAGCTGAAACATGGAACAGAAAGGATGAAACTGAGCAAGGGAGGGGGTGGGTGAAGAAAAGTTTCCCACCAGGTGGCACTAGCCTGACACAGCTACCCTTGAAAGCTGCGAGGTGCTCCTCTTTGATTTTTGTCTTTGGGATAAATGTCTCTGGGATTCTCATTTAATTTCCCCGTTCTGCCCTGACAAGTGAGATTTAAAAATAGTGTAAAAGTTTCTTGCAGTTAGTCATTACACTTGAGACTAATCCAGTGTACTAAATCATTTGTGCTGAATCTGGATTCTTGATCAGAGAGTCAGTGTGTCTGAACTCATTGCGTATCCTAGGCAAGTTTGAAACTGTTAAATGTTCTTGATGCAATTTGGGTTTAACTATCATCGCAAGCTCTGGCTCGTTACAAGTGTACTGAGGGCTGAAAAACTAAACAAGCTCACTAATGCCTCAAGCCTTGTAGAACCAATAAATGATTCTGTCTTGGTTTTGTGACTGCAGTCAGACTATAATCGTCTTTTGTTTTCCATTGGTATATATTTTCCCCTCCCGGGGGAGCTTCCGGGGTGTTTTGCAGTTGGTGAGAAATAAAAGGAAAGGGAGATGTATATCCTTGCTTTAGCATTTCCTACAAGTTTTCTTCTTTGGAGGTATCTCTTTGGGAATGGCTGTTTTCCTTGAGTAATTAATTCCTCAGGCTCTCCTGCACTTGTTTATCCTAGGAACAGATTCAAACCCCTCTGCAACTGCTGCTTCCCAAGTTGCTCTGTTTCTCTGCAAAACATTTGGCTGTGCTGAGCAGTGCTGTGCTGTGCAGCAAGAATAACTCCTGACCGAAGGGTTGCAGCTCTGCAAGGGTGCCTGGCTTATTAAGCCTTAGATGGATATTGTAGATGTTTTTTCCATGTAGAACTCTTGAGTATCTGGGCTGATCTGGACAAGGAGCTGTGCCCTGGTTTCTGCTGTTGGATGCAAAGGGCTGTTGGATACCTGCTAGGAATTGAGGCTGAGCTGTGCCCAAGACACTAGCATCTTCTGGCTGCAGTTGTGATGGCAGTCTGCCTTGGAGTGCATGTTGTGGCACTCTGTGGAGTGGACATCTCACCGGCTCCGCGGATTGAGAGGCTTGCCGTATAACTTTTCCTGGTAAACGAAAAGGGTTCAGACTGGGGATGTGAAAGGTGGGGAGGGGAATCCCATTCAAGAGTCGAGAGCATTATTGCTTGGCAAAGACACCCATGCTCTGAGCCTTATCATGGGCTTGGGAAGTGTAACCTGGAATTGGTACAGAGTCGTTGAGCATTTGGCAGCTGAATCCGTTGGTGCTGGAGGAACTGAAGCTCTAATCTCATTGGCACGTCTCTTGTTTGAGCTGTACAGGGATGTTTCTCTTCCTCCACTGGAGCAGCCTCAGTCCAAGGGAATCAAAACTGGGAAATGTATGGCATGGCAGAAGTGTCCCACCTCAGCGCTTTTCCTGAACCTTGAAAAAGTGAGATCTTTTGCTGGCCCTCTCCCCTCCCCTTCCTGCAGTTTCCGCTGCCCAGTGAAGGACAGTGGCAGTGCCAGAGGAGGGAGTTGGAACCATCCCTAGAACCATCCCAAGTTCACTGTAACTGGAGATGGCCTGGGTGACCTAATAAATCTGTTTCCTGGCTCCATGGACAATGAAGGATTGTTCAGCGGGGCTCTTTGACCAGTTTAGTTTTCAATGGCTTAAGTGTTTTATTTTGCTACTTCACTTGGAAGGTTACTTGGGATCCCATTAGACTGTGCTGATAAATTTAGCCTGGTGTATAAATTGGCCTTTGCTCCCTCCTTTTCTGCATGGTCTCATCCTCTCCTAGTGAAGTTCTTCTTCAAAGCTTGCACCCTCCACCTGCCTCTAGGCAATTGCTTTTCCTCCGTGACACCTTGGCATTCTGTTGGCTGGCAAAGAGGAGAATTTGAAAAGGAGGATGCTGCTCGTTGTGTTCATCCTGTGCGAGGCTCTGCAGTCCACCTGCACAGCACTTCAATTGCTTGTCTCTACCATACAGAGCTATTCCAGGTGTGTAAGCTCTAGCAGTGAAAATGTGGAGCACTCAGTAGAGCCCTGTGCTGGGCACTCCATGTTTCCCTGTTCTCTGCAGGAAACGCTGCCAGTACCCCCAGTGCAAGGCTGTAGGGCCGGGCAGATGTACAGGGTGGATCTGCTTGTGGAGCAGGCAGCCCCTTTGATATGTGAGATGCTTGTTTGGCATTCAGGTGCTTGCCAAGAGAGGGGCCACAGCAGCCAATTGTCAGAGTTGCCTCACCTGAACTAATTACCCGCCCTGGAAAGTACAGTTGATACTAATCATAGGTGCTGAGCCAAGCCTGTCCTGGGGAAGCAGGGAGCTGCAGAGAGGCTTTCACAGAAACAAGTGTTGGATCTGTGCCGCTTATTGGTGCCAGAGAGCTTTTGGGAGGAGAACCCACCGCCCTCTGGGCCTGCTTCTCTACCTGCTGTCCTGCCAAGGCTAGAGAAGCAGTGAGATCCACAGGTGAGTGGGGGTTAGGGCAGCAGTGCAGCTCTATAGTGTCTTGTGTTCTGCTCAGACCCCTAGTGAAGGGATTTGACTGAGGCATCCATGTGGCTGTGACCAGGGACCTTCTCCCCCATCCGGCCCCTGTACAGTGTGCTTTGCTCATGAGAGGGATGGGTTCTCTTTGTGATGAAGTGTCGCTCAGCAAGCCTGCAGGATTGCCAGGCTGAAGGGTGGTACCTGGTGCTTGGCAGACTCACAGGCTTGCCCTGCCCAGTGCTCCTGCACTCCACCTTCCCTTCTGTGCACCCCTGGACTTTGTACACCAGGAGAGAGGAACAGTGAGTAGTGGTATCTGGACACATATACAGACATCTTGTTTCCTATTTGGCAAAGGAAATGCCTTGTGTAAAGATTTAGTGTATTCATGGTGTGGAAAAGCAGTGGACAAAAGGCCCATCCAGGCCTGACTGCCAACTGCAGCCATCCCGGGCTGCTGTGAGGCACGAGGCATGGTGGCAGGAGTTGTCTTTGTCTCAGCTCTGTCTTCAGCAGTGTGTCAGGAAGGGGTGACTCGGATCTCTGAACACTCTCATTAAAAGCTGCTTTACCCCACACGCCATCCAGAGAGGATCAGTGGTTCTCACTCTTCTATGCAAGTCTGCTTTCCAGTCCTTTCCACTTACACATTTTCCTTCATTAGGGCTCTGAGGTGTTTAGTGGAGCTGCAAGGCATAGCTTTGGCTTTGCTGCCCATTCAGCCCACCTCTGGGAATACCCAGAAAAACTGCTTCAAGTGTGGGACCTGGAAGAGGATCTGCCCAGGTTTCTCACCTGACTAGGAATAGAAAACAGAGCTGCTAGCCCAGCACTGGGCTGCTAGGGTGGCAGCCTGAGGAGGTTCCAGTCCTGATCTGTGAGAACAGGAGGGATTTTTTCTGTGCAAAAAGGTGTCAATCGTACCTGTGCTGGATCATCTGCCGAGTGCCCTGGAGACACTGTTCCTGCTCAGTGTCCCACCATCTATCGCTGAGTCCCTGCCATGCTCTGAGGTTGTTTAAGGTTCCGTACCCTGCCCTGATGCAAGAAATGCATAGCATAGACAGCACAAGGACAGTGAAGGAGGCTGGATCAAATGCCACATGACCTGATTTGCGCAAGGCTTAAGATACTGAAAAAGGAGCCTGAGTATCTGAGCGCTGTTCCTGGTTCTGCCAAGAGCCTGCAGTGTGATGTCGAGCATTCAGCTTTTCTGGGTGCAATATTGTCCTGCTGTGAAGGTGGATGCTGAAGCCAGGTGCAATGCACAGAAAAACCTGTCCACTGCCCTCAGTACACGGTAACTCAGGTGTGCAAAGTGTTTTGTAAAACAGCCCCAGTACTGTGGGCTGCTTTCTGCTTTGCATGTGACTTCTGTTCAGAGTAGGCACTTGGATAATGCTATAAAGGGAACGTGCTGCTTATCTTTGATTTGTTACATTCAGGGAAGGACAAGTTTATTTTTCTGGAGGGGATTTTTTTCTTCCTTATTTGACTGTTTAATCTAGGGAATTAAAGCTATGTTGCTTCAAGATTTAGCAGTTGATGAATCTCAGCTTCAGAAAAATGCATTCTGAGTTTCTCAGGGTGCAGTGTACAGTTTTTGGCATTGTACAGATTCCGGTATACCACATCCGTGGCCCCTCTGTTCAGACTACATCACTCTTGAGCAGTGCTTGTAGAGATTGAGAAACAGACCTGGTGAAACCTGGAGGGTGGGATCTCCAGGTAGGGATAACTGTCCATGGTCCATGGTTATGGTATATCCATGGATATGGTCAGTTGTGTCCCTCACAGGAGGCTTGATGAGGACCAGCTTTAGGAACTGAAGTAGCAGGCACTGTGTCTGTGTTAAGTTCCTGCCTCTGCTCACTTGGCACGGAGGATGCTCCAGCATAGTGAGGGGCTGTCAGGAGGAGGCAGCAGGTGAGTCTGCTTGAGCCCTGGGTATCTGGGTTCCACGTGGTCGTTCTGCTTTTCCACCCCTTCCCCCTCTGGCTGCTGCAAGGCTGGAGGTCCCTGCTGCCCCTGGCTGCTGTCTGATGTGGTTCTCCGACTTCCCATGTTTTGTTTACAGCTGTTCCAGATGTGCAGCACTTGGCAGGAGCCCCCATGACATGGGAACAGAAGTATCTGCTGTTCCTGCCATGAACACGCAGTGGTGACTCACAGGTGACCTTGTCCCAGCTTTGCTGAGGGGGATGGAGTGTGAGATCCTCATGGTTCGAGGTGCTTCACGAAGGTGGTGAGGGGCCAGAAACAGGATGCTGTGTTCTTCCCTCTTTGGTGGCAATATGGAGGGGTGCAGAGGTGCTGGTGACACCTTTTCTGCAAGAAGCTGGAGCTCTGAGAGCCTCCAATTGTCATTCCCCTGGGAGTGCACTCTGTGGGTGCAGACTGTACCCCCAGCCTCTTTGGGCTCCCCACCTGGGCTGCTCAGCTTTTCTCCTGCAGCTCTGCAGCATCTTGCCCCATCTCCACTGCCACAGGGTCCTTGGGTGTACGTGTGCACCCGCCCTGTGCCATCCCAGTGACGCACCCTCTTCCTCAGTGGAGATATGAAGTCATCCTGGGGGGGCTTGGGGAGGGAGGAGTTCCCATGGTGACAGACAGCGATTCACCCGACGGGGCAGGGCGGATGCTTCGTCCTTTTTATTCCTTTCTTCTGGAGTCGGGCACCCAGCCAAAGAGCTGAAGGAGCAGTGGCACAGCCTCGCAGGGGAGAGACACGAGGACAAGTCTGGTCTTGTGAACTGCACAAATCCCTCTGGAGCACAGTCCCCCCTGCAGCCTGGCTGCTGCCCCACACGTAGGGGCGATCCTGGCCTCTCTGCAATCTTGGTCCCCTGTGTGCTGCATCCCTGCAGCTTCCTCACTACCCCAGCAGACTGATGGCCAGACCTTTAATTGTCCTTCCCATGTGTAAAACATTCAGGGCAGTGTCCTGCAGCTGCTGAGGATCCAGCACCGTTAGCCAGCATACCCACGGCACGGGCAGGTGCAGGTAAAGAGCTTGTGCCATCCATGTGCCTTTACCAGTGCCCAAGGCTTTCATAAGCCCCTTCTGCAAAAGCTGTAGCATGGCCCCAGCTCTCTGGAGGTATGCATCCCATCCTGTGCCCCTGTCTGTCCCAGGCAGGGCCCCTACCATGCCTGGGTGTGAGCTGTGCTTCCCTACTCTGGTGGAACACGTGTCCATGGGTGCCTGCTGGGCTGCAGTGTCCCCCCACACGTCTCCCACCAGCCCTCGAGCTGCAGGTGCCCTTTGTGCAAGAAGCAGCCAAGCCCTGGGAAGAGTGGGATAGGGGCTCTTTCATGAGCCCTGCCAGAAATTTATAGGAAGCTGCAGGTAATTTTCAGAGGGTGTTGGTGCAGGTTGTGAAACACTTGAATAGAGGCAGAGAGGAAGCATTGAGCAACCAGCCTGTCCTCCCGGATGCCAGACCCCCATCCCAGATACAGAGGTGTGGAAGTGAGAGCAAGATCAATCGAATGGGGAGCAGGTGAGGGACAGCCTTTCCCTGGCACAGAGAACTGGCATTGGAGAGCCGAAGTGGGCAAACTCCCTCTTGTGCAGATTCAGAGCGAGTCTCTCTTGCTGTCACTTGTGAGCACGGGCCAGCGTTCTGCTCTGCCAGGGCCAGTGGTGCCAGTACCTGTGGACTGGCAGCAGGAGAGACTGAGCACAAGGCATTAATGACACGTTATTTCCATCTCTTAGGAATGAAATGGTAGCTCACAGTGAGATCCTGAGGGCTGGCTCCTCGGACTCAGAGCAATTCCTCTTGGCAACGTTCCTCCCCTGGGAATACAGCTGCCTTGAGCCCCGTGCAGCCGTGGAGGCATCTGGTGTTGCCGTTGGAGGGAGAAACAAATACTCTCGGCCCCATCAAGCTGTGTGAACCCCCCACGAGGAGCAGCTTCTAGCAGCACAGCTGGCAGCATCCCGGGAACGGCTCCAGCTTCCCAGGCCTGCATGCTGCCTGTCTGCCCTTCCTCCTCCCTGCCTGGGGAGCGGTTTCTGTGAGCCCCTACCACTCTGCTGCTCCCCCTGACACACCCTGACATGCTGTTGCCCACTCCTGCAGGGTCTTCAGAGTCTGTAAGTGCTCCTATGGCTGGGTTAGGCTGCAACTGGCCTTGTGGCTCTGGATACCATGCTGGGAGCTGGGCAACTGCAGTTTCCCAGAAGAGTTCAATGTCAGGCAACAGAGCAGCTCCCATGCACAGGGGAAGATGGTGGGGCCTTGCCCAGCACAGGCTTGGGAGGAGGGATGAGGCAGACATGGCTTTGTGGTGCTTGTCCCTAGGTGTAGCAGAGGCTGCTGTGCTGCTTCAGGTGTCCTGGCTCTGCAAGGCTGGGCTCTGTCCTGGGCTCCTGCAGACACCCCTGCTCAGCTGTTCCCGGGTCAGCCTGGTTTGAAGCAGAGAGCTGTGGCACCATCCTGCCCATGGTGTTTATCTGCATTTCTGTGAGGTACCTGGGAACAATGCTGGTCCCCTGTGTGCCCCTTCACATCCCTAAAGCCATGGTGCCCCTATGACCCAGATTTGAAGCAGTGTGGCAAGCACTCTCTGAGGACAGCAGCAGCCCCTGCTGTGACCGTCCCCCAGCACCCAGCAGGGGCTGAGCTGTTCTATCTGCCACACACTCTCCCAAAGAGATGCTGGCGATGGCTTGAGGCAGCCAGAGATGTGGCACCTTGGTGTTTGCAGGTAAGATGACCTCACTTTCCCCAGCACTGCAGAGAAGCACCAGTGACCTGGTCTTGCCCCAAGCTGCTCTCCCTGGGGCCGGTGCAAGAATGCCACCTCTGCATCTCACCTGGCCCAAGGCGCTGCACTGCCAAGGATGCTGGTCCCTGGGGACCCCTGCAGGGTTGGGCAGACAGGCTGGGCAGCACTGGTGGGTGCAGACGGGCATGGGCCGGCTCAGCCGCCCAGCGTGTCAAGTCACGCTCTGCGCAGCACAGACCCAGCCTGCACACGCCCTGAGTGTGCACGATGTGGGCTGGCAGCACTCCCTCGGCTTCCCTTCATCTTCTCTTTCCTGCAGGCTGTTCCAAGGGGAAACCGCTCCCTCCGTTCTGCCAACCCCTGCTCTTGCACTGCAACGGGTCCCTGGGTCTCCCCTACATGCACCCCAAGCCTGGCTGTGCCCCAGGTGTTGCCAGTCACTGCCTGCTGCTGCCTGCATACCCTGAAGCCAGGGATGGGCTGGGAGTACCTCGATCCTCATAACCCCAAGGCAGGGAATTCATCTGCCCCTATGAAGAAGCAGGAGTTTCCCCTTTCATAGCTGCATGTCCTGGACTGTCTGGAGCATCTCTAGGGCATGAGCACCCCATGGGAGAAAGCAGCACTGGCCTCACACAGAGTTGTTGGAGGACCTTTGCTGCAGCTGGTCCTTGCATTTCCACTGTCTCCTGCATCCTCACCCACAAGCCAGACTGATTTTACTGAGCCTGAACCCTGCTGCAAGCAGGGGCTGTAAGGCCAAGAGTGAAGGGGAGCAGCTTGTGATTCAGTCGGTCAAGAAGCTGGATTCCTGCAGATGAGCCAGGCTGTATGGGTGGTCACCTGCAGCATGGGGCACTTCAGCCCCTCCCTGTTCAACCCTTCCCCCTGCGTCCCTGATACCCAATCTCAGCCTCTGTACAATCTCTCTGGACACCTCCAGCATCACCCGTAGCCCAGCCTCAAGATGCAGCTCAAGGCAGGTTGTTAACTAGGGTCTCTAGAGCCTCATGCAGTGCTGCTGGCTCCTCATCCTGCTTCCATCATCCCCATTGCCACCTTCTCTTTCTGGCATGCCAGCCACATGCCACTGCAAAGCACTACTGGCTCTTTGCAGAGCCCTGGCAGTGCCTGGCTCTCCTCCCTCTTGCTGTCCCTGAGAACCAGCCTGCTGGCTTCTGCAGTCGGGCTGACCAGAGCTGCCTTCTTCCCAGCTCAGTCCAGGAAGGTGTCACGTCCCTGCAGTGTTACTGTTCCCTCCCTAAGCCTGTTCTGCGTGGCCAGCAGGGCCTGGCAGCAGTCCAGTGCAGCTTCGTGCGATGCTGGTGTGCGGCTGTGCTGGCAGCAGGCTCCAGACACAACAGTTTACGGGCAGGAAAATCTTCCCATCCCTCCACAACAGTTGTGGGAGAACTGGGACACGCACCCACCCCACAGGGAGCCCTGGTGTGGGGGGCACAGCAGGCTCAGCCTAACTCTAAGCATGACTGCAGTGGGACCACTTGCCTCTGTCATTCTTCTGCTACCAGAGTGCTGCTGCCCCCACACTGGCTGTGGTCCCCACAACTGAGAGCATCCCCCTTGCTTTGGGCATCCCCAGAGCCAGTGGGCAGAGAGGGCAGTTTGCTGGTGATGGCTTCACCCTGATGTCATATTTTGATTCCTTTTCCTGCAGGAATGTGGCTTTGGGCAGCAGCAAGATGGGGGGTGCTGCAAGCTGTCCCCTCCAACACAGAGGAGCTGGGGGACTGCTGTCCGTCCCCCTTGTGAATCAAAGCCTGGAGGGCTGGCATGGCTGTCTCCCACCCCAGATCCCTCAGGACAGGTCAGCAGGAGCTAAGGCGTGAGCAAATCCCCACCCTGGCCTATTTTGTGACCCCTGGGCTTCCTGGAGTGTCCCACAGAGAGGCACAGTGTTTCCCTAATGCTGCACTGTGAGTGTGATGCTGGCCCTCTGGGCTCTCCCCGATCTGTCTGGTGATGATGGCAAGGGGTCATGGGCCCCTTTCCCAGGATGCTGGTTCTGGGTGGCTGGGTGCCACGGCGTGGAGCTAGCAGTGCAGAGATACATTCCTGGAGCGTGTCCCAGCTGGCCCCTGTGGCAGATGAGGTTCCCCCTCCAGGCTCTGGCCAGCTCCTCCTCTCCTCACCCACCTCAACACCAGTCCCTCGCTGCTGCCCTTTGTCTGAAACCTCCCCAGTATAAAAGTGCCTGGAGAGGAGGCTTCTTCTTCCCAGAAAGCCTCAGAGCTGTCCCGTGCATCCCCCCTGTCTGGGGGATGCCTGTGTCATGCTGGGGTAAAGAACACTGCAAGACCACTGTAGGGCCAGGAAACTAAAATCCTGGAGGGATTATGCTGAATCCCAGCCCGGGTTGGATCCGTGCCAGAGGCAGTGGCTGTGGGATATGGAGAGGGTGGGCAGAGGATAGGGTGCAGACCCCGCAGCACCATGAGTGCAGCTGGCTCTGCATCCCAGCACCCATCCTGTGCTGCATCTCACTGTGATGTATGCATGACTCATCCCGCCCGAGAGAAACCTCACCTGGAGTTGAAGAAAACAGATTTATTTGTTGTTTCCCACTAAGGCAGTGGTGAGGCCTCATGCCTGGCAAGCATGGGCAGGGAGGAGCTCAGCCCTGGTGCTTCCCTTGTGCACACTCTCAAACTGGGGGGCTCCTGTCCCCGGGGGCGGCATGACCCTCTGTGCGGCTCAGGGTTTATGCTTGGCTAGGCAGTGCCCTGCAAGGACCAGGGTCATTGGGACCTGAGGAGATATTCTGTGTCTTCTAATGATCTATCCAGCTGGTGAGTAGCATTTGAGAACCAGGATGACATGCACAAGCAAGAAGCGGGGGTCAGCGTTAGCCCTGTGTGCAGAGGAGTCATCATGCTTTGGGGCCGAGCCAGCTGGATGATGGGGAACCCCAAGTCTAGGCTATGGGAGTGACTGCCAGCCTTCAGGAAAGGCTTATAGCTTTTCGGGATGTTCCCGGAGGGACCGGCTGCAGCCTCGCGCCCGCGTGAGTCATTCACACCTGGTGCTCTCGCTCTGCAGAGGCAGCGCCGTCCCGCGCCGGGGGCCGCGGATTCCTTCCCGGGCCCTGGTATGCAGTGGGAAGCTGGGAAACACCGCAGAGGGGGAGGCACTCTGGTTTTGGAGACCCAGCACCTCTGCGTGTCCCCCTCCAGTGCCAATGTAAGGGGAATGCTGCTGACAACGTGCTACCAAGATGCTGCTAGGCTGTCCATGCGAGATTTCGGTTTGGGGACCACCTCAGACTGGTGCCTGCAACAGTCCTAGGGGCCGAGGTGGCAGGCACAGCCGCCGGCATGGCTGCGAAGTGTCGCTGCCCCGGTGCCGCCGCCTGCCGTGCCCGCTGGGCGATGCTCGCCCCAGCGCTGCCCCCGTTCGCCGGGGTGACCCCCGGCCGCCCGTGCCCTGTCGCCGGCACCGCGCCGTGGAGCTGCTCCACCAGCTCCGGGCCCGGGGCCAGACACAGCGCCCTTGGCAGGCCCCTCCGCTCCCTGTTTAACGAAGCCCCTTGTCTAATTGGGACAGGCCGCCGTGTCTTCATTAAACGAGCTCCGGTTGGAGGAGGGTTTGGGGATGGTCCCGACCTGGGGATGCTGGACTCACGGCCAGACTCGCAGGGCTGGGGCAGGCAGGGGGAAACCTGTGGCCACGGTGAACTTCGGAACTCGCCAGCCAGGTTTAGGGGCCAGGGCTGGGGTCTAAGGAGAGGAGGGCTAACGAAGAGGAGGGGATGCACTGTTTGCTGCGCCTTTAAGAAGAGCGGGGGCATCGCCACTCCTCCCCTGCTCGGGAACAGCGTGTGCCTGGGAAAGTTGCCTGCAGCCGACCCTGGAGCATCTTTACCCGGTGGCCGGTGGCCCTAACCCGGGCCCCCAGCTGTGAGGTGGCCCTGGGTCCCAGCGACCCCCACTGTCACTCCCCTTGCTGCCCGCAAGAAGATGTTCCCGGACCTGTCCACTGCCCTGCCAGGAGCCAGAGGGGAGCCCCTGCGCTGGTGGCTGGGGGGGCACAGGTATGTGGGGTGCTGGGGACAGGGGAATGCAGAGTGACCAAGGGGACAGAGGAGAAGTGGCATGAGGCGCATGGTGGAACCATGAGCCAGGGTCAGCCCGAGGTGAGCACCGTGGGGAGGATGGGGTGCAGTGTGATGTGCCCCAAGAAACAAGTGTGGAACGCAGGGTCCAGTGGGGGCAAGGGGTGCCCTGAGGTTCAGGGCTGCACCCTGGGATGACGAGGAGCCCCAGGGGACAGTTCCACTAATTATTGGATGGGCAGGAAGTGAGATGCGAGCAATATGGGGTCCCTGCCCACCTTGCTGCACATCCTTTCCCTTTCGCCTCCTCCCTGCAAATGCAGCCACATTGCCAGTGGTTTTCCAGCCAGTTTCTCCAGCTTTGGGGTAGGTCTCAGCCACTGGTCTGCTGTGGTAGCTGCTGGAAAATGGTGCCTACAGCAGGGCAGGGGTATGTCCAACAGCTGGCTCCAGGGCAGTCTCTGTACTAGAACCATGAGTGCTAGGGGCCCCCACATGCTGGGTACCCCAAGCTGTGGGGGCAGGAGAGGTACTGGCCAAGGCCTGGTTGCCCTGAGTGCTGTGGGGAGCAGCAGTTCACCAGCCTTGTCGTTCCCAGGACTGGTGCTCAGAGCCAGGCTCTAACCTGGGGGCGGGGGGGGGGGGGGGGGGTGCAGGTGCTCGTGTCCCTACGGCAGCTCCATCCAGCTCTGCCCAGGGCCAGGCCCCGAAGTCTCTGGGGACGCACTC
The DNA here is from genome assembly GCA_013399895.1 of Serilophus lunatus. Classification (NCBI taxonomy): domain Eukaryota; kingdom Metazoa; phylum Chordata; class Aves; order Passeriformes; family Eurylaimidae; genus Serilophus; species Serilophus lunatus. Next base: position 1,573,830 of record VXBA01001230.1, read on the forward strand.
CTCTGAGATAGCAGGTCTCAGAGCTGCTCACCTTCCTGGAGGATGCTGGAGGGAAAACTGCCTTCAGCCTTATTGGAGCCAACTCAGCCCCTCAAAGAATTCTCCGTGGCAAGCCCAGCAGGAACGCTTCGCGGGGGTGTAGCCCTCTTCTGCTTCATCCCCATCCCAGAGCTCCTCAGCCCTTGTGCGTGGTGTAGCCACGGGTGGCACTTGAGGGCGGACAGTCCGAGGAACCATTTCATTTCCTTCCCTCCCTCGGGAGCGGGTAGGAAAAGCCGTTTTGGGGGCCGGGCTGGGCGGGGGCCGCGTCGTTCCTTTCTCCCCCCGGACCGCGCTCCCAGCCGCCCTCCATAAAGGGGCGGGAGCGCCGGGGGCCGGTGCGCGCCGGCACCGCCTGCGCCCGGCTCGGCTCAGCACGGAACGGCTCGGAGCAGTGCGGGACGGAGCGGCCCCGCGGGGACGGCGGGTGAGCGCAGGGCTGTGGCGGGGGTCCCGCCGCAGGCAGGGGACACTGCGGGGCGACCGAACCTCCCCCGTGAGCACCCGTGGGCGCTCGCCTACCCTCTCACGGCGGGGCTCGNGTGCTTGGGCTGGGACCCGCCGTGGCCGTCGCGGGGGTGTCGAGCCAGGTGCCCCCCGCCGCGGCGGGGCGTGGGGCTGGCGGGCAGGGCTGCCCACGCTGGCTCCCCGCTGCCCTGGAGCACCTTCCTGGAGCGGGGGCAGCCCCTGCGGGGCTGAGGGTGCCGGGAGGCAGGAACGGCCGGGGTGCGGTGGCGGTGCCGCGGAGTGGGGCAGGAGAAGGGCTGGCAGAGGTAGGGCTCGGGCTGGACTGCGAGGGCTGGAGTGGAGTCAGGCGCTCCCCGTACCCCTCGCACGGTGGACAACCCCACCGGGTGTACACGGGCCAGCTGCTGCCTGCCTGCCCCGGCCTGAAGCAGGATTCTTTCTCCGTGGGGTGCCTGGAATGGCACCGTCACCCTGTCCTCCCAACGCCTGGCAGGCGTCCTGGCGTGGATGGTGCTGGGAACCTCCTGGACTACTGTCCCCAAAGCGTGGGGCTGCCGTGGGGTGATGGTGAGAGTATCCTCTCTTGCAGGCTCCCAAGATGAGCAGCCAGCTTCTGCTTCTGGCAGTGCTCCCCGTGCTCCTGGGTCCCCTGGCTGCCATGGCGCAGAAGAGGAGCCAAGGTGGGTGCTAGCAGAGCACCGGTTGGGCACTGTGGGTAGGATGATGGGGTGGGTTTAGCACCCCTATGCTAGCCCTAATCTCCCCATGCCATTGTGCCCATCCGTGCCCTGAGTACTGTCACTGCCCCACAGCAGTGTGTGAGGATGTGCTGGAGGCTGACATCGCCTTCCTGGTGGATGGCTCATCCAGCATCGGCAGGAACAACTTCCGAACCATCCGCACCTTCATGGATGACCTGGTGGCGCCTTTTGTGCAGGTGGTGGGCGAGAAGGCGGTGCGTTTTGCTGTGGCACAGTACAGCGATGACCCACGGTGAGCCCCAGGGAGGGGGTGTGGGGGGGTGGCAGGGTGGCAGGGCTGGGGGATGACAGTGTCCCTCTGTGCCTCCCAGGGTGGAGTTCACTTTCTCCCAGCACACTGACGGCGCAAGTGTCCGGAGGGCCATCCAGCAGCTGAGCTACAAGGGCGGCAACACGCGGACTGGTGCTGGCTTCCGCTACATTGCCGACAACTTCTTTGGCCCCGCACAGCTCCGGCCTGGGGTTCCCCAAGTATGTGTGAGACAGTGGCCCTGGTGACATGGGGAGAAGCTTCAGGTTCACAGGCCGTGTGCTGGGTCTCACATATCTCGCCCTGCCCCGCAGATCTGCATCCTCATCACAGATGGCAAATCCCAGGATGATGCTGAGGGGCCAGCAGCGAAGCTGAAGAGCCAGGGCATCAAGGTCTTTGCTGTGGGTGAGCAAGGCTTCAGCACCATGTGAGGGGGTCTCCTTCTTGGTTCAGAGTCCCTCTCTTACCCATCATCTCCATCCCTCTCAGGGATTAAGAACGCCGACCACAAGGAGTTAATTCGTGTAGCCTCAACACCTACTGATGCCTTCTTCTTCTATGTCGGTGACTTCAAGCTGCTGGGCACGCTGGTGCCACTGATGACACGCAGGGTGTGCACGAATGTTGGGGGCACCCTGCGCCTGCTGGGTATGGGCCCCCATCCTCCTCCCTGAGGGTCATGGGTGCTGACAGTGTTAGGTGCCAGGTTGTGCTCACCATGGGTGCAGCCTTGGCAACCATCCCTCCCCAAAATGACCTTCTGGTCATCCAATCCCAATGGGAACACATTTGTGCCAGCTCAGCAAGGTCTCTCCTCTGCCTCATGCATCCTGAAGTCAGCAGCCCCTATGCTTCCCCACAGATGGGCCAAGCCCTACTGGCCCCTCCAATCTGGAGATCCTGGAGCAGGGCCTGGATCAGCTGCGGATCCGCTGGACTGCAGCCAGCGGCCCTGTCACTGGCTACCGTGTGCAACATGTGCCACTGACAGGGCTGGGGCAGCCGATCATGACAGACCGGCAGGAGGTGAGAGCTCCTGCCTGACTGCTCAGAGTTCCTGAGGGTCCCCAATGGCTCTATGTGTGACCTGGGGATGGCAAGGGGGTGACATTTTTCCTGCCCAGGTGAGCCTTGGGCCGCGGGAGACGAGCACTGTGCTACGGGGACTGCGCATGGGGACGGAGTATTTGGTCACTGTCACCGCCCAATATGCCAACAGCATTGGCGAGTCAGTGTCTGGCCGAGCACGGACCCGTGAGTGTCTATACCCATGGGGACAGGGGCCCACAGCACGTGGGGCTATGAGCTCATCTCTGCTTCTGTGTGCCACCAGAAAGTCGTGCTGGCTCCATACTGGATTTTCGCGTGGTGGAGGCTGGACCAACCTTCCTGCGGCTCGCCTGGCAGCCTGGCCGTGAGCCCCCCCAGGGCTACAGCCTCAGCTATGCCGTGCAAGGTGAGTCCTAGTGCCGGGATGCCCTGCCTTTGTACAGCCCGGTGAGGGGGTGCATGGATGAGGGTTAATGCAGGGATGCGTGTCCCGAGTGCTCTGGGTGTGTGCATGCCTGCCTTCACCGCAGCAGCTGGCACGCGTGCGTAGGCTGTGGGGCACACGTGTGTGCAGAGGTATGGAGGCAGCGTGTGTATTCCCACAGCCAGAGGCTTCATGCACAGGGCTCAGGGTGTGTGCCTGGGTGTGCATGATGGCTGGGAGCCTGGTGTGTGCCCCAGCCCAGAGCTGGGGGCTCAGGCATGTGTCTGCCCCCATGGCTGCTGCATGTAGGGGGCAGGTGGCAGACCCCCATCCCAGCCAGGGGCTGGGCTGGAGCCAAACACCTGGCAGCCCCACCCTGGCCCTGGGTGCTCTACGGGGTGCCCCTGCCCTGGCCCACATCCCAGGCTCTCCTGGTGCTCCCCACCCCTGGCACCAACTGGCATCCTCAGGGCAGGGTGCTGGCCCGCAAACACCCCTCTCCTGCTGGGCCTGGTGTGTTTCATGTCCCTATGCTCACCTGCACTCCTCTGCCACCCCTCCAGGAACAGCCCAGGGGGAGGGGAAGAGCCTGGGGGCCAGCGCACAGTCAGCCACACTAAGCAACCTGCGCCCCAACACTGAATACGTGGTGATGCTCCAGCCCCACTACACACAGCAACCCGCTGTCCCTGCCACCCTCACCGCCCGGACACGTAAGCACTGTGTCTGGCCCTGGGCTCAGCCAGGGTTAGGAACAGCTTCCCAGCCCTTCCAGTCACTGTGCCCCATTGGGATGGGGCTGCCCAACATATTGCTGCATGCAGGAGTTGGGGTGGGGGTGGGATGGAGATGAGCATGGTGATGCTCTGAACTGTAAAAGTTACTCCTAGGGAGGCTCTCCCAATTTCCTTTGCAGCCTTCTGGTAGGGTTTCTACCAGAGCTTTCTTCCCATGACGTAAAAATGCTGACTGAAAAAATGCAGGCTTTTTTTTATAAATTTGAGCACAGTGCTCTGCGGGAGGAAAGTGTGGTTTCCACCAGGGAAGAGGGTGGAAAGCGAGTAGGAGTGAGGGTGAGGCCCCAAGGCAACATCTTTGCAAGCCTCAAATTTTGGTAAACCAATTCCTTCAGCTGCCTCAGGCAGTGTTAACCCACAGAAGGTATTTAAGGCATTAAGAGGAAGGCTTTGAGCTCCACTTTGCAGGAGTTTGGTGCTTTGAAGGAACCGCCTGGGTGCAGGCTGCACTCAGTGACCTCAATGCAGTTCAGCTTCTGTGAGCAGGGGCAAGAGGGCTTCTTACTCCCAGAGCAGGCAAAGGTGCTTCCTGCTGCCCCCTGCCTTACTCTCACGAGAGGGATGGATAAGTATCTGTCTTCCCAAAAGGGCATATGGTGAGTGTGCAGCATTTGGCTGTCCACAACATCTCAGCACAGAGCATGCTGCTGGCCTGGCAGCCTGTCAGCGGTGCCACTGGCTACCGGCTCTCCTGGGCGACCCTTGCAGGTAGGTGCCTTTCCCAAAGCTTGTGCCCCTTCTGCTGATGGCCCTTAGGAGGAGGGACAGGAGAGGGCTGGTGGCACCCGCTTCCAAACCCCCCAAGGCACTGCTGCGCTGGCTCCTACAGGGCAGGACAAGCACAGGGTGGACCTGGATGCCGGGCGGACGTCACATGCACTGGTGGGGCTGCAGCCCAACAGTGACTACATGGTGACAGTGACTCCACTCTTTGGGCAGCTGGAGGGGCCCCCAGCCACTGTGCGGCAGAGGACAGGTAGGTGTTGGTTATGGGTGATGCCATCCTACTGCTGGATTGTATTCAACCTCAGGATGAGACTGGGATCATCTCTCATGGCCCCACATGTTCCCTACCCTGCTGTGTGTGAGGACCAGACACCTGCTGGCAGCAGAGTGGCATAGGGTAGCCTGGCCCATGGAGTCCCTCTTACAGAGGCAGATACAGACCAGACACTGCAGACCAACATCCTGGGGCCCACATCCATCCAGGTGCTCTGGACCAGTGCCCGTGATGCCCGTGGCTACCGCCTGGAGTGGAAGAGAGCTGCAGGTGGGCTCAGGGTGCCTGTTGCCCCTGCAGGGCCCTCCATGCCAGCATCTGGCAGTGACACTTCCCTCCCTGCAGGATCAGAGCCTCCCAGAACAGTGTCTCTCCCCAGCAGCACCAATACTTACCAGCTGACGGGGCTAAAGCCAGGCACCGAGTACCGCATCACCCTCTACACGGTCTACGATGGTGGGGAGGTGGCCACCCCCGTCACCACCTTCCAGACAGGTGAGTGACTGCTGTGGATCCTCTGGGTTGTCCCCCATAGTCCCAAGCCATTAGGATGGAGGGATGTCACATGTGGCATTGCCCAACCTGGGGACCCCCTTGGCCATGAGACACCTCAGCTGTGCAGGATGCACAGCTCCAGCTGTGCCTCACGCATCCCCTTGCAGGTGTTGAGGCACCCGTGGGTGCCGTGTCAGACCTGCGGGTTGTTGAGGAATCGGGCAGGTGGGTGCGGCTGAGCTGGACCGGTGTCCCTGGTGCCACTGAGTACAAAGTGGTGGTGCGCAACAACCAGGGTGAGTCAGTGGACAGGGCACATGTGGCACCTGGGGGACCTTGACCATCTAACACTGAGGGTCTGCACTGCCCCGCTCCCGACAGATGGCACAGAGAGGACAAGACGCATCCCAGGAAGCCAGACGGGGCTGGAGCTGGGTGATCTTCGGGAGGGCATCACTTACCTGGTGCATGTCTCGGCGCTGGCAGGCAGCCGGGAGGGCAGTGCTGCCATGCTTACGGTCCGCCTCAGTAAGTCCACATCAGGGTTTAGCACCAGGAATCCTGGTACGGCATTTTCTCACTCTGGCATACATTTGTTCTCTATTCCCCTGCAACCCCAAGGGGTTGCAGGGTAGCTCTGGGGTCCCTCTGGACTCCCCAAGGTGACGTTGTGGTCCCATGGGGGGGTGCAGAGTACCCAGTGGTGGGCAGCATCTCGGAGCTGCGGGTGATGGAGGCTGGTCCCAGCCAGCTGCGGGTCACTTGGCGAGGGCTGCCGGGTGCCGGGGGCTACCTGCTGACATGGCGAGGCAGTGATGGTGAGTGTGCTGACCATGGGACACTGGTAGCAGTCCCGGAGCCCTTCCTATCCTGGCCATCTGTTTTTAGGTCTGAAGCAGTCCCGCTTCCTCCCTGCCGACCCCACTGCCTTCACCATTGAGGGACTACGCCCTGGCATCGTCTACACCGTCGGTGTCTCAGCCATTGTGGATGGCCGCGAGGGCAGCCCTGTCACTGCCACAGGACGGATAGGTGAGGTGTTCTGCCCATCAGTGCTGTCTGGTGCCACTTGCTATGATCCTGGGTGACAATGACCCTCTTGGTGTCACAGCACCTGAGCAGGTGGGGACAGTGACCCAGCTGGAGGTGCAGGCGTCCAGGAGCAATGTTGCCCGTGTCACCTGGGTCGGTGTGCCAGGAGCCACTGCCTACCGCGTGGTTTGGAGCCGTAGGGATGGTAATGTGGAACAGGATGGGGTGGGCTGTGAGGCTGACAGGGTGGGGGCTGATACCACAGTCTTTGGCAGGGGGCTCGGAGAATAGCCGGCGAGTTCCTGGCCACACCAGCTCCTTTGACATCCCCAACCTGGAGGGAGGTGTCTCCTACACTGTGAAGGTGACAGCGCTCATTGGCAACCGGGAAGGCAACCCCGTCTCCATTGTCGTCACCACCCGTGAGTGCTGGGGCAGGGGGCAGCACCCCCGGATGGCATTGGGCACCCCTGCCCCTAACATCTGACCCTTTGCTCCACAGCGGAGGCAGTCCCACTGCCCCCTGTCAGCAGTTTCCAGGTGACAGAAGCCTCGGAGCACCGCCTGCGCCTGGCCTGGTTGCCGGCGGCTGGCAGCACTGGGTACCGCCTGGTCTGGCGCCTGGCTGAAGGTTAGCGTGGCCAGCCAGCACCCCTGCAAACCTGCCAGACCCCACCTGCACTCCCTCACCCTTCTCTGACCCCGACAGGGGGGCCCCAGCGCAGCCAGCAGCTCCCGGCCACCTCCAGATCCTACGACCTGGCAGGGCTGGAGCCAGGCCGGCGCTACCACATCAGCATCACCAGCCTGGCTGGCAGCCGAGAGAGTGAGTCAGCCACCGTCACTGCCATCACTGGTAAGGGACTGCCTGAGGCCAAAGTGGCATCGGACCCCTGACACATGGCTTGAGTCCAGAGGGGCACCCAGGGACTGGGCTGTCCCAGCCTTGGGTTGGGGAGGGAGCTGAGAGCAGGTTGGTGGCTGCCCCATGGGGCCAGGACACCTTTTCCTCCTCCTTGACAGCTGCTCCAGGTCACATCACCAACCTGCGGGTGACGGAGGTACAGAGAGATTCGGTGACACTCACCTGGACCCCAGTCCCTGGTGCCTCTGGCTATATCCTCTCCTGGAGCCCTCCTGCAGGTGAGATGAATGAGTGGCCCCAGGATGGGGGGCAGCATCCTCTCAGGGGCTTGCTGATCCCCCTGACTGTCCCCTGGGCGGCAGCTGGTGGAGAGAAGGGGCGGACACTGCCCAGCGCTGCCAGCTCCCAACAGGTCTCTGGGCTGCGCCTGGGCCGGCGCTACACCTTCACCCTCCGCCCACTCCTTGGGAGTGCACCAGGCACTGAGGCCTCTGTCAGCGAGCGCACAGGTATGGTGGGGTCACTGCAGGGGCGGGCTGGGCTTGTCTCCACTTTGATGGTGGCTTCAACCCTTCCCTGCTCGAAGTCTGCAGGGATGCCCGTGGCGACGTTGTCTTTCTGGTGCATGGCACCCGTGACAGCTCCTCGGGTGCTGATGCTGTCCGCACCCTCCTCTCCAACACCGTGTCTGCCCTGGGGGCCCTGGGCCCTGAGGGCACTCAGGTGAGGTGCTGCTGCAGCTGTGGGGGCACAGGGGACGTGGGCAGGACACTGTGCCCACTGCTCGCCTGCACCCTTGCAGGTGGCTCTGGCCACATACAGCTACCGCAGCCTGCCCTGGCTGCTCCTCAACCGCTCCAGCGACCTGCCCACCGTGCTGGACCAGATCCGCACCATGCGTTACGAGGAGCCCAGCGGCAACGCGATCGGTGAGGGGCTGCACTAGGAGGTGGGACAGTAGCTGCCGGCATCCTGCTGACTGTTCCCTCCTTCTCCCTCTAGGGGCAGCCATCACCTTTGCCAGGACTTACCTGCTGAGCCCTGGTGCAGGGCGTCGGCCCAGGGTGCCGGCAGTTCTGGTGGTTCTGGCTGACAGCCCCTCCGGGGATGATGCCATTGCTGCAGCCAGGGATGTCAAGGCTGGGGGTGAGGATGGATGGGATCCCAGCAGGGTATACAGGGAGTTCTGCGGGGTGCTGAGGGTGCTCTCGGCTCAGGGGTCCAGGTGCTGGCGGTGGGCTTGGAGGGGGCAGACCAGGAGCAGCTCCGGCGCATGGTCACCAGTGAGGACCCGCGGTACATCTACCACGGTGAAAGCCTGACAGAGCTGGAGGGAGAGCTCACTGACGACCTCTGCACCATCATCTCCACCAGGGTAAGGGTCAGAGTGCCTCAGGAGGTATGGAAGGGGAGCAGCCAGGGGTTTCTCCTGTCCCTGGGTTCACACGGGCTTGTCTCATCTTGACAGCCAGAGCCAGAACCGAAGCCGAAGCCCTGTACCATGCAGTGCCCCAAGGTGAGCATTCCCAAGCTGTGCCATGCCACGCCATGCTGTGCTGTGCCGCAGGGGCTCAGCATGGATCCCCAGCTGCTGATGGCGATAGCCCAGTATGAGTCAAGCACAGGTGTGTCAGCCCCTAACCCCTTCCTTCGGTCGTCTTGCAGGGCGAGAAGGGAGACCGTGGCGAGGCAGTGAGTGCTTTGGTGTCCCCCCAACTCAGCTGGTGGCTCTGGAGGGCTTTTATCCCCCAAACCGTGCTGACACCCTCCTACAGGGGATGCTCATCACTGACTTTGTCTCTGTAGGGACCACAAGGACGTGTGGGACCACCAGGCCCCCCTGGCCAGCCGGTAATATCCTGATGGAGGGGGGGAAGAAGGGAGGCAGCTCCCTGGTGGGGGCAATGACATAATCCCCATGTCCCCATGTTCCCTTATCCTATTGTCCTACTGGCAGGTGGGTGTGGGGCAAGAACCTGTCTCATCCTTTGCCATGGGCAGACAGGGAACACCTCTTAACCACCACCTTCCACCCAGCCCATTCTCTCCACTGTCCCTCCAGGGCCGCCACGGGCTGCCTGGCCCTTCGGGTCCACCAGGGCCACAGGGTCTGCCAGGAGAAAGCACTGAGCGTCCAGGCAAGAAGGGGGACAGGGTAAGTACCTCCAGTCCTCTCTTCCGGGATCCCTGGTCACAATGACCTGGCCCTCTCTCTGCCCTTTGTCCCTCTGTTCTCATCCTCATCCAGGCTGAAGGAGAGATCCCCTTTAGAGCTCCAGTCTAGCTCCACACACCCAAGCTCAGTACACATGGGAAAGGCACCCCAAACCCAGCTCTGCCACGGGGCTGCCCTGGGCTCCTGGTGCCAGAACCAGCAGTGCTCGGGGCGGTAGGGGGGTCTGGCAGTCCTGGGGTACACCAGGTGCTGGTATGATGCTCCCCTGTCCTACAGGGATTCCCTGGAGCTGATGGAACACCAGGAAGCCCTGGACGCCCAGGGAATCCTGGATCACCTGGGCAGCCTGTGAGTGGGGATGTCCCTTGGGTTTGCTGTTGCATGGTTGGCTCTTCCCATTGCCTTGCCTGCTTCCTGAGCCTTTTCCTGTGCTGGGGGCAGGTCTCAGTAGCTGGCAAGGTCACTGCCGTCTCCTGTGTGTGTATCCCAGGCCAAGTGTACTGGAGAGGGACTATCTGTCCCTGCTTTGGCTGGAACTCCCATGCCATGCCATGCCATGCCATGCCATGCCATGCCATGCCATGCCATGCCATGCCATGCCATGCCATCCCATCCCATCCCATCCCATCCCATCCCTGCTCCCCCATCTGACAGAGACATGCATTCACCACCTGAGCTGTTATTTTCCAGGGTATCCAGGGAATACCCGGTCCCCGAGGGGATCCTGTGAGTATGGCCCCAGCCCTCCCCAGCCCCCTCACTTGCCCAACATCTCCTCTCACTCTCATCTTTCCTTCCCAGGGAACACGGGGGCCAATGGGACTTTCTGGCCCAAAGGGGGAGAAAGGTGAACCGGTAGGTGATGAGCAGGGGGCTGCCTCATGGGGGTTTCTGGGGAGCAGTGGGGACCTTGGCGGGCACATCCCAGCTCCTGGCATCTTTGTACTTGGTGTCTGGGTGATGCCAGGGTGTCCCCATCTCCCTGCCAGATTCCTGTCATTGTGGCACTGTGGCCCCTGTCCTGCACTGGAGACACAACAGGGCACATACAGACACTTGATTTTCCCTCCCTCTCCTCATTCAGGGAGAGCCCAGGGTGATCACAGATGGAGAAAAGGGGCTGCCGGGCCAGAGAGGGGAGCCAGGTGTGCCGGTAGGTGTGGGGGTATGGATGTGGTACCCCCCAGCCCACGTCACAGCCACAACTAATGGAGCACCTCTGTCCTCCAGGGCAGCCCTGGCCTCCCTGGGAGCCCTGGCCCACGGGGCCCCCTTGGTGATCCAGGTCCCCCCGGTCCACTTGGACCCATGGGGCCACCGGGACCTCCAGGAGAATTTGTGAAGGTACATCCATCCCATACTGCGTGGGGTGGCTGGGGGGATGTGTGAGCAGATGGATGGGGGAACAGCCAGCAGCTTGGAGCTGCTCCCCTGTGGACTCCTCCAGCTTCTGCTTATGGGCTGTGCCCCCACCAGCTGTGCCTGCACATGCATACACGTGCATGAGCTGTTGGTGTCACTGGGCAGTGTGGGCAGAGGCACATGGCATGTGACCTGATACCACTGATGACGGACTCTACCCAGCACATTCTCCTATATTTGAGGAGAGCATGGGAAGAGCCCAGACCTGCCCTTATTTGCTTCTTTTGTGTTTACAGGGAGAAAAGGGTGACCGAGGGGAAAGGGTGAGTGGCTCTGCATTTCCCTGGCTCTTCTGACCTCCTGGATGGAGGTCCCTTGAGTGTCCAAGGGTGCTGGGAAGGACTGAGCCCCCAGTACGACCACACAGGAGCTGACCCCTGTCTCTGCAGGGCCCCCCTGGACTCGTGGATGGGGCAGCACCTCGAGGGGAGCCTGGACCCCCAGTAAGTCCAGCCCCTAGGCCAGCAGGGATGGCAGAGGGGAGCAGGGCTTCAGTGGCTGTGTGTCCCCAGAGCTAAGATGCATCCCCAGGGGCTGAGCTGTTCTTTCTTGCAGGGCCTGCCTGGGGACCCTGGACCCCGTGGACCTGCTGGGCCCCCTGGCCTGAAGGGAGAGAAGGTAAGAGGGTGGTAGGGATGCTCCCCACTGGGGCTGGACCTCACACCACTCTCCATGGGGATCCCCACCCCCATCTCATGGGCATCTCCATGTCATGGGAATGACTGTCATCTTTCTTAATCCCCAGGGTGATGCCGCAGAAGGCTTCCCAGGTTCACCTGGCCGCCCTGGGGACCCAGGAGACCGGGTGAGTTTCCTGAGAGAAGGTAAGGTGGCCAGGATCTGGCCACACCGGGGAGCCAACCTGAGAGCACCTGCTTCAGGCAGCCTGGGCATTTGCCCTGTCGCATCAAGGATGACAGTGTCTCCATCCTCCTTTGCAGGGCCCTCGGGGACCACCAGGGGAGCAGGGCAGGAAGGTGAGCGGTGCGGAGACCAAAGGGATGCTCTTACCTTGCCTTTGGCAGGATGAAAATGGTTCTGGGTTCTGTGCCAGGACTCATGATGTCTGCCATGGGTCCTGCTGCCCTTGACCCTGTTTTTCTCCTGCATCAGGGAGATCGTGGGGCACCAGGCGAGCTGGGAGAGATGGGAGAGAAGGTGAGATGATGCCAGAGAGGGACTGTGTCTTTCAACAGTATGGGCAGGTCCTGGTGTCCCTGCAGCCCTGTGGTGGCCTGGGGATTGCTGTCAGTGGTTTTGGATGGGATTCAAGGCTAAGCTCCAAAGGGCTCTAGGGCAGTGGGTGGGGTGGGGATAATGTGATGTAGAGGGAGGAAGGCTCCCTGAAACCCTCCTCTGCTTTGCTCTGCAGGGGGACCGTGGTGTGCCAGGCCCCGAGGGTGAGAAGGTAAGTGTGCTGTGGCCATGCTGGAGCGACGCCTGCTCTGCTCTGGAGCAGCTACCCTGGCATGGGGTGGCAGGATACCCCTGACACTGTCCTCTTCCTCCTCTCCTGCAGGGTGAGACAGGAGCCCCAGGGCGCCCAGGGCCATCAGGCAGAGAGGTGAGTGGGGCAGTGGTCGTGGTGCTGTGGCGATGGGACTGCCATGCCTCAAGTGGGCATGTTCCCAGGTATGACAGCCCCCTAAGGTCTCTTCTCTTGCCACAGGGAGCTCCAGGACCAGCTGGCCTCCGGGGAGAGAAGGTGAGGGCAAAGTGGGGTCTCAGTGGGGTAGCAGGGGTTTGTTGGGGAAGGGGCTGGAAGTGATGCCTGTCTCTCTGCAGGGAGATCCAGGCCCACCTGGCAAGCCAGTAAGTGATGCTACACAGTGGGTCCACCTCTGCCTGTCCCAGCCCCAGGACAGAAAGCAACGAGCCCAGCATGGTTTCCTCTGCTTCCCCCCCAGGCTCCCAGTGTGGCCAGTGTTGGAGAGAAGGTAACCCTGCCCCAGCTGTGCCCTCCTGTCCTGCACCAGAATCCTCTGGGCATGGCCATAGGCTGGGGAGGGCGATTGTACAGCTGGGGATTGACCTGAGGGGATGCTTGTTCTGGTCCCAGGAGTGGCTGTCCACAACTGCAGTGGGGAAAAAAGGGGGTGGTTTGGGGTGCTGATTTTGTCTGCTCCAGGGTGACAGAGGATTCCCAGGACCAGAAGGACCTCCTGGCCCCAAGGGCGAGGCAGGAGATAAAGGTGCCCGTGTAAGTACTGCCTGAGGTTAGGAGGCACAGGACATATGGCACCACCCTCTCAGGACTCACGGTGCCTGTGCCATTGCTCCATGCTGCATACTTTTTTGTCTAGGGTGCCCCTGGCCTGAGCATCCCAGGACCAGCTGGCCCCAAAGGCGAGCAGGGTGATCGGGTGAGTCTGAGTGCACCCTGGGGCACTGGCTCATGGTCCTGGTCCTTACTCTGGCATAGGATCACTGAGGGTCCCAGTGACGGATGTTCTTCTCTCCAACAACCAGGGTATCGTTGGCCTCACAGGCAGGAGTGGCCCAAAGGTGATGTCACTGCAGGAGCCACTGCACCTCTATCCATCTGTTCATCCATCTATCTGTTCATCACGCTCTGGAGGGGCTGTTGCAGCAGACTGTGCCTCTTCTCCCCCTGGCAGCCCCTGTGCTGCCCCCCACACTGCCCTGACTTGTTGCCCCTTCCTTTGCCCAGGGCGACCCAGGGGAGCCAGGGGAGAAGGGGGAGCCAGGCCGAGCGGGTGCCCCGGGGCAGACTGGGATGCGAGGCAAAGAGGTAGTATGGGCAAAGGGGAGGTGGAACCAGGGGACATGGGCCACGGGCCACTGTGACCCCGAGGAGGTGGGGAGCTGGCAGTGAGCAGGTGGATGCTGGTAACTTATGCTTTTCTACCCTGGACGGTGCCTGCTGACCTGTGCTGCAGGGAGAGCGAGGAGAAAAGGGTGATGAAGGCACTCCGGTAAGTGAGGGCCCCCAAGACCCCCACTCCCCCTCCCCACTGCCCCTCACTCACCCCCTCTTTTCTCACAGGGTGAAATGGGTCTGCCTGGCAAACCTGGTGACAGGGGTCCCCGGGTAAGTGCGGGGCTGGTGGGCACCCTGGAGCCGGTGAGATGTCTGTGGCTTCAGGAAGGCTCCTGCTAATGCACACTGTCCCTCTGCCCCCTAACCAGGGCCTCCCTGGCTACCGCGGACCCCCTGGGGAGAAGGGGGACTCAGGGGACCCAGGACCTGAAGGAAGGAATGTGAGTACCCCCTCGTGTGTGCCCACTGTTCCGTGTGTGCCCACTGTTCCATGCGTGCCACCACCCCTTGCGCCCCATCGCCTGCACACACCCTTGCCACAGGGGTATCTATCACCCCACAGGTTCCCCATTCTCCCTCTCTCATCCCATCCCTCTTTCCCACAGGGCAGCCCTGGAACACCAGGAGGCAAGGGTGACCGTGGGGAACCAGTGAGTGATGCAGGGCCACTTGTGGCCCCCACCCCAGAGCCAGCCTCGCCCTCTCTTGGGCTGCGCCAGCTCCCTGTAACCCATTTCACTCATCCTTCTTTCAGGGGCCTCCTGGACCCCCAGGACGAACTGTAAGCTCTGTCCCCTTCTTCTCCTTGCCCACGGGCTGGTGCCCAGCCCTGAGTGTTCTGACAGCTCCTCTCTGCCTCACAGGTCGACGTGGGGCTTGGAGGAGTAGGGGAAAAGGGTGAGAAGGTAACGAGCGAGTCCCTGAGATGCTGGTGGTGGGATACCCTCTGCTGTTCCCTGTTTGGCTCTGCCTGGGCACTGAGATCATGGTCCATCAAGCCCTCCCTGCCCAAAACAGCCCCTGCCACGTGGAGCTGATGTTCACCACGGCTGAGAGGCACATGGGATCTGGGGGACATATGGGATCCGAGGGACACATGGGCTGACACTCCTGCGCAGTGCTGAGAGGAGAGTGCCATTGTGCAAGGTCCCTGCAGAGCTGAGGTCCCCAGAGCAGCCAGCAAGCTCCTGGCTTCCCAGCCCCACAGGGATCTTGTAGCAGCACCCCACACTCTTGGTTTCTGTGTTTACAACCCAGTTTAGGCCGCGGGTTGTGCTCTGTGATGGGTGGCACTGTGGTCCTGAACCACGGCTGAGCTGGCTTCTGGCTCAGCATTGCTGCTCCATGCATTTCTTCCGGGACCACTCTCTGGCCCCTCAGGAGCTCTGTTGAGCCCAGCCACCTCTTTTTCGGCCTCTTATTTTGAGACCTTTGCTATCGTCCCACCCTTAAACCACAGAGATGCTCAGTGTGTGCTCTGGCATGGGCCCGACACAGGGCAGTACCCTCTGATGACCGTGCCCTTCCCTGGCAGGGGGACCCCGGGGACCCTGGTGAGGATGGTGCGAAGGGCGCCCGGGGCGATGCCGGCTCCCCTGGCCTGCCCGGAGAGAGGGTAGGTGCTGGGTCCCTGCTGTGGGAAGTGGTGGGACAGCATGACAGATGATGATGTTCTGCAAGAGAGCTGGGGGTCCTGATGTGCAGGGGGTGGCTGGTGAGCACACAGGATCCCCTCTTATTCTCCCCACACCCCACTGCTGAGTGTGTCTCTCTCTTGCAGGGTGTGGAGGGCCCCCGTGGCTCCCCTGGTGCACGGGTGAGTGTCCCCATTCCCACAGGGGTCTGAGTGGGGGACCCGTGCCCTATTCATCTCCTGCTCATGGGAGAAGGTGCTCACTTCTCTCCCCACCCTGCAGGGTGACCCTGGGGACCGAGGCCTTCCAGGAGAGAAGGTGAGGGAATTGGGGGCTGGGAGCTGCCCCATGATACCCCCATCCCATCTCACAGATCCAACCCTCCTGCCCTACACTCTTACAGGGAGACCGTGGCCCACCAGGTCTGGATGGCCGCAATGGACTGGAAGGCAAACCTGGGCCACCGGGCCCTGCTGGGCTGCGGGTGAGTGTGGTCCTGGGTGGGGGATGTGGCTGTCCCTGGGCACCGTGGGATGGAGGCACAATGAGGTGGAAGGAGCTGTCCCCCTGGGCACCCTCTGCTCCACACGGGGGATGCTCCTGGTGGGGCCTCTGGCAGCGCAGGGATGTCCCTTCTCTCACCTCCTCCTTACCTGCAGGGTGACCCAGGGAAGCAGGGGGACCCTGGCAGGGATGTAAGTACCTCCGGAAAGGGCGGTTTTGGGTTGTGCTCCTGCTGGGGCCATCGTACTCTCAAGGGGTCAATGTCTTGTCCCATTCTTCATGGTCTGGGCCAGTGCAATGGCACCCTCCTCTATCTCCAGCAGGGTGCCACTGTCCCACTCACACTCCCTTCTCCCAGAGCTGGCTAGGGCAGATGGATGCCTTGCTGCCCTGTGTTCCCCACTTCTCCTTTCCCTGCAGGGGCTGCCTGGGCTGCGTGGGGAGCAGGGGCCACCTGGCCCCTTGGGCCCCCTGGGGCCACCTGGCATCCCTGTAAGTACCACCCACCTTGCACCTTGGGGACACATCCTGCCCCACACCCTCTGCCTGATCCCAGCCAGATCCATCTGCCAGTGCTCACCCTGTGCCCATCTCCCCATTCCCTGCACCCTGGGTCTGCAGTGGGGCTCAGGAATCCCTGGCTGCTGACTCCTCTGGCTGGTGGAGAACTGTGAGGAGTCTCTCACTGCCTTTTCTTCCTCTCAGGGCAAACCTGGTGAGGATGGAAAACCTGGCCTCAATGGCAAGAATGTGAGTAGGGGGAGCAGGGCTTGACTTTGGGACTCTCCCAGGGGTGCTGAGGGACAGTGATACCAGTACAACATAAAGGCAACGGGAGAATGTGGCAAAGCTCTGAGCCAACCCCCTGTCCCATGTGGCGCCTGTGCTGACAGTTGAGTCATGTGCTGACTGGCAGCCTTTGTCCCCAGGGAGAAGATGGAACACCAGGAGAGGATGGAAGAAAGGTGATGAGCCACAGATGGTCTCTGTGTGGTCCCTGCATGGTCCCCATGTGATCCTCACAAGCCTGGTGGCTTCTCCCTGCTTGGTCCAGGGGCATCATTTTGGGGCATGTGATGGGGCAGCATTCCTCTAACTCCTTTTTCTCCTGGTTAGGGAGAAAAAGGTGATACGGGACCACCTGGAAGAGAGGTGAGTACTCCCTGCTAAGGAGTATGGTGATGGGTATATGCCCCTAGCAGGGACAGACCTGGGTCCCAGGTCCTGGGAGTGACACAGCTCTTTCATCAGGGCCGCAGTGGTGCCAAGGGCGAGCAGGGGGACAGAGGTGTGCCAGGCCCTCTTGGCCCCCCTGGCCTTCCTGGTGTCCCAGGGCAGGTTGGCCCTCCAGGACAGGTGCGTAATTCTCAAGCCCACGGTGCACCCAGCACCCGACCCTGGAGTCTGGGCTACTGTGAGTCAGGCAGAACCCCTGCCCATGGCTCCTCAGGGCACTGCCCTGTATCCATCTATTGTGTCTCCTGTGTCTTCCAGGGCTCCCCAGGCCTCCGTGGGGTGGCTGGACCAAAGGTAAGTGTGCTCCTGCCTCAGAGCCCCTCAAGACAAAGGTCTGTGGGACCACATACCAGAGGGAATAAGTTCTTGGAAGGCAGCAAAGATGACAGGGCTGGACCCTGGTACTGCAGTTGGTGCCAGGCAGCCTGGCTCTGCCCATTTTGATACCTTTGGTGTGTTTCAGGGGGATCCAGGGGAGCCTGGACTGCAAGGAGAGCCAGTGAGTACCCAGCACTGAGCCTGACAAGCTGTGAGCACCCCAGGGTAGTGGCAACCACAGGCCCTGCTCAGGCAGCACCAAAAATGTTAACTCTGAAACCTAGTGGGGGCAGCATCAGCACTACTCATCTACTGCATCTCTGCACATCTTTTTATTCCCACTTTCTCTGCAAACCTAGGGGCGACCTGGCAACCCTGGAGCACGGGGAGACCCTGGGACTGCAGTGGTGAGTCCCCACCCTGACCTGCTGGACTGGAAATCAATCCTGGGAGATGGAGGACCGTCCACAGCCTCCACGATAGGAGCAGGCTAGCACCGACTTGATTTTTACTGTCTTTTTGTTGCAGAACATTGAACGTAGCCTGGAAGCACTTGGCATCAAGGTATGTATTTCCCAGCTGTTAGGCTGGAGGTTGTTCCTGCCACATGGCAGCAGGAGAGGGGCACGGGAGGTGGTGGGAGATCCGAGCAATACGGGGGGGGTTAGCAGAGCTATGAGGTGCTGCCACAGTTGAATTGCACTGATGCCCTGACTGACTCTTTCCTCTCTCACAGATTTCATCCCTGAAAGAGCTCACCGGTGCCTATGATGGGAGCTCAGACTCATTTCTGTCAGTGTCTGAGCGGCTGCGGGGCCAGAAGGGGAGTCGAGGGGATCCAGGAGAGAGGGGGCCCCCAGGCCGAGAGGTAAGCAGAGCTGGGCTCCATCCCAAGCCTCAACACATTGCCTCACTCCCTCTACCAGCTCAGCCCTGAGCTACTCGGGGAGGGCTGACAGCCACAGGGCTTGCTCTGGCATCATGGCTTGTGTTTTGCAGGGCTCCTTAGGCTTCCCCGGTGAGCGAGGACCCAAAGGTGACAAGGGGGACCCAGGCACCCCTGGTCCCCAGGGCCCCATGGGCCGGGCCGTGGGCGAGCGGGGTCCCGAGGGCCCACCTGGGCAGCCTGGGGAGCCTGGCAAGCCAGGCATTCCTGGGGTGCCAGGCCGGGCCGGGGAGCTGGGGGAATCTGGGCGATCTGGCGACAAGGTGAGTGTGTGTGGAGGCATGAGGTGAAGGCTGGGGGACCTGTTCCAGGGACTTGGGGACGGCCCCGTGACATCCATTGTATTGTTTTCACAGGGTGACCGGGGTGAGAAGGGCGACCGAGGTGAGCAGGTGAGCTGGGATATGGACATGGTCCCCTCCATCCCCCCTTGTGTTGGGCCCCTCTTGAGGGGACACAAGGCTCTTAGGGGACAGGGAGATACCAGGATGGCCCTGCTTCTCCATACTCTGCTGTCCCTTTAATGCTCAACATATTTCTCCACTTATGCAGGGCAGAGATGGTTTGCCTGGACCTCCAGGGCCCCCAGGGCCCAAGGTAAGTGATGGCTGCTGCTGGGGACCATCCTCACAGTGCCAGCCTGCACCTCTGGGGATGGATGTCACATCCATTCCCTTGGCACAGGCCCTTGGGGAGGGCTGTGCTCCCAGGGGAACCTTCCTGGGGTTCCCTGGGTGCTGGCCCTGACTGTGCCCTGCCTGCAGGCGGACGTGGTGGAGGGCAGCCTGATGGGCTTCCCGGGTGAACGTGGCCCCATCGGACCCAAGGGAGCAAAGGTGTGTGACTGGGGAGAGAGGAGAGGGGCAGCCAAAGTATCTGAGCTGGAGCAACATCATGAGCTGGGACTGAGGATGGTGGCAAGGCAGAGAAGCAGCAGGCGCTGATGCCATCTGTTTTCTTCCCAACACAGGGTGAGCCGGGAGCCGAGGGTGAGCGAGGACCCAAAGGAGATAAGGTCTGAGGTCATCAGTCTCCCATTGCCAAAGGGAGCAAAGCCCTGGGTGGGGGCAATGCTGGCAGCACCCCTCTTTGAGTGTCAGCATGCCCTGGGAGGTCACGGGGAGGAGCCTGCCTGTCCTGTGACTCTGTGCCTGTCCTCACTACAGGGCGAAGGTGGCCTGCGGGGTGACCGAGGAGAGCCCGGTGAGAAGGGCAGAGATGGTGCCCCGGTGAGTCCTGCACTGTTCCCCTGCCTGGCACTGACCCCAGACCCCTGCCTGGCACTGACCCCATTCTGGTCTTTTTCTCATGCTTCAGGGACTCCCGGGTGAGAGAGGGCTGGCCGGCCCTGAAGGGAAGCCGGTGAGTGGGGACATGGTAGAGGGATGCAGTCTGGGCTGGGGGAAAGGCCCTATGGTCCCACAAGAGCCACCACAAGCACCAGCAGAAGCACTCATACCTCATTGGCCTCCTTCCCTCCAGCCTGTGCAGGGCCCTCAGGGCTTTAGGGGGCCTTGCCCAATAAGTACCCTAGCTGGGTACCACATGGGGAGCATCCCTGGAGGGCAGGCAGGGCTGTGTGGGAGTGGTGGGTTCCCGCTTGGCTGCTGACTCTGATGTGGTTCTTTTCAGGGCTTACCAGGCTTCCCTGGTGTGCTGGGACGCCCGGTAGGTGTCTTGTGTATCCCACATGTCCCTGTGTCCCCCATCCTCAGCACACAGCTGGGGGCTCCTGGCCATGAGCTCTCGCTGAAGCTGTGGAGTCACCCTGTTGCTGGAGTGGCTGCTTGGCCCCCTGCATCTTAGTAGGAGTCCTCGAGGTTTCTCTCACTTGATGTGGGTGCTTACGAGAGCCCCTGGCATTGTCTGGAGTTCCTCTCCCATGCTCCCATTATGGGAAACCCATTCCTGTAGTGACCCCATCTCTTCCTCCCTTCAGGGCAATCAGGGAGATCCAGGACCCCCAGGACCTCCAGTAAGAAGCCACACTGCACCACGTGCAGGGGGAACTGTCATGCAAGTGGAATGTCAGCCAGGCTGGATGTTCCCCTAGGGAGCAGGGGTGGGGTAGCAGTGCTGGGACTGAGCAGCCCTGCTGCCCCATCCCTGTCCTGTGCTACCAGCAAGCACCACACTGATAATGTCCCCTTGTTCCCTGCAGGGCAGCACTGGCCCACCAGGGACGCAGGGCCCAGCTGGGACCAAGGTATGGTATTGGTATTGGCATCTGCATTGGCATTGTGATATCCACTCTAACAGAGGGAAGTGGTGCCTTGCCAGATTTGAGGGCTGGAGGGAAGGCCACATTTTGGGAAGTTCTGGGCTGTAGGGAGCGAGATTTTAGGTTGATCCCTGTCCTAGGTCCTGGAGATGTGGCTGTGACTGTGGCAGCTGGTGGGTTGGGGCAGTCAGGCTGATGGAAGTGCTTTCTTTGCAGGGTGATCCAGGGGAACCTGGCTCCGGTGTCCGTGTAAGTACACTCCTACTAGCACTCACTCAAAAGCACTTCCAAAGCTGTCCAGTCTTCCCAAAATCAGTTACTCCCACCACAGCAGACCTTCCCACAGGGGTAGCCAATGTCCTGGCTGTGCTGTTCCCTCTCTCATGTAGCTGTTTCCATTGCAGGGCTTGCCTGGTCCCCAGGGCAGCATGGGGCTGCCAGGCCCCCCAGGTCTCCCTGGTCCAGGGGTAGGTATTTGCAGCCTCTGAACCTGCCTCTTGGCCGTTCCTGGTGCCCAGAGTGCTGCTTGCTCATGTCTCCTTTGCAGGGCCCACCAGGGGTCCCCGGGCTGCCGGGACAAGTGGTGAGTGTGTTGTACCCCATTCTTGCCTGGCTCCCATCAGTGTGGGTGCTCAGAGCTTCCTGTAGGGGACTGTGGGACCCCCATGGTTCAGCCCCACTCTTACTGCAGGGGGAGAGTGGGAAGCCAGGAGTGCCAGGCAGGGATGGCGTGCCGGGGAAGGATGGCGAGGCAGGGATGCCTGGGAAGATGGTACGTTGCTGCTCACCCTGCTCCATCCCATTGGGAGCTCAATGTGGCTCAGCCTGGTGTGTCTGCAGCGGAGGCTGAGGGCTATGCTACTTTGCCAGGGCATGCCGGGACTTTCAGGCCCTGCTGGTCCCAAAGGAGAGCCAGGGGATGCTGGAGCCCCAGGGCAGGTGAGTGCAGAGCTGCCTTGCCCTGATCCTGCCCAGGATGAGGGAGAGCATCCCCATGCAGCCCTGCTCACCTGTCCCCTCTCTCTTCTGTGCCCCAGGCCATCGCTGGCCCCCCAGGTGCCAAAGGCGAGAAGGTAAGAAATGTGTGAGGTGGGGAACCCTCACTCCTGGGTGCTGCCAAAGGTCCCAGGCCAGAGGTCCACAGAGAGCTGGCATCCACTGTGAGCTCGTTTGATCACTTGTGTGTCCCTACAGGGAGAGCCAGCGCTGCTGGAGGGTGTGCTGGGAGAGCCTGTGAGTCAGCCCCGTAAACCTCATCATTCCCATTAACCTTTCCCCTTCCATTAACCTTTTCTTACCCATTAAATTCATCCCTGCTCCTACCACCCCTGCCTTCTGGGGGGTAAGCCAGTCCTGTCCTGCCCTCTCCCCTAACTCTGCTCTACTCCTCTTCCCCCCCAGGGCTCCAAGGGTGACCGAGGCTTGCCAGGCCCCAAGGGCGAGAAGGTGGGTGCTGCCCGAGAGGGTAGTGAGGAGGATGCTATGTGGGCCCCAGGTTTTCTGGCTGCTTGGCCATAGTATGGGGATCCATCTGCAGCTGCTCCCCCAATCCACCATCCCATACACCTGCTTTTTTCTTGTTTTCTCCTGCCAGGGGGAGCCAGGAGGATTTGGAGAGCCAGGAGATCCTGGGGAAGACGTGAGTAGGAGGCATGTGGAGGCTGGGAGTGCATGCTGGGGGCAGTGACTGCTGTTGGGAGGTGGGATCTGTGCCCTTGTCACCTGCTGCCCAGCCCTTTCTGGGATCTTGATGTCTTCACAGGGAGCCAAGGGGTCTTCTGGAGCCAAAGGGGAGAAGGTATGTGTTTCCTGTGCCTAGAGGTGCTCCCCAGCCTTGGGGGGATGCTTTGGGTAGCACACTGCCCCTGGCTCCCCTGTGCCCACCAGTCAGGGGATGTGCCACCCACTCTCTGCCTCCACACAGGGATCACCAGGTGTTGGTGCACAGGGACCACCAGGACAGGATGGGCCTCCGGGTTTGAAGGTAAGTCCTGTCCCCACGTCACTCTTGCTGTCATCACATCCTCAATGCCCAGCTGCTGCCCTAGCTTGGCTGGCCAAGGGAAAACCACAGTCCTAAAGGACTACTTTTGTGGGCCCCATCTTTTTCCTCCCTGCTTCAGGGGGACATCGGCTTGCCAGGATTACCAGGACCTCCAGGCTTAGCAGGCATCGCTGGGACACCAGGACAGCCGGGCCTGAGAGGAGACAACGGGCAGCCTGGCCCTCCAGGTCCCCCAGGAGAGAGGGTAAAAACTACAAGCAGAACTTGGCATCACTTGTCCTGGTGACCATGGATCCTTGGGCAGTGTCAGCAAGATCCCTGCAGGCTGTACTGCCTCCCAGCCACAATCCCTGCTCACTCACTGCTTTTTCCTTGCCAGGGTTTAATTGGCTTTCCAGGCAGAGATGGCACCTCTGGACCACCAGGACCTCTGGGCCCCCCAGGGCCAGCCGTGAGTATGGTGCCACAGCAATCCTGGGGCTCAGACAGGGTGATGAGGACCCACCCTGCACTTTCCCAGCCCCTGAGTCGGGGCATTGCCAGGGGCTCTGATATGGGGGTGAGAACTGCTATGGGAGTCTCAAGGATGCTTCATAGGACGCATGGCATCACCTTCCTCCTGTGGCTTGCTCACTCTTCTCCTTTCTTTTAGGGCATACAAGGGATCCCCGGACAGAAGGGTGACAAGGTAGGACAGGGGGCAGCCCTATAGTGTGAGGGGGTGAGGCTTCTTCTATTGTGGGGTGTCCCTGCTGCAGCCACCTCCCTCATGAACGTGCTGACCCCACTCTGGATGGTGGAACATGGGAGCCTGAATATGCACCAGGCAGCCAGGGAGGTTCTGGAGCCTGTGGGGTGTCCTCTGGCATTGGGGATGTGGCTGCCAGGGCTGGGAGGAGCTGTGGGCAGCAAGGACAGGGATGAGCTCTTGCCTTCCCCTGCAGGGCGCTCCGGGGGCCGGACTGCCAGGAGCCAGAGGCGAGCGCGGAGACCCAGGGCCACGGGTAGGTACTGCCGCAGCCCTGCCATGTCCTCACAGCCAGGGACAGGAAATCCCACATTGCCAGCCCTGAGGGACCCTGAGCCTGGCATGGGATGATGCTGGGGTGCCTCCATTCCAAACCCTCTTCTTTCAACCCTTTCTTCCTGCAGGGTGAAGACGGGCGCCCAGGGCCAGAAGGGGATCGTGGTCCTGCAGTAAGTACCTCCCTCCCCCAACTGCACCCCAATCCAGGTCCCCCCCCGACTACCCTTCTCTTTCCCACAGGGCTTGCCTGGGAACCGGGGAGAGCGTGGGGACAAGGTAAGGGAATCTGTGAGCTGGGGAACTGGAGGGGGTGAATGATGCACCTCCATGGATTGGGGTCTCCAGGAAGGTGCTGCCTGGTCCCCACTGTGCACCCTTGCAGCATCTCACCTTCCTCACAGGGCGATCTTGGAGCCCCAGGACCCAAAGGAGACAAGGTGAGTCCCTGGAGCTGGGGGAAGTGGGAGGGCAGATAGTAGTGCTGGACGCCCTGCTCACTCCCACCTTTCTCTCTCCTTTGGATATGCAGGGTGATACTGTGGTGGTGGAGGGTCCACCTGGAGCACGAGGCAGCAAAGGAGAGCCAGTAAGAGCTGTTCCTATCCTCCTTCTCCCCAACCTCCCTGTCCCTCTGGGAGGAGCTGAAGGAGCTTCTTCCTGCTGAGGGACCCATCCTTGCAGAGCACATTTTTCTCCTTCAGCCACCCTATGGATCCCTATGTCTCTGTCCCTGGAGGGCTCTGTCATCCCCATCCACATGTGTGTCTGAGCTTCTCCCAGCCCCTGACCCCTCCCTGTGTTTCCCTCTTTGCAGGGAGAACGTGGCCTGAAGGGCACAGAAGGCGACAAGGGGGACAAGGGGGAGCAAGGGATGCCTGGAGAGAAGGTACAGGGCTGTGGGAGCTTGTGCAGGGCTGGGAGGGCCTGGGTTGGGGACCATGAAGGGCTGTTGACAGGGTGATGAACAGAAGGAGCAGGGCATGATGGCATCTCTGTGCCCCGTGGGCTGGTGCTTGTGGGCACCCTGGACTAATGCAAGGGGAGCTGCCGGATCTGGCCTCAGAGGTGACCATGGCTATGCTGTGGCCATGCAATGGCTGGAGCTCTCCCTCCTGCCCTGTGTTGATCTGGGTTTCTGCTTGTAGGGGGCGAGGGGTGAGCAAGGCGAGAAGGGTTCCACGGGCTTCCCCGGGGCACGTGGCCCTAGCGGGCAGAAGGTAAGGTGCTGGGCACTCTTGACTGCTGGGGGATGCAAGAGGGCACCAACCCCTTTACCTGCCCTGACCGATGCCTTTGCCTTCCCCAGGGAGAGGTTGGAGCATTGGGAGAGCCTGGCGAGCCGGTGAGGAGCTGTGTCTTTGTGCCACTATCACCCTGCTGCAGGGGAGGAGTGGACCCCCATCACGCTGTGTGCTCTCCCACAGGGTCAACCTGGCCGTGATGGGATCCCTGGAGCCCGGGGAGAGAAGGGGGACATGGGACCCTTGGGCATGCGTGGCCTCAAGGTAGGTTGGCCTCTGCTGGTGTTCTGGCCCAGACCAATGCTGGCTTGGCATGGCTCTGACTCCCCTTCTCATCCTCACAGGGTGACCGCGGCATGAAAGGTGCCTGTGGCCTCAATGGGGACAAAGGCGAGAAGGTGAGTGGGTGCCCATGGGGTACCACAGGAGTGTGGCCTGGAGGCTATCACCCTTTGGATCCCCTTCACCAGCCAGGGGGAGCAGGGAGATGGCTGAGGCTGGACCTTGACCCCACAACGGGGTCATGGGGTCCCCTCCTCTGCCTATGGCTCTGGGGTGAGCATTGAGGGGTGCAGGACTGACTGTCCTGCCTCTCTCCTGGCTGCTGTAGGGGGATCCAGGGATCCCAGGACGCTCGGGGCTGCCAGGGAGGAAAGGCGAGCCAGTAAGTACTGCACTGACACCAGAGTGGGACAGAAGAACACGGCTGGTGGCTGACGGACGTCTGCTCTGTTCCCTCAGGGAGAGCTGGGTCTGTCAGGACCACCAGGCATTCCTGGGAAGGAAGGGCTCATGGGACCCAAGGTAGGTCAGAGCGGTGCTGGGAAAAGCTGTGCTGGCACTTCAGCCCCCTTGCTGCCTGTTCACTGCTGCCTGTCCGTTCCTCTTTGCAGGGTGACCGGGGATTTGACGGGCAACAGGGAGCCAAAGGAGATCAGGGGGAGAAAGGAGACCGGGTGAGTATACTAGAAAGGAATGGTGTGCATTGCACCACATTGCTTTTACCAGGATATGGCCTTGGTCAGAAGCACATCAGAGCCTGATGCTCCCAGAAGAGTCATTCAGCACTGCTCTAAATGATGTCACTAAACTATGAGTGACAACAGTTCCCCACTCTTTACAAGAAGGCACAGTGCCAATGCTTCGAGGATGCCCAGCTGTGGGGTCAGAGGGTGCCCTTGATGCCTGCTCTGCGGTCAGGGGCTGTGATACCCCTGGCCTCACCCTGCGTTCTCCTGCAGGGTGCTCCAGGCATTATGGGTGGTCCCGGTCCCCGGGGTGGTGATGGTGCTCCTGGCCCTCCCGGACCCCCAGGGAGTGTTGGCCCACGAGGTCCTGAGGGCATGCAGGGCCAGAAGGTAAGTTCTCACTGTGGAAGGCTGGGCCTCCTTTGGGTGCTGTGAGGGGGGGAAAGCCTGGTCCCCTGAGTGGATGAGGGGTTGGTGGCATCACAAGCCATGTCCCAGCTCTGTCCTTGCCCTGCCAGCTTATTGGCTTTGATGTCCT
Source organism: Serilophus lunatus (assembly GCA_013399895.1). Lineage (NCBI taxonomy): Eukaryota > Metazoa > Chordata > Aves > Passeriformes > Eurylaimidae > Serilophus > Serilophus lunatus. The sequence goes on from VXBA01001230.1 coordinate 1,600,032, forward strand.
CCCTTCTGTCCCCCTGCCCACTGGATGGGAGCCTGAAGGGTCTGGACTCACTTGTCTTTGGGTTGAGCTGGATCTGTCACCATCCCCACCTGCACAGGCATCCCTGGGTTTCGGGGATGGAAGAAGCAGTAGATCCATGTTGCTGGAGAGAGGAGAGTAACTCCAGCACTACCAGCCAGATCCTGAGCATGTGTTCTTTGCAGGGGGAGAGAGGCCCCCCGGGACAGTCGATGCCAGGTGTGCGTGGCATTCCTGGCATCCCTGGCGAGAGAGGAGAGCAGGTGGGTGAGCGGATGCCTGGCCCTGCCTGGCCAAGCCCCAGCTGGGACCAGCCTCCCACCTGCTTTCTGCTGTCTCTAGGGCAGTCCTGGCACCCAGGGTCTCCGTGGGGAGAAGGGGGAGGCAGGAATGACGGTAAGGAGCCAGAAAGAAGCCAGAATAGTCTCATGGCATTTGGGTCACTGAGGTGGGAAAAGGTGTCAGATCCACTCCATTGCCACTGTTGGAGGGGCTGCCCCCACCTCTGGGCTCTGCTTGGGTCCTGGGGAGAGGGTTTTTCCTCCTTTTAATTGCACCATCCCCCATTGCTATGTGGAACCTTTGCCCCTCCTTGTGCCTGGCAGGAGGATGAGATCCGTGCCTTCGTCAGGCAGGAGATGAGCCAGCACTGTGGTGAGCATCCCCCTGCTGTTGCCCTGGGGTTGAGAGTCTGGTCCTCCTGCCCCTGACCCTTGCCCTGTCTCTCCCACAGCCTGCGGTGGCCACTTCCCACGGCACCTGGATTCACGTGAGCACTCAGGTTGCAGCCCTTCCTTTCTACCCCCTGCCTCATGCATGTGGCACCAAAAGAGTCCTGGCACCCAGCTGTGCCGCTAGTTTTGGGGAGCTGGAGGAGGCTGGGACCCTCCTTGACCCCCTCAGTCAGGGTCAGCATCAGTATGGGGCCGTGGTATGTGGCAGAAGTGGTGGTGCAGCAGGGATCCCCAGAGGCACCCAACTTAGGATCATACCAAGAGGGTCTGGGTGCTGCCAGGATCTGCCCAATTTGAGAAAGGACCACAGGGACTGTATCCCATCTTTGCTTGGGGGTTAGAGCTGGGGAGGGTCCTTGCAGGGGTCAGGAGTGCTGGAAGGGGAAGGTGGGCTGGAGGAATTGGATTGGAGGGGCAGAGGCAAAGGGTGGGCTGGGATGAGGTGGGTGTTTTCTCTCCAAGGAGGCTGGGGGGCTCAGGCCAGGAGCAGCTTCCACTCTGCCCAGGGAGGAGGAAGAATCGTCCGCCAGGAGAGAAAGCATGGCCAAACAGGTGACAGAGAGCCAAGAGGACCTACCAAGATTTGGCCCCATGGGCATGTGTGCCTCCCTGTGCCCTCCCCTATCCCCATCCTGCTGGGCTTCGAGTGGGGGCTTTCTCCCTGGGTCTCTCCTGTCTGTCCCTCCTCCAGAAGCCCCTAGCAACCCTGGTCTGTGGTGCAGAGAGAGGAGGGCGTGCCCCCAGGTCCCTGACACCTGCCTGTGTACCCCATTAGGCTGAAGTAGTGTTGGAGCAGTGCTGGACTGCTCCACACCTGACTTTCCAAAAGGTTTACCCTGGGAAGTAAGGGGAAAGTGTCTCAGGCTCTCTTGGCTCCTTCCTGATGCCTGTGCCATGTCCTTCCCCTTCACAGGGCAGTTCTCCACCCAGTCATTCCCTGCTGGCAGTGCTCACACAGTCCCTGTGCTCAAGTTGTCACACACTGAAGAAGAGGAGGGTCTGTCATTCCTCTGCTTTTAGCCCCCGTCCCCTGTTTTACCTGCTCCATGTGTGTGGCAAGGGCTGCTCATGCCTTGTGCTGTCTCCCAGGGCAGGACAGGCACATCATGCTTGACACGGATGACCTTGAGTACGACAGCATGGATGGGGAGGAGGAGGACTACGATGAGGTCCCAGAGACAGATAGCTTGGAGCAGCCTGCAATGGATGGTGAGCTTCCCTGATAGCAAGGATGGAGCCACTGGGGGCAATAGCGGAGCGGCTTCAGGCTTTTGCCCCACACACCCCGGCTGTGGGGATTTGGGATTTGCAGCCCCCTTCCTGGTACCCAGAGGTGTTGTACCTTCCCCATCACAGCACAGTGCTGCACACACCATGCAGACCTTGCACTTCATTCTCCTTGCTGAAGCCATCACCAGCAGTGATGGATGGTTTGCTGGGCTCGTGGGACCTGCTGCCCCTGGCAGGTTTCCTGTGTTCCTGGTCATGAGCTGCAGGAGGAGATCCCAAAGCCCCCAGGAGATCAGGGGAGCCCCAGCAGCAGCAGCATGCAGAGGCCCCCTTCACAACCCTTCCAAGGAGTGCTGTGGCCATCCTGCCCCCATGTCTTTTCAACCCCCAGCTCTATGTCCAGCCTTTGCTGGGAGCTGCCCCTTGGAGAGGGCTTGCCCAGAGCAGCATCTCCTGCCCTCACTTGAGCACAGAGATGTCCCCTCCAGCCAAATCCTGCCCATGTTCAGCTGGCAGCCATCCCCTTCCTTCCTCTTCTGGGGTTTCCCCTCCTCTGCCAAGTTAGTCTGGCTGCCTCCACAACCAGTGTGCTTACAGCTCCTGTCTGCCCTCACCATCACCATTTGCCCCACAGCTGAGCCCTGCAGCCTGCCCCTGGATGAGGGGCACTGCCATCGCTACACCCTGCGGTGGTACTACAACCAAAGAGTCACTGAGTGCCGGCCCTTCATCTACAGTGGCTGCCAGGGCAACCTCAACCGCTTCGACAGCAAGGAGGAGTGTGAGCTGCACTGTAGGCAGCACCCAGGAGCAGGTGGGCATGGCTTGGCACAGCCACCAGAGCCAGTAGGTCTGTCAGCATCCCCACCCAGTGCCATGGGCTCAGCAATGCAGAGCTGGGGGGATGATGTTGGTCCCCCACCTCAATTCTGACACTGCCTCACTTCTCTCCACAGATGCCCGGGGTGTTGCCAGCAACAAGATGGGAGGGCAGCCAAAGGTGTAGGTGTGGGCAGTGTCTCAGCAGGCAGGGCTGCCTGGAAGTGAGGCCTGGCTGCCACTCCAGCCAGGGCTGGGCTGTCCACTATGGTGGGGGCCACCAACCCACCAGCCCCTGGCAGGAACCTGGTGCTATTTCTAACGTGTCTTTATGCTGCTCATGGGTTTTTCATTTCATATCAGTTTTATTGTTGTTAAGGTGAAATTTATATCAAATAGGAAACCACCTCCCACCAAGGCTCTGGACCCCCTTGGGTTCATGGAGATTTCTTGGGCTCTTCTCAGTTTGATTTTTAAATTATTTGTTGCCAACATGATGAATTTTTTCCCTGTCCCCCCTCTCTGGCAGAAGCAGAACTGGGATTTGGCAGAGTTGGACTTCCCTCCCCTCTCTCCTGGGAGAGCTGCCCCCATCCCTGGGCCAGGCAGCACCTCCCTGCACAGCACCCCTCACTGCCATCCTGCAATCATCTGAATAAATTTCACCTTAACCTCAAATGGGGCCCAGTTCCCCTTTTGTGGCTGCGATGGTATGGCAATGACCTGTGGGGAGACCGGAGGCTTTCTCCATGTGCTACCCTCCAGCTCACATGCCTGCCAGCAACATATCTGTCTTTAATCTGGGGTGCACTCACCTGCACCCCTGGCCTGTCAGGGAAACACTGAGGATGGTGCTATGTTAGAAGAGGTTCTTGCTCACCCACGCTTACTCTCAAAGGCTTTGTGAAAGCAATGTCAGCTCCTGGGGTCACAGCCCCTGCCTCCCCCCAGCCCCAGGGCTAAGAAAGGATGTATCCCTCACTGTCCCAAGGCCTGAGAGGCTGCCAGGGGGCTTTGTGGCCCCCACACGTACCGCTGCTCTCTGTGTATATCTGTATACAGTGAATGTATATGTGTACCAATGCAGGTGGGATGTGATATTAAAGCTGTGCTCACAGGGAGATGTCACACTTCTTGGCACGCCACAAGAGATGCCTGTGGAGTTTGGGGACAGCTCTTGAGTCAGGCATGCTCACTGCTCACCCCAGCTAGCTTGCCCTTTCCTGCTGCCCAGTGCTGGCAGCAACTGGCTGGGGTTCCTCAGCCCCCCGAGGGAACCCAGTGCCCCCTCCCTCCCTGTGCCCAACACATGCCCAGCTGACGCAAGCCAGGCCATGACCCCCTGTCCAGGCCATGACGTGTCAGCACGTGAGTCTGCGGTGCTCCGTGGTGTGCTGTGTGAATCAGTGCCGCCGGCTAATTTTGGCTACTGGGGGTGTGAGTTCCAAGCTGTCCCCAGGAGGAGGAACAGAGACAGTATTATTTCCGTTCCCTGCCACTGCTGGGCATAGGACCAGTCACCCTACGCTCGTGGGGGTGGGTAGACCCCCAGTGGTCTGAACCCAGGGCACCCTAACTCCTTGCCCTGGCCGGCATTCTGAGCTCAGCACTCACCAGCTTATCTCATGCAGGTCCTGCCCGGCCTTAGAGCCCTGAGATGCTCCCACAGTTGCTAAGGGGGGAACTTTGAGGCAAACCCCTTCCATGTGGAGCTCACTCACACCAATGCCTACAGGCTGCTACCGGCCACGGGCAGCTGGCAGAGGGGTTGGGCCAGGCTACACTGGCGCAGTTGGGCTGCAAAACGGTGGCATCCCAGTTGGTATGTGTGAAAGTGTGCTGCAAAACAATAGGCACAGCAGAGAGGTGACTTTTCTCCAGCTATGTTCCACAGCTGGCCAGAGTCAGAGAGTCTATCAGGACACAGCATCAAACCAGTAACAGGAGATACTCAGGAGTCTTATGAGGCACAATGCCCAGAGGGCTGCTGGCACTTGCAGCCAGTGCCATGTTTTCTCCCTTAAGTGATTACCAAGGCTGACAGGAGGAGGAAGTTTCAATTTGATGGAGAAAAAACATTTCACAAGACAGTCTCACAGACATGAAACAGTTACAACTGAGCTGCCTCAGGTTCCTAGAATCCCCTCCAAATGAATCTTACGAAGCTGCAAGGGGTCATACACCCACCCACATCCCAGGGTGATTTCATCTACTATTAGGCAAAATGTATTAATAACATTCCAACCCCTTCTGCCCCCCCACTGTGTCACCGTCACCCCTCTGCGGGTCAGAGGTTGGGCTGGGACAGGATAAGAGCCAGGGCTTGCCAGGGAACAGGGCAAATCCGCAGTTCCTGATCCCTGCGCTGTGGGAGCATTGCCTGAACTTCAGGGAGACGAGGACCTGCTGGAAATGGTGAGGCAGTGCCCTCAGTGGTGCTTTTCAGGGTCTTTTAGCTGGGAAATGGGTTGCAGGGGTTTAGATGCTTTCCATTGCCCACTTTCCAGTGAGTAAAACTGCCTCTGGCTGCCTGCTCTGGTACTTTCCAAAAGATTTCACCCAGGAGATAGGTTGCATGAGATTGGATGCCTTTCACTTCTCTCCTTCCACCTGGACAAAGCTGATTGGGTGACTGGCTGACTGGGAGAGGCAGCCATACAGCAGGATTTGTGCAGCGGTGCCCCTGCACTTGCTCTGACCCCCGCTCACCGTCACAGCACCCTGACCTCCACCCTGCACCCTGCAACACCTGGAGCCCTCCTTGGGACTAGGGTGAGGGATGGGGGTGGAGGAATTTGCTGAGGCTCAGCATAATATGGCACATGTGGCCAGAGTCATGCCCTTGTCACCCCACTGCCACCAATCTGTGTATTTTAGGCCAAGTGGATCATGTCCCTCCCAAGGCATGGGAGGAAGAAAGCCCCATAGCCTGCCCAGCCATGAAACACCAGGCATGTCATATTTCCCTGGCCAAAGGGCAGGAAAGAGTTGGGGAGCAGCCATAGTCCCTTGGAAGCCACTCTCCCAAGAAAGAATTTCCCCTACTCTGGATGACATGGGCTGGAGGGTGTGAAATGGAGGTGGCAGCCAGTGTATGGCTGTGGGAAAGGACAGGGACACCCAGTTAATTTGATTACCACATCCCTTTCAGGCTCCCCAAAACTCACCCTGTTCAAAAAGGTCAAAATCAGAATGGAAAAATGAAGGGTTCTGAAAGGGAAATGAACACCCCACTGCTGGCATGGAGAGTAGGGAGGCTCTATGTGTGGCACACTGGTGGGGACATGCCCTGTCCGGCGGGCTGTGGGACCATGACAGTGTGATGAGGGTTGATGCTCAGCCATGTGCTCCACACAGGCACTCCTGGCTACACTGCGAGGCAGGATGCTGCTCACCTTCCTGGTGGTCCTTGGGGCACCAGCAAGAGCCTGGAAGGGACCAAGCCGTGAGCAGCTCCTGACAGTTCCCCCAACCAGGGATGGAGGCAAGCTGATGAGTCGGGAAACCACCAGCACTAACAAGATGCTGCCAGGTCTCCCCAGAATGAGGAGGAGTGACCATGGTTCTGGGGAAGGATCTCATTCAGACAAAGCCAGCCCACCGCCGCTAGAGGTGTCAGCAAGAAAAGCAGTGCCCTGGCCGATGAGCCCAGCCACCAAGAGACCTGCTCCCAAGAAAAAGGGGAGGAACTTGTTCCTGTCACTTGACGTCCACACACAACTACTGAAAATCCTGCTTGACCTGGCCAGAGAGAAGGAGCTGCAGACCAAGGCGGCTGCCAATGCCGAGCTGATGGCTCGCCTCGGGCGCAGGAGATAAACTTCCCGGGCTGGGACACGGCTGCCCCAGGCAGTGCTGGAGAGGGCAGCGGGGCTGCCAGGGGCACCGACGGAGGGAAGTGTGGTGTGGCATTGGTGTGACCGCAAGAGACCACGGACACAGCATCTCATCCTCCCGGTCCCGGTGGTCATGACACAGGCAACAGCCATGGGATGATTTGGTCCCCTCAGCGCCACTGGAGAAGACACAGCCGGGTTCGCCTTTTGACCAGGACAGAACTGGAACCGAGTCCCAGCCCCCGGGACTTTTGTGCCTGGCTTCACTCCCCACTCATCCATTGCTGGGATGTCTCCAAAGGCGCTGGAACCGGACAGGCAGTTTTCCTGTGTGCTGCTTCTCTCTGGGTGATCGCAGCACAGAGCTTGGCCGAGCCTTGAAGCTGGAGTTGGTGAGCGTGCACAATAAAATGTGACATCAAACGCGACTTGTTGTGGTTTAAACTGGTTTAGCACCCCTTGACACCCCCATTTTGTGTTCCCTTCCCCCAGAGCTGTAGCAAGGGTACGCTTCAGGTCGGGGCCAGCACCGGAGCTCATTAAACTCCAGATGAGGGGTGTCAGTCCTTGCACCAGCAGCGAGGGCAGCCCCCGGCCCAGGGAGCCCGCAGCAGCTCTGGGCCGATGGGGACGTCGCGTTGTGCTGCCGGAGCCGCCGTGCTCGGCACAGCCGGGAGATAAGGGCGGCTCGGAGCGGAGTGCGGCCGCCCCGTGCAAAGTACAGGGTGATGCGGCAGCGAGGCAGAGACCGGGGGACACCTTGCAGGGGGAGCAGTGGAGCTGGTGGGGGACACGGCCATGCTCTTGGAGGAGTACCTGACGCAGGGTGAGTGAGCCCTTTTGCCTTGGAGTGGGCACTGGCTTTGGGAAGGGGGCAGAAGCAACTGAGGTAACACCACGTTCCATGGGAGGGACGTTGTTTCGGTAGCTGGTGAAGGGATGTGCCAGCAGATGGTGGGTTAGGGCGAGGTAGTGAGGTGGGTAATAGAGCCTACCCCGGGGCTCAAGGATCTGCCCGGGCAGCGCTGGCCCTTGGGGACACCCCACTGCAGCACGGGGTGCCACGGGCTTTGTGGGTGCAGGGCACAGACAGAGTGACAGCAGCAGCGGGGACAGAGGGCACAGGAGGAACTGCCACAGACGGTGCATCCCAGCAGGACCGTACAGGGCAGTCCGGGAGACAACTGCCGAACCCCAGAAGGAAGCTCTCCCCTGCCACCCCTCTTTTCCTCTGAGGCGCTGAGCCCCCGCCAGGAACTCCTCCTTCCCCTGTCTTGCCCCAGCGCCCCATCTCCCCTCCACAAGTCCCAGTGTGTCCCCGTGCTCCAACCCCTTCCGTCCCCACTGTCCCAGCATCTCCCCAGTGCCACACCCCAACCTGTCCCCGCTCCGTGTCTCCCCAAGGATCCCGGTGTCCCCCCCGGCATTCGCGCCTCCCTCCCCACCGCCCCCAGCCCGTCCCCGCCCGTCCCAGCGCTCCCAGTCCAGCCCCAGCCGCGCCCGCCG
>VXBA01001230.1:1608276-1627451 GCA_013399895.1 Serilophus lunatus
GACCGGGACCGGAATCGGAATCGGGATCGGGATCGGGATCGGGATCGGGATTCGGATTGGGGTTGCCGCTGCCACTGCCGCAGTGAGGGGCCGCTCGGCAGCACGATGCTGAAGAAGTTCGACAAGAAGGACGAGGAGTCGGGTGAGGGGAGGCCCCGGTGTGGGGGCGGGGCGGGGTGTGAGGGGGGACCCCTTCGTGGGCCTGGGGGGAGCAGGGGGTTGCTTGGCCTTTCCAAACTCTGGGCTGAGCAGGAGCCAAGAGGTTGATGTTTTATGCGATGTGTAACTCAGGTGGAGCTGGTGTTTTACCCGGCAGTATTTACTTTGATGGCTGGGCCTTGTGGTGTCTGTTTCGTCTTTTTCATCACTGTGAAGCTTTCTGTGCAGATTGTTCTGCATAACAAATCAGTGCCTCCTGAAGGGAATTGATTCCATGTAAACGTTGGGGATTGTTCTGTGTGGCTCTGCTTGCTTTTTCACGTGCGTTAAATGCTTTGCCCTTGTTTCCCCTGTCCGAAGCCTCCAGTGATATCTTGGTAAGCAGAGAATTTGGTGAGGCAGCTCTTGGAGGGGAATTACTCCTGGCTTTCCTTTTGGGAGGTATTCTTCATTTGCATCTGCCACACTCTTCAAGTATTGGCGTTCCCTATGGCCCAGGCTGGCAGGACAGGCACTTCCTTGTGTTGTGGTGCTGACTCTTGTTGATTCTGTTCACACCAGGAGCTTGCAGAACTAACTGTCCTTTCTTCTTTTCTGCCGCCGCTGCTTGTGTGCTTCTCAACATTTTTTTCTTTGCTCTTGTACTTACTTGTCATGCTGTTGCTTCTGTGTTGAATGAAGATTCTTAGTGTTTATTTACTGTGTCTACCTTTCTCCTGCGGAGTCTGTATATGTCCAAAATGTATATCTTGAGTGTTTGCTGATCTCAGTGTTAGGTGGAGCGTGTCATCCCTGAATTTACAGGCCTTGTATTCCCATTCCCTCCATGTAAAGACTAACAGAGCAGTCTTTGTTGAGATGAGTGTAACCACTTAATTGCCTCTGTGTCTTTGCTTTCCATGGATGGTTTAGCTGGCCTGGGATGAGCTGCTTCCACTCAGAAATGCCCTTTGACGTTATTTTGGGCATAAAATTGTTCTGAGATCCTTGCTCAGCCAGTGTCTGTCTCTCTACAAGTTAGAACAAATTGTTGTTGCTAGTCATCCAATATTAGGAGCTTCCTGAGCACACAGCCCCTGCATCTTCCTCCTTCTCTGTGGAAGAATACTTTGACACAGGGTGCTGTGAGGGCCAGGACCACATGCACAATGTATTTCAAGTCCCTTAGTGCTGTGAAGGATGAAGAGGTGAGGCTGTGCTATTCTTGGCTGATTTAGGGTCATGGGAATACTGTGCTGCTGGGCAGGGTTTTTGGAACACATTTATATGCTTATATTAGAACTGGTTCATACTCACAGTAGAGACGGTCTTGCACTTTTCACTTGTTTTCTCCTCAACCCCACATAAATGTCTATGCTTTTGTTCAGCCACCTACTCATTTGCAAACTTCTGCTGAGCCAGAGGAGGGCAGTCTATGAACCAGGAAGGAGCCACAGTGCAGATGTGTTTGCTTTGAAATGTAAAGCTTATTCTGGGCTCCTGGTGCCAGCCTAGGATGCCTCAAGCCTGGGTCAGGTCAGAACTGGGCCCAGGAGATGGGTGGATCTCTCTTTAGTGGATCAGGCTTTGGAACAAACACTGGAACAGCCATGAAAATGGCTGCATTTTGTCGCAGGGCCAGGCTGAACATAGGTACTAATTAAAACCTGCTTATCAATTACTGGCAGCCTTTGAAAAGCTGCAGCTCACAAATGCTTGGGAGGCAAGCTAATAGAGGCCATGCAGAATGATAGTGCTTTTGCCTCTGATTATTTCCTCCTTAATTGGTGAGATTTTTAATTATTATAATTTATTTTGTTAAGTGGAACAATGAGAAGTTATTCTGTGTCCAGCTTATCTAGTCCACTGTCTTGTTCTCTTAATTAGTGATACAGCCAAAAATACTTTACTGGTGGTTTCCTGATTGGTTGATATGGGAGGGAATAAAACTCTCCTGACTCACCAGTCTGGCAAGCAATACCTCTTTTTGTCTAAGCTTTTGTTTCTAGCCTGTCTTGATTCTCTAACTGTCAGCAAGCTCCCAGCCCAGGGGCTGGAAATAGGTCTTTGGGGATCCAGTGGAGCACAGTTATTTTACAGCTAAGCAGTCTGCATTGGCTCACCATCAGTTATTCTGCAGGGGAAGACAAATCAGAGAATGTCCTGTCTGCTCTGCCTTCCCTGGCTGCCACAAAGACATCTAATTAATATTACTTAAGAGAGGGAGCTCTGGTTGCTGGGTGTTCATGAAAAAAATCATCCCGAAATGCTCAGTCTGTTTTTAAAGTACAGGCATTGGTTGCAAAGTTGCTTTCCCATAGTGCTATCCCTGGAGAGACTTTCACTCTCTTTATTTTGCAGGTGGGAGTTCCAACCCATTCCAGCACCTGGAGAAGAGTGCAGTCTTGCAAGAGGTAAATCCTCAGACCATCTCCTCTGCGTAGCCACTCTGGATTGAGCCTCTCTTGAGTACATCACTGGAGAACTGTAGCAAGGAAGTGGGGATTTGTTGCAGTCCTGCTACCTCTGAAAGAATAGGCAGCACTCCTCTTAGTTCAGTCAGTCCAATTTTATTATTGGACAAAGGAAGAGAGAAAGTTGAAAGGGTCTCTGTAACAAATTAAAGACTGTAAACTAGAAATAATAATTAAAGGGAATAAAGTTATCTGGAAAAGTTCACCCTAAAACAATTGGAAAATTGGCCTTGGACACCCCAAATGTCTTAGGAATGACTAAGTTAATAAGTGGAGTATGAGTGGTTATTGAATAGTCTATGAATTCCCTCTGAAAAAATGCCTCTCTGTTCAACAGCAGATGAATGCCTCGAGCCCCAGACCCTGTTGTTTCAGCATTCTCTGTTTGCTTGTGATGTTGTGAATGGTGTTGGTTCCTGAGCTCGTGTTCATCCGTCAGGAGAGTAGTGTTTTGTCTTGCACACAATCCAGACTTGTGTGGGTGAAAGTGTGAAGAGGATTTGGCCTTTAAACCTTCATTGCTCTTGGATTTGCAATCCCAGACTGCAAAACCAGCTGCTTAAAAGAGTTCCATGTTTAGCAGGAATTAAGGGGAAATCTGATCCAAAGTCATTCAAGATCCTGCCATGCCTTGCTCACAATGTGTTGTTTGCATCCGTGGCCGAGACCAGACAGCACAGTGTTTACAAGGGGGTGTTGGTGTCAGCATCCTTGTCTGTGCTTTGTTTGCAGGCTCGAGTGTTTAATGAGACACCCATAAACCCACGAAAATGTGCTCATATCCTCACCAAGATCCTGTATCTCATAAACCAGGTAAGAGAGAGAAAATGTGCGCCTGTACAGACATGTGCATGAGGCCCAGTGCTGGTTGTGATAACTGGGATTAACTTCCTTCTTTCCAACCCTCTTCTAGGGGGAGCACCTTGGTGTCATGGAAGCTACCGAATCCTTCTTTGCTATGACCAAGCTGTTTCAATCCAATGATGTAAGTCTGCTTGTTGTTTTCTGTATTTATCTCGTGGGACAAGTTGTCCTGTGAGATGTGTATTTTTAAACATAGCTTTTCTATCCTATCTAGAGTTACCTGATCTGAGTGGGAAGAGTGGGGTGAAAGTTTAGAAATGGTAATCAGCTTCTTAGCCCTTCCCAGACCTTGTAGCGACTTAACTGAAACATGCTCTGCTCTTGAGGCAGAGATTCCTACCTCTGAAATGCTGTTTAACGCTTAAGATTGTGCTAGGCAGAGATAAAGCATATGATAAGCTGGAATTTCTTGTGCTTTGTGCCCAGCATTAAAAGATTCTGCTTCCTACTGAGAGTCAACGATTGCATGTCCTGGAGGAGGCCAGGAATTAGCGCTAACCCGCAGCAGCAGTACAGTCATTAGTTGTCCCCCAAACCACAAGGCATTAAAATCATGAGACCAGTGTAGAAATCCCCAGACTCAGGAATATAAATTGTTTGTTTTCTTGTTTTTGAAGTAACACGATGCCTTCAGCTAATGGTTTCAGGCTTTTCTCCTTGTTTGTGTGAATGACAATTGGAAGATGAAACTGTAGATCCAGTTAAGTCTGGTGTCTCTATGGCTTCACCCTAAGACTGAGGAATTTAGAAGCTGAAGAGGTGTTTTGTTAATCACTATGGGTTTTGTACATCTTTTACACTCAGGGAGTGGGGCTCTCTGAAGGTATCAGGTTCTGGTGATCTTCACCATAAAATTATGCAAGCAGGGAAAACTGAGATCCTTTCCTATCTAGGATCATCTCAGCTAATGTCTTTCTTCCCTCTTTCCTTGTCAGCCAACTCTTCGCAGGATGTGTTACCTGACTATCAAAGAGATGTCTTCTATTGCAGAAGATGTGATCATTGTCACAAGCAGGTCAGTCACTTCTCTTTTCTTACTGTTATATTATGCCCTCCAACAATGTCTGCCCAGCCTCTTGGTGATAACTCTAGTCCCTAAGCAGGGTGACAATAGGGCATGCACTTAGTGAGGGAAAAATTTTCCTTTATAAAAGACCATTAGAATATAGACACTGGACTCATAGTGATGTATGTGAAATATGCTGTGTCCCCATATGCCATGCCCATGGATGTTTGGATTGTCTCTTCTGGTTACATGATGTGGCAGCATTGCTGTTTTTTTCCCCTTTTGCAAAAGGCTGCTTCATTAACTCCTGTCTGAATGCCTTGAAGCTTTTTGAAGAATTCTGGCATAAATCCCAAGGCTTTCAACAGGTAGACAAAGATTTACTGCTCCTGTAGCAGCACAGAATGCAACTTCACAGAATGCAACTTCACAGAATGCAAGGGCACAAAATTTTCTCTGAGTCATTCCTGAATAGCTGATCATCACAATGAAATGCCATGTGGAGAGTCAGGAGCCTGAGGGAATAAGTGTCATCTATGGGCTCATAGATTGTCTCACACTGACCAGAACCCTGGGGAAAGGGCAGGAATGAGCATTAAGTAAGGAATCACAGGTATATGTGTGGGCTCCAGCCTCACTTGGTGAACAGGAGCCTGTGAAGCCTGCTCATGGGCTTGGTACCTGGGTACCGATCTCTGCCTGCTGCCTTTCTGCACTGGTAGGACTCGCCTGAGACCTGCAGTTGCCTGTTTGGCATTCAGCTCTGATGCTGGCTGCCTGCTGCTCTATGTGCACTATGTGTGCACCTGAGAGCTGCTGGCTCAGGAGTGCAGTATTGAGAGCTTCCTGTTTTCCCAGCTTAACCAAAGACATGACTGGGAAGGATGACAATTACCGAGGCCCTGCTGTGAGAGCGCTCTGTCAAATCACTGATGTAAGTGCTGCTTTTCCCTTGGGGCAGCCCTAGGCCCTTCACCTTTTCCTACTTCACTCCATCCCACCTTTCGCTCTGCTTTTCATGCTTTTGCATTTCCCCTTCCACACTCCTAACAGCTTTTCCATGTCAGCTGTTGTTTCCCTCTCCCTGCAGAGTACCATGTTGCAGGCCATCGAGCGGTACATGAAGCAGGCAATTGTTGACAAAATTCCAAGTGTATCCAGCTCTGCTCTGGTGTCTTCCTTGGTATGTACTCCCTGCAGCACAGGCCTGAGGCTCTATCAAACTGAGACACAGTCATCTGTGGTGGGTCTGGACATCTAGAGAGTTTCAGGATTTCCTTGTTGCTATTCCTGTCTTTGTGAACTGAGGGAGTGGTGCTGACTTTGTGAGAGATCATCAGCCTCTTGAGGCCACAGCCATCATGGCCAGGTCTCTGCATGCTGATCCCATGCTTTTCTATAAGTTGTTGCTGCCAGCACCCTCATGGGGAAAGCTCGTTGCTTCTTAATATAAGCTGCAATTCCCAAAACTTCCTCCATCTTTATCTATTCTGTGGCTTCATCTCCCTCCAGCACTTGCTGAAGACCAGTTACGATGTGGTAAAACGCTGGGTGAACGAGGCTCAGGAGGCAGCTTCCAGTGACAATATCATGGTGCAGGTAGGAACCACAGGGAATAGCCAGCAGCAGCTGGGAGTGGAGCAAGCTGCTGGAGCTTAGCCAGCCACCTCTGAGCAACAGAGGGGCAGAAAGTGTTTGTGATGCTCTCTTTCCCTGCACAGTATCATGCTCTGGGCTTGCTCTACCACGTGCGGAAGAACGACCGCCTGGCAGTCAACAAGATGCTCAACAAGTTCACACGCCACGGCCTCAAGTCACCATTTGCCTACTGCATGATGATTCGAATAGCCAGCAAGCTGCTGGAGGAGGAGGCTGGCAGGTGAGGGGGCTCCTTTGCCCTGCTGGAAGAATTTCCTCAGGTCCTGCTTCTCCTCTTGCAGGCTCACTTGCCATCTCAAGAGGGCAGTTATTTGTGTCTTTGAAGAGCAGCATGCAGGTTCTACACTTATTCTTGCATCAAAAAGCAGAGAAAATACAGGATGCTTTCATTGCTTTGAGATGGCTCCTGTGAGTCTTTGTGCTTGCACGCTGAATGCTTTCTTTTTTTCTCTGCACTGTTTTGCATAGCTGTTCTTTATTGAGATGTTTTATTTAATTTTCTCTTCTGTAATTATTTGTCCACTATGTATCCAATGGTGGATAAGAGTTGTGGTGTGTAGTCAGTTCTCAGTGTGTGAGGGTTAAGGGAGGTTCCCTTTAGTCTGTAAGGTAGAGAGTGTCTTCTCAGAAGGCAGCCTGACTTCCAAACAAGGTGAAAGTACAGTGTAATTATCACTGCAAAGTCTGGGGATAAAGTGGGTTTATGGCTGCTTCTACCTTTCTACAGGCTATGGGACCTGCCCATTTCTGCTGAATTCTTCATTTCCGTTAATAATTTTGCTTTAATTCATTCTTCTGGGGTTTTTTGTCCCTTAGCCGTGATAGCCCCCTGTTTGATTTCATTGAGAGCTGCCTAAGAAACAAGCATGAGATGGTGGTGTATGAAGCTGCATCTGCTATAGTTAACCTGCCCAACTGCACTGCCAAGGAGCTGGCTCCAGCTGTCTCAGGTAAATGTGGTGCTCCTGGCCACGGTGGGGGAATTATGGGCCTGCAGTGGTGACACCTGCTGATTGCCCCAAGAAACAAGCACTTTGTATAGTTTCAGGCTTATAATGCTGCCATACCCTATTTTGCTTTATGTAGCAGCTTGAGAGCCTGTGATGTGTGTGAATAGCTTTGCTCCTATATAGAGGTATTTTCTGGTGTGTTCAAATGTGGGTTACTGAGGGATCTCTTTTTGTTCTGTGAAGCAGGGCTGAATTCTAACTGATAAATGCCTCTGCTTTAGGCTGAGTGTAACTGTGCAAGAAGCCAAGGTGTTAGGGTCCTGCCTTCCCAGCTCAGTTCAGTCCAAAGGTTCTCCTGAGCTGGGACTGTTGGCAGGAAGAGAGGCTGTATGTCACCTCTCTGCACAGAGATGATGGCCTTCATGGGCCAGCCCTGGGAGAGGAGCAGGTATTTCATGAAATGGAGAACAGCAATTCAAATTGACTTAATAGGAGAGATGACAACGTGATGAAATTGGCTTTCATGACAAGCGAAGAATAGCAGCACTGTGGAAAAAGAGGGAGCTGGGTAAGAGCTAATTGTCAGCAGGGATGTGTGGCAAAGGGGACAAGAAAAAGGGAGGAAGGTGATAAATTCTCAGTTGCCTCTTAAGCATGCTTCTAGTTACCTTGTGCTTGAAGCTGTCTCTTCACTGAAGCTCTTGCTTTAGGTATGAAATGCTGCTCAATAACAGAGTGCCTAAATCTCTGCCCTTGTTGGTTTTCCCACCTTGCAGTTTTGCAACTGTTCTGCAGCTCCCCGAAAGCAGCACTGAGATACGCAGCCGTCCGTACCCTCAACAAGGTAGGAGCCATCTCCTGGGAGCTCCAACAGTGCCTCATGTGGAGAGGTGCAGACTTCAGAAGAAAAAAGGGGCCAGATTATGTGGTGCTTTTATGTGAATAATCTCTACCCTGGGCTACAGCCTTGCATTTCATTGCTTTCTGAGTGGAATAAAACCTTAAAGAACTTTTCAAAGAAGGAAAAAACCCCAACAAACTAATAATTTTCACAGGTCTCCATAAGAATCTTAGTGTTACTGCTTTCACTTTTGAGCTTCCAATGGTGAAAGAGCTCTCTGTAAAACACTGATCAAGCCCTGATGCTGCTTCTTGCCTGCTCTGTGGCAGTTTTTGCCCCAGCTTTTCCCTTCGTCTTATAAACACTATGAAAAAAAAGAGAGAATGGCAGCGTCTGGTAACCGTTGTGCTTCCACCCACAGAGCTGTGTTGCACAGCTAGTCTGGCTGAATTATTGTTGGGAGTTCATAGCTTTCTTTTCTTGCTTTATAGAGGAGATTGAAAGAATTAAAAATAGTAAAAGAATGTTTATTACTACTGCTTCTCTTCCAGCAAGGGGTGCAGTTCTGCAGAAAACAAGAACTTGTTACCTTAGCTCTATATTAGATGTTTATCTGAGATGTCCATCATGTACAGTCCATTTTTTCTATAGGAAGGAGTGGATTTTGGTGGGTTTTGCCAGCTGGGCCTTTTGCATCTGTTGGGTGATTTTCACTCGTCCTCCTCTGCTGTAGGTGGCCATGAAACACCCATCTGCTGTGACTGCCTGTAATCTGGACCTGGAGAACCTTGTGACAGACTCCAACCGCAGCATAGCCACCCTGGCCATCACCACGCTCCTGAAAACCGGCAGTGAGAGCAGCATCGACCGGCTCATGAAGCAGATCTCCTCTTTCATGTCAGAAATCTCAGATGAGTTCAAAGTAAGAAAGCTGGAGGAGGAGAGACACCCAGGCTACGGAAGAAACCCCATGGTCTTTGTCCATGTTTGTGTGTGCACTCTAAAACTGCATGGAGCTGCTTCCAGCAGCTGGGCCACCAAATACTTGCAGGGAAGAGAAAGAATTTGAGGCTGTTTGCCTAAGCTGTGCCTTGGACGAACAGCACCCAGCTCCAAAGTCACATGCTCTCTTCTGGGGAGATGCCCGTTGAGAATCAAATCTCTTCTTTCTTTATGGTGGGTGTGGGCTTTTTTAGGGGCTGACCAGTGCATAAAGATCAATCTCCTCCAATTCCTAGGATTGTACTTCCTAGAACTGCATTTGTTGGATAAGTAAAGACAAAAATGTGGTTTCCAGCACAAAATTGACACAATTCAGGTAGTTTTTCCTGCCTGGTGAAACAGAATTGGTTTTTACTCACCGTGCCCTTCCCCCAGGTGGTAGTGGTGCAGGCCATCAACGCGCTGTGTCAGAAGTACCCTCGCAAACACGCCGTCCTCATGAACTTCCTCTTCACCATGCTTCGGGAAGAGGTGAGTTTGCAGGACACCTATGTGTTCCTTGGTTGTGTGCATGAACAGTGGCCCCTGTGAGAGTCAAGCTTTAACTGATAATGCCATCAGAGGTAAGAGCCTCTCTCTAAAAGGTTTCCAGTCTAACTGCAGAAATGCCCAGCTGTGCACAATGGTTATAAGCATACTGACAGGCATATTTTTGGTGTGGTTTTCATTCTTTTGAGTTTTTTCTGGGGGTTTATTAACTTCCAAAGCAAATGCCAGCAACAGCAGATCTGTTGGCAGTCCATGTGTGTTTCACGTTCGAACCAGCTTTCTTTTAGACTTTGACAGCAAATTCCAAGAAGTTTTGTCTTGTACACAAAGATTCAGTAACAACCTATTTATTGATGACACGGGACCACTTTTGTTCTGGTGTCTGTGCTGTGGCAGTGAAGGGATCACGAGTACCTATAACCATTCTCTGCATTCAGTCAGACATAAATTGCAGAAAGACAGCTTTGCAGAGGTTTGCTGAGGCCATTTCTAAATGAGCAAACATGCCTGCAACACAGCTGGCACCACTGCTTGCTCTGACATCACTTTCTGCCAATTACAGCCTCTCGATTGGGAACAAACCAGAGCATCTCATTCTGCTCCTGTGAAAAATGGACCATTCTCCTTTCCCAGATTTTCTGTGGGTGGATGGTATCATTTTGAATGTGTTTTTTTACTTCAAACCATTCTGTTTTAAAGCTTTTTTAATCCAAAGTAGCTCTGGAAAGATCCAAATGCCCAGCACTGTGCATGTAATTGGCAAAGGATAGTGTTCAGTTTAATCCCCCGGTGTGTACTGAGGAGACTAGTAAATAATGTCTGAAGATAACCAAGCATTACTGGCATGTCAGGTTATGGGCTATACCTGGGGTGGTATTGATTGTCTGCCATCCCACAGTAATGGAGCTATTTGCTGTGTCCTGCTGTGGCAGAGATGATCCTTCATATATTCCTCTTGTGATTCATCCTCAGATGTCTGGTGCTAAAGGGTAGAGGGTTGGGTTTTTTTCTCCTCCCATATGGCTGTTTTTAAGTACTAGTTCTAGCAGCAGAGGATTTTGAAGGAGATACAAACCCTTCAAGCAGATGGATTCTTTTACCTTCTTTAGGAGTTGAGTTTTTTGCTTCACTGCAGCCATTCTGAAGGGAGCTGGCAAGAGAGCTTGAATATTAGCCTGCCCTCTGAGTATAAAGAGGGTCAAAGGCGGGGGCAGCGTTACCTCCCTTCTCCTTTCAAACACAGATTAAAAGCACTGAGTGAATGAAAGGAAATTTTTACCTGTTTGGGTAGCTCAGAGTCTCTAGAATAGTTGGAGATTTCCAGCTGAGCAGTTCCCTTTTGCTCCTTAGGGCGGCTTTGAATACAAGAGGGCCATCGTGGACTGCATCATCAGCATCATTGAGGAGAACTCGGAGAGCAAAGAGACAGGCCTGTCTCACCTCTGTGAATTCATTGAGGACTGCGAGTTCACTGTGCTGGCCACTCGTATCCTCCACCTCTTGGGGCAGGAAGGGCCCAAAACCAACAACCCCTCCAAATACATTCGTTTCATCTACAACAGGGTTGTTCTGGAGCATGAGGAAGTCCGGGCAGGTAAAAGACAAACCTGGAAAGCTGTCTGTCCTGTGACAGATCTCCAAGGAACTATAGTGTATGAACACCTCTGCTTTTGAGGATTGTGAATTGCTCTAGGCCTGAGCAGATCTTTTCACACAGCAAAGATCCTGCAGTACTATTGATAGAAGAGGTGGCCTGCAGCTGAGAAATGGGAAGGGATATGCTCTGGCTCTGAAACTAGATAGAGGTTTGCAAGCACTTTGTTCTAATACCTCTGCCTCTTTCTAGTCACAGTAAAGCTTTACTTGTATAGCATCTCTGACATGCCATTTAATCAAAGCCAAGAAATGGAGGAAACTTCAGCTAATTTCTTTGCTTTCTTATTCTGTTTTCATGATTTGTGCTACAGGAGCTGTAAGTGCCCTGGCCAAGTTTGGAGCCCAGAATGAGGAGATGTTACCCAGTATCTTGGTTTTACTTAAAAGGTCAGTTGTACCTCAGAGTTTCTCACCATTCTGGGTGAAACCCCCTGTTTGCTTGAGAGTTTGTTAGCATCCCCACACATGTCTGGTCTTCTTTAGCTGTGGAGCTGAGAAGGTGCAGTCTGTACCTGGGATCCTGTGGTGGGATCACTGCATTCAGTACCACATGGTGGACAGAAGCCACGTGTGGCAGATTATTGCTTTTCTAGTACAATTACTAGCAGAGTGCTGGTTCTCTCCCATGTCATGTTCTTTCTGGCCCCATGAAGTGGCTTAGTCACCTGGACTCATTCACATGGACTCTGAAGAAATTTTTCCACTTTCCTCTCAGGTGTGTGATGGATGATGACAACGAAGTGAGAGACAGAGCCACCTTCTACCTAAATGTTCTGGAGCAGAAGCAGAAAGCCCTCAATGCTGGTTACATCCTCAATGGTACTGCAGGAAGCCTCAAAACAAGTCTGCATGTCTTTCATGACTAGAGTTAAACATATTACTGTGGTTTCACTGACTTATACCTTCCACCTGTAGGGTTGACGGTGTCCATCCCTGGCCTAGAGAGGGCTCTTCATCAGTACACCCTGGAGCCCTCTGAGAAACCTTTTGACTTGAAATCTGTTCCTTTGGCAACAGCTCCTATCATCGAGCAAAGAGCAGGTGAGGAACAGGCCCCTGGATGCTAGCAGTTCCCTGCATTGAGCTTGATGGGAATTGTTGAGCTCCATCCTACTTGAATTTTGTGGGATTATGTCTTCTGTAAAGACTAAGACCAGCAAATCTGGCTGCTCTCGCGTTAGTGTTTCAGTTTAGTCCAACTGCTAATAATTGTAGTAGCTGGCAATCCTCACTGTAGCTGCTGCAGTTCTAAAGGAGTTTAAAAAGTCAAATACAGGTGTCTAGTCTATGTCAAGATAAGAAATGAGCTCCCTTCCTTTCCTTAGTCAAATCCTTCTCTAGACATTGGTCTCCCATTGTTCTCATTTAGTTACTTCTTACTCTTCACCTTCAAATCTTTTGGGTTTGTTTTCATATGTTTGATTGTTTCTTTTGCAGAAAATGCCCCTGTTGCTGTAGTGAAACAGCCAGAGAAGGTGGCAGCAACACGGCAAGAGATATTCCAAGGTAAACCGATGCAAGGCCCCTCCTACGTCTGTGTATGAGAACTCTGTAGCCACCTCTTGCTAAGCCTGCCTTAGGCCCTCTGGCTTTCTGTCATCTTCTTGCAGGGAGTAACATGGGCTCCCAAATTAAGATGAGCTCTTCACTCCTGTGGGGTGAGGGTGCCTGCAATCCTGTTCATTCTATCTTGCAGTAGATGTGGGCAATGTATGACTCTGCCTTTAAGTTTAAAAATCCCCAGGGAATGCTTATGGGTATTTGATGGATAGTTCCTTACTGTAGCAGCTTCTGGCAGCTGAAATGAGTGCTTTGAAACTGCTAACACCTTCATGTGCATTGAGGAAGGCAATGGTTTGTGTCCTCTATTTCAGAGCAACTGGGGGCCATCCCAGAGTTTCGGGGGCTGGGCCCACTCTTCAAGTCTTCCCCAGAGCCTGTTGCCCTGACAGAGCTGGAGACAGAGTATGTGGTTCGTTGCACCAAGCACACATTTGTCAACCACATGGTGTTCCAGGTGGGTAGCTATGGGACGTGGTGCTGAAGACAATTGGAAAATAAGCTCCTGACTGGCTAAAGGCTCCACTGGGAAGAAAAATCTCAGGGATATCTGTGTTCAAAGCAAGACACTGCAATGAGGAGTCCTTAGCTTCTTATCCATGACAGCAGAGCCCCAGAGAAAATTAATAAGGGCGTGTATGTGTGTGAACAATGTTTACAGGTATAGTCAAAACAAATCCAATAAGCACTAGATGGGGCTGTTCTCACTAAGCAGTGGGCAAGGGGAGCTGTCTTCTTTCCTCAGAGTCTCCAAGCACATGGTTTGGGCATCAGAGTGAAGCTTACTACATCTGAGAAGCTGAAAAGGGTACCCAAGAAAGGGAAGCAGTGGGCGAAAGCTCTTTAACCCCTACATTTTGTTTTAGCCTGTATAGCACAGGTGCTGTTTTCTGCACATCTTGGCCTTGGCTGTGCATGTGAGATGTTAGGATTGATGTGTCAGCATCTTTGCCTGGGCCTCAGGGAGTCTGAGGCACAGCGAGTCCTATGCTGGCTTGTGAACAGCCGTGTTTTGTACTTGGCCAGCTCCTTCCTCAAAAGCTCAGAACTGCTTACACAGCCCTCACAGGGGTTGATCTTTGTTTCTCTTGTCCATCCACCAGATGCAACTGTATGAGTTTAAGTGACTTGGCATTGCAGCTGGAGCAAAGTGTAATCAGAAAGTTCAGACCTGCTGAAAACATGAAGCTTGCTGAAACATGCTCAAGCTGTCTCTAATTTGAGCTATGCAAAGGTTCATCTTCTCCTCTGCTGTGGGGCACCGTGTCTCTGTAGCCGAGAGTGGGATGATGTAGGCAACACAGTACTTATACTTCCATACAGCAAAGAGTTAACCCAGGAATGACCATCCAGGACATTGGAGGAAAAAGTTCCATACTACCCACTGAACTGAAACAAGCAGAGGCTGGTGCATCCCTGCCCTCACTGAATTTGTGCTCCTGCTTGGATTGCAGAGGGCAAGCATTAGATGGGTCTGTGCCGGTTCATTTTAAGTGTTATTTCCTTCAAAAATTAAAAAAAGTCTGCCTCCCCCTCAGAGTCTTAGTTTCTCCCTTAAGCATTTAAATGAGTAGTTTTTAGTCATACTTGCTCCATGATTACACAGCTGACAGTGAGGTGCACTGTGGAAACACAAGGATCTGAGGGTTCACCGGTTGACACCGTAGTCCAGCTCTGCCTAAGCTAAGTCTACTATTAGATAAGCAGTGAGCAGCTTCAAGCTGTTGCTACCCTCCTCTTCCCTGTTTAGTTTGACTGCACAAACACCCTGAACGATCAGATCCTGGAGAATGTCACGGTGCAGATGGAGCCAACAGAGGGGTATGAGGTCATTGGCTACGTAGCTGCCAAAACCCTGGTGTACAACCAGCCAGGTACCTGCTACACGCTGGTGGCACTGTCTGAAGAGGATCCGACAGCAGGTAAACAGTTTGCACTCTGTTTTTTCCTGTATTGCTCATCCCCACATATTCTACCTTGCATCCTAACTAGATATTTATAGCCTGCGTGTGGGTGCAGCCCTGCGTGATGCTAAGCATGACTTCTCTTTGCTGTCAGGCCTCCCTTCTCTTCTCCTGGTTCCCTTGTGCTGTAGCACTGCCGAGTCGGGCTATGAGAGCTGGCAGATGAGCGTTCAGCTCTGCTAAGTTGTCTCCTATGCACCCTGGCCATGTCCTTCAGCCTGTCTTTATGTTAGATGAGTGGATGCTGGTACTTAAAAACTGCTGTGAGTCCCCAGATGCTCTGAGTAATCAAGGGGTATTTCAGACAAACCACTAGAATTTTCAGGGATGCCTATTTGAATTGAACATCCCCTCTTTTGCCACTGTCAGAACATGAACCAGACCTTACCTGTGCTTTGGCGTCCCTGGTTTGTGCTCTGGGACTGTTCAGTTGTGTGTGTTGCTGCTGTTCATTCAGCAGTACCCATCTTCCCAGTGATGAGTCATCGCTTCCTCTCCCAGCTGAGTGGTGTTAATGAGCTGCAGCATTGCAGTGCAAAGTGGTTTCATTTCAGAGGTGCATGAACCTATCCCTTGATATGGATCTTGCCTCTTCACAAGGTGTTAGTGGGACATGTTTAGTTAGTATTCCCAACACAGCTTGAGGTTCATCAGTAATAGCATTTGATCTGAGGATTATGGTCTTGTACAACCATCACGAGCCTGCCTTTATCCCTGTTTGCTACCCTTAATGTTACAAGTAAATACTTTGTCCATGAGACACAGAAACTGTTGAATAGCCCTCTCTGGGTCACTGGCTGAGCCAGTGCTGCTGACAGTGATAGGGGGAACCCAGCTGCCCCAAACCTCCCAGCCCCTTTTGCTGCAGGGGAGTGCAGATGCGGTGGTAATGTGAGCTTTGCCTTTGCTTCCCCACCTCCAGTGGCCTGTACCTTCAGTTGCATGATGAAGTTCACTGTCAAGGATTGTGATCCAAACACGAACGAGACAGATGACGAGGGTTATGAAGATGAGTATGTGGTAAGGAGCTGGGCATGTACCTGATCATGGAATCTGCTGCCATTTTGAGGGGGTTTGTGATCTGAATTCAGTTCCCTGCAAGCAGTGATGCAACCACTGACATGGATGTAGGCAGCATCATGTGAAGAGGGAGTTGTTGCTGTCTCTGGTGTCTGATCAAGGATGCAGGTGGGGGTTTGCAGAGCTCACTTTGTCTCATTTAGAGTATTCTCCTGTTAGTATTCCAGATGGACACCTGGCTGTGCAGAATATGTGTGTTTTGGGAGGCCGTGGTGCATTCTCCAGGTTTGGCTGACTGTGCCCTATGGGCTCCAGCAATGGCACACTCAGGGTTGTGGAGACAGAGGGCTATTGGGCATTGTTCTCCATGAGTTGCTCCTGTTAGTGGCACAGTTAATCATCTGGAAGCTTTCCTGGCACAGAGAGGTTCCCATCCTTCTTGTTCTGGGGGACCTGGGGTTCTCCTCTCCCCTGCACTGAGGTTGCTGAAGGCACCAATGCTGCAGGAGCACTTCTCTTCCTCAGAGAGGAAGGGATGTTGTACACAGCCTCAGCTTGTCCTGTTAGCTCCAGAGACTGTTTTCTCTTCGTTGCCTATCACTGCTGTGAATCTGATTGGAAACACTGCTGTGCAGTGAGTCATTTGTCTCCCCAGAAGGAGTGGGGAGGTTTTCTTCAATGGAATGTGCAAGGTTAACCCCTCTCTTGGCTTCCCACCAGTCACCAAAGCATTTGAGTGATACTTAAACAAACCCTTCCACGTGTTCCAGCTGGAATCAGAAGATTCTTTTCCTGCAGCGATTGCTGGAATGAATGCAAGCTGGTGTCTGGCCAGCTCTGGCACTGCCTGCCCTTGTATACATGCTCTGGAGGGACAAGCCCAGTTCTGCCTTGCAAAGGTGTAGTCACAGCAGCAGCTCAGCTACCCCAGCACCAGTGTTGGGTGATGGCACTGATAGTCTCACTGTACTTCACCAGCCTACAAAACGATAAGCCAGATAGGCAAAACACAAGCTTTTGGCCATTTCAGGGAAGCAAATGTGGCATCTATGTGAGCACAAACAGCTATTTCTAAGCTTTTTTTTCCTCCTCTGTTTTGGCCATTTGTTCAGTGCTTTGATCTCTGTCAGGCTGAGGGATGTGCTTAGATCAGGAACCTGGTTTGTAAGCCCTGGAAACAGCATCACCAGTGCCTTTCTCAGGCCCAGCAGTTGCTCAACAAAACGGTGTTTGCTCAAGCAAACCAGAAGTGGAAATGGAGGCAGTCTCCTGCATTCACCTGATCTCAGGGAATCCAGTGTAAAGTTCACTCTGAGGAGAACAAGGTTAAGAACAACCATATTTCACTTGAACCTCTTCTACCACCAGCTTGAAGACCTGGAGGTAACAGTGGCTGATCACATCCAGCGAGTTCTGAAGCCAAACTTTGGAGCAGCCTGGGATGAAGTGGGTGACGAGTTTGAAAAGGAAGAGACCTTTACTTTATCTGCTATTAAAACCCTTGAAGGTAAGGAAAGGGCACAGCACAGCTCTTACTGTTCCTTCCAGCGGGCAGAGTCCAGAGGACCAGTCTGGCTCCCTTTAGATCCCTCACAGAAAGGCTAAGGGAGCAAAACCTTTCACAAGCTTTTGACCACAGCTGTTAAATGTGGAGCTACAGATACTGTAGTAACAACTCAGTTCAGGTTTCGAAAAAACAAATGAGTGTTCTGGACACAGTGGAAACCAGGCTGGATTGTGGGAGGCAAGAGAGTATCTTACTTTGCTCTCACACTTTACCCTCCCAAGCAGAAGGACCATAGTTCAGCTGTGAGCTCCCACCATTCTTCTTGAGGCCAGTAGGAAAAAAGGCAAAGAGCAGAAGACATGAGGTTGGTGGGCAGACTGGTGGTGTAAGCCTTCTTCTCTTTCATCACGTATTAAAGACTCATCCTATTTTTACTGTGAAGCCTGTGGAAATTCAGTCCTTTCGATGCCTTAGCAGGGTGTCCTTCGTCCTGTAGCCACCTCGGTGCTCCCTTGGGGTTTGAAATACCTCCCCTGAGGCTTTTTCAGATTCCTCCTGAAGACTTGTGTCTCCTGCAAGATGTCTTCCCCCTTCTGCACCTCTCTCCAGAGAGGTGAGCAGGCTGTCAGGGTTGTGCAGTATGTGTAGCCAGCTGCACTCTTCTACTGTCTTTGACTCATTCACTCTCTTATTTCTGTTGCACCTTTGCTAAATCAGATAACAGAACTCTCCCCTGGCAGTGGGTCTCCAAAACCACCATTCTGACCAATGTGTGTCCCTCAGGACAGTGAACATGAATCTTAACGCGTAGGGAAGGCTTGAGTAACCTTTAAGTGCTCTTTGTGTGCCCTTGTTAAGATGCCTGTGACATGGAGCCCATTTTACTTATTTTTTCTAACAGAGGCAGTTAGCAATATTGTGAAGTTCCTGGGGATGCAGCCCTGTGAGCGGTCGGATAAAGTGCCAGATAACAAGAACTCTCACACACTGTACCTGGCAGGTGAGCTGTGGAGTGAGCTGTCTACTTGAGGGGCAGCAATTTAGGAGGTCACACAGAACTTCCTGTTGAAAATCGAGGCAAGAGTTTCTGATGGAGCCCACTGTGCTCCTGGTTGGATTTGGAGGATTGTTCCTGCCACGGTTTCTGTCTCTGCTGTGTAGAGCACCTGGTATTGGGATCCTAGAGGGTGCTGTGGTGGGGAGATGTTGGATCAGCCCCAGGCTGAGCTGGGTGGCATTAGCAGTCTTAAGTGACCTGTGGCATCCTGGTTTGGAGTGAGTCTGGGGCAGGAAATACAGCAGTCTTGCCCAGCAGAACAGATGAGTACCAGAGCTCTAAGATGAGTGCCTGGATTTCTTCTCACCTGGAGTTTAGTTTATGAGTGGGAATTAATGCTGCTTGAAGGTCCCTCCTGGCTCAGTGCTGGGATTTCCCGGGCTACCCATGAGAAACCTGCCCATGCCGAGCAGTAGTGTTCATTTCTAGGCTCGCAGAGGAAGGCAGCCTGCAACGCGCTCATTCCTTCCTCCCTCTCTCCTTTCCAGGTGTGTTCCGGGGTGGCCATGACCTCCTGGTGCGGTCTCGTCTGGTCCTGACCGATACGGTGACGATGCAGGTCACCGCCCGCAGCAGAGAGGAGCTGCCCGTGGATGTGATCATGGCCTCCGTCGGATAAACGCCCCTTTCCAGGACTGTCCTGGCCCCGAGCCCCCGCGGGCAATGCTTCTTTCTCTGGCAGCAGAATAGGGATTACGGTCACTACAGCAGCTTTTGTGTTCTCTGCAGTACAGCTGTACTGGGGGCTCTGTCTATAAAATCACCATGTTTTTAAGCTCTGGCTACGCCGCGCTTTATCCCCGCACCGGAGCGTTTCGTGGCGCTCTGCCATGACCGCCGCTCCCTTGTCCTGCTCTCGATGTCATTCCAATAAAACCGTCTTGTGGCTCTTCCTGGCTGTGTCGGGGGCGGGACCGGCGTTTCCGCGGCGCTGCCCGGCCCTGCCCCCGCCGGCCGCAGCCCCTCCCCGCGGGCGGCCCGGCCCGGC
>VXBA01001231.1:0-10185 GCA_013399895.1 Serilophus lunatus
AATTCTATGTGTAATTCTGTGTAATTCCCTTTCTTTACTTGAGTTTAGTTTCAGATGTATCATTACCAAATGCCGAACATGAGATCTCCCTTCCATTCCTATACGTATAAATTACAAAGCAGTAGTCAGTAGAATTCCTCAGGGCAAAAGAGTTAAGGCTGCATGATGTGCATGCTTGAGGTTTCTGTGGCCACATTTGCAAACAATAAATGTTGTGTTTTTATCTCATTTTCCTTGGGGAATACCTTTTGTGTAATTTAGTTAAACAGTACATGGATTATAAGTGTGTGCCTGTGTGTGTGTATAAATACATACCCACAATTTATCCCCAGGAAAAAATATGAATAAATTGTTAAAGGTCCACAGTTGTCTTTTTGCTGACAAAAGGCCCCCTGTTAAGACAAATGAGAAATTTTATTATTTTCTATCCTACATTTTTCGTTACTGGATATGATGTTGAGACTTCTACTATTGAACAAGTAGCTAATGTAATTCTCCTGTGCTTTATAATTGTTGCTATGCTAAAACTTTTCCTCCTTCTCATTCAATTCTTATATTTTTGTTTTGTTTTGCACAGTTCAACATAAGTTGTGGGAAGATACAACAGACTTATTTCTGTCCATTTTTCATTCCGATTAATGTTGTTCCTCTGTTGTATTTTAATTAATTGGAGGTATTTTCCTAATTCATATGGCTACAGTTATGTTACTGAAACTCTCTTGAAGTCATTGGAAAACATAGGTTCATACAAACTTGAAATTGGTGTCTCTCTCCTCATATGATTCAAACAGGGAGAAAAGGACTATTTTCATTTATCAACTGTGGAATGGAGGGGAAGGATATAGGAGTTTGAAACAGGATTTGGTGCCAGGAGACAGACATAACTCACAGGAAGATACTTTATTAAAAAAAAAAAAGGCAATCACCAACACTTAGAGTACATATGAAGCAATGCACTGAGATTTGAGAAGACATGTTGCAACACCATGATCTTGGTTCTCTGTTTTCTTGAGCTTTGTGTTGCAGGGATTTTTGTATCCTCTGCACTAAATTTCCACTCATGTTTCACTAAGTATATGATACATGGCATTTGATTCATTGTCGTCTTCCATCACAAGAGTTGAGGAATTGTACAACTGATCCCTGTATGTGGAACTTCTGAGTCCAACGAGAGGGACTAATTGAGGTCTGTGAAGAGTAAAAAGCAGCAACTGTTTCATTTTTTATTTAGTTCTCTTTCCTACCAGTTTTCTCTCTATCAAGTAACGTTTGACTTCACTCACTCACTACCACCATATTTGTGTTGAAAGCACCTTCTGGACTTGGACTATTTTCTGCCCTATAGTCATGCTAGTATGTTACTCATAGCATGCATTAGAGGCATTCCTGCAGCCTTCACAATTTTACTTTTGAACTTGCCAATTGCAATATTTTTCATTAATTTCTTCTTAATTTTGTTTTAGTTTTTCAAGAAAAAAGTACAAAAAAAGGAGGAATGGTTCTAGGAAACTGAAGAATAGTGGATAATGTAAAATACTAGGCTTTTTTCTATCACAGGGCATCAAGTATTAGATTACATGAATAATTACACATACAGCGCTCATTGTATCATAATATAAATGAGCCAACTTTAAAATTGTATAATCCTGCCTTTTATGGCTATTTTCAGCATGCCTTACTATCTTGTAGTGGGCAATGAAGACATGTCCTTAGATGGGCTTGCCTTGCAAGTTAGTAACCTGCCAAAATATAATTATTTATTAAGAATATGATAAATCAGTACAAGGAGAAAAGGCTGTAAATACTGTGCAAGGTTCTTGTCCATTTTTCATAAAGAATCAAAGCACCAAAAGAGAATCAGATTAATGTTTTTTTCTGCAGCACAGTATAGGCATGGTCTGAAGTTACTAATATTTTAGAGAGATTTTTTATCTTTTGATTTTGTACAAATTGAATATTTCAGAAGGTTAATTTTTGTTAAGGGTCAGATTTATGTTTTACTGCCACACCTGTAACACAACCACCAGTGTGTTTGATCAGTTAGGAGATTTAACATCAGTGTTTTGTCCACCACAGGTATCATGTATCATCTGTACCAGAAAGTCAGTGATGGAAAATAGGTCAGGTGGGTTCATTCCTAGACCATAGAACATGGGGTTAAATATGGTCTGTTGATGTGGTAACTTGAAAATGTATGAAATTTTTAGTTAGTGCCCAAAGCTGACAAAAGCAAGAGCAGTTTGCAGAATCATAGAATGGTTTGGGTTGGAAGGGACCTTAAAGATCATCAGCTCTGTGAACAGTACATGAAAGAGATGATTATTACTTATACAGCACTGCAGCTATAAGGATTTGTTTTGTTGAAAATGAAAGAAAACAATAAAATCCGCTATTAGGGAACTCTTGTTTTTTTTTCTTGTTTCAAATGAAATGTTGTGGTTGTTTATCCTAGAATACAGAACTGCTGAGGAGACATTTATAAAACACTAAGTTCTTATGCTACTGTTTAGGTTACACAGTTTCTTTGCAGCTACTTAAAGCTATTATTTTGTGATCTCAAACACTGAAGTCAAATTACAAATTTATATTAAGTGCCTGTTCTGGTTTAAAAGCAAACCAGTGGGAGAAATGAACTCAATTTAGTAGAGATTACAAATCTGAGTTACAATTTACTATAAAGATTACAATCCATACAGTAATACAAATAAAACTGGTTTTGACCCACAAGGACAGAGTACAACCCAGCGCCCTGGGACAAGAACAGCACAGTGCTCATTAGCTCCTGTACTAAGAACTGCATGGTTCCCCTGGGTGCAAAGCAGAAGGGAAGGAAACCTGTTGGTCATGACGATGACGATGGTGGCAGTTCTGTAATGATCACAGTCTTGTCGAGAGAGTCGCAGTCCTGTTGAAGTTTCTGGATTCAAGGAGTGGTACCAGAAGTCCCCAAACCTGAATATTATGTTTCTCCAGGGTCAGGGGAGAATGCCCAGTACCTCCTCCAAGGCAGGGAGTTTCACAATGGGTGGTTTAACTCTGTGAGTCATGCGATATTTTTGGACTCTTTGATGATCTAGGTCATTGTAATTGCCTATTGTGCCAGTGCAGTTGGGACCATTAGTGGATAGGCCCCCTCCAGTGGGGTATGAAGGTGTTAATACCCCCCTGGAAGGGAGTTATCACAACAGAGTCATTATTAACAGTCCATCAACAATGATTTACAGGGTCTAGAATACACAGTTTTGGTTATATCCACATAATGATAAAGAGGTCCTGGCCCCTGTAACTAGGACAGTGGCGTAGTTTGAAAGAGTGTACCAAGTTTCAGGAGACTTGGTATCTGTTAAGTACTCTTGATGCAAATGTGATATATATCTATATGCCTTACGAGTGGTCATAAACACAGCATGTGTCATCACTGTACATTATACACATGAAAGAATACTGGTTTGGTTTGTATTTGTGTTATTTAAGCAAAATAGCAATAGGGTTAATTTGTCTTTTGTTTGCTTAGTGCTCATTATATGGCTATCTCTTAGTAAGTAACAAATCTCTGTTTGAATGTCATTGCCTTTCACATGGTCAGCTGTTTGCTTATTCCCATAACATGAAGCATTGTAAAGAACAGACTCAGCTTTCAGCTTTGAAACGCAGCTCTGAGATCTCTAGATCTGGTGGTCCTTCATCCTCAATGCAACAAAATTGCAAATATTAGCCACTGTAATCCCTAAATCAGCCAGGGGAAATGCCTAGTGTGAGGATGGGCCAGCTGTAAGACTAATAGAGTAAGATATCTATTCTTGCTTATCACTTCTGTGACCTTGTTTCTGGATCAAGTTACAAAAAGGTCACATCAGCATGGACACCCTGTTTACATGGGGTCCTAATCATAAGAAGCATGTTCAAATCCTTTCTTTGTAACTAGTGATATGCATTCATCTCTCAAGTGATGCCCCAGCGACCAGCTGATAGTGTGGTCTGTGTTAGTTCTGTGTCAATTGTATTAACAAAGTTCCTCTTTGCTTCAGTTAATATTTGATTATATATTTGATTTGACAGAGAGAGACTTGGGAGTGCTGGTAGATGGGAGCCTTGACATGAGCTGGCAGTGTGCCCAGGCGGCCAAGAGGGCCAATGGCATCCTGGCCTGCATCAGGAATAGTGTGGCCAGCAGGACTAGGGAAGTTATCCTTCCCTTGTGTTTGGCACTGGTTAGGCTACAGCTCGAGTACTGTGTCCAGTTCTGGGCCCCTCAGTTTAAGAAAGATGTTGAGTTGCTGGAATGTGTCCAGAGAAGGGCAACAAGGATGCTGAAGAGGCTGGAGCACAAGCCCTATGAGAGGTGGTTGAGGGAGGTGGGGTTGTTCAGCCTGGAGAAGAGGAGGCTCAGGGGTGACCTTATTGCTGTCTATAACTACCTGAGGGGAGGTTGTAGTCAGGCGGGGGTCGGTCTCTTCTGTCAGGTAACTGACGACAGAACAAGAGGACACAAGCTCCATCAGGGGAGGTTTAGACTTGATATTAGGAAGAAATTCTTCACTGAAAGGGTGATCTGCCATTGGAATGGGCTGCCCAGGGAGGTGGTGGAGTCACCGACCCTGGAGGTGTTCAAGAGTAGGCTAGGTGAGGCACTTGGTGCCATAATTTAGATGATGGGTTGGTGTTAGATTATAGGTTGGACTTGATGATCTCTAAGGCCTCTTCCAATCTTGCTGATACTGTTATATATATATATATGTATGTATGTATATGTATATATATGTATGTGTATATGTATGTATGTATGTACATATATATATGTATGTATGTATATATGTATGTATGAAAGGAATGGTCCTCAGGTTATACTTGTTTCAGCTAAGTTTTAGGGTATCTTTGGGGATTAAATTCTGCATGAACTCTCATTTCTTGCATCTTGAGTGAAAACACTGGTTTCTGAAATATGGAATAAAAGGATTGTAGTATCTCCATTTCCTCCCTGCTCTGCTCTTTCTTTGTGGTAAGCCATGCAAATTACCCTCTATGGGTCAGCAGCTGTGAACCAGCAGGTACAGAGGACAGTGCCTAGCTTGTAGATCCTGCAGGACCTCCAGGTGCGGAGTTGCCCTTCCTCAGGCTACTTCAAGGGAGAGTAATTTTTGGTGTGCAAATAGCATAAATGTCAGTGCAGTAAAGAATCGTACTTTCATGAACTTGTGCACACAGGGAATCCACAGCCTTAGGCAGTCTAAGCAGTGATTTTGGCGTCTTTCTGGTACCTCTGATGCCGTGCTAAGAGACTTAGGCAGGGGAGATCGCCCCACGTAGCAGGCCCGAGGAAGGGCTGGTGATTTCGCCGCCGCAGGATGAGGGCAGCGGAGCACGGCCCGGCCCGGCCCAGCCGCTTCGCGCGCCCCCGCCCCAAGCTGCGAGCGGTGCTACGCCCCCCTTCCCCGCCTTGTCCTCAGCCTTAAACGGGGCGCTGGAGGCTTCCTCCTGGAGGGAGGGAGCGCAAGAAAAAAATGTGTGCGGGACTAGGGGAGGGAGATCTTTGCTCTTGCTCCCCGGCTGAGGGGCCTTGTCCTGTTGTAGAGCCGAGAAAGCGAGGTAAACTTTGTCGGCCCTCAAGAGCTGCAGAGCGAGAGCGCGCCCGGGCGGTGCGAGGCTTTGTTCCGAGGGGGGCGGAAGAGATCCGGCGGCGCGGAAGTCGGGGGGGCCCACGGCGGACGCGGGGCCGCTGTGTTTAGGACTGAGGAGACGCGGCGATCCCCACGGCCGCCCCTGGGCGCGGGAGACTCCTGCTGTCGCCCCCGGGGCGCATCAAGGCGGGAAGGAAGCAACAGCTACCGGTGGGGCTGGGCGGGGGTCGCAGCGCGGGGGAGGTGGAGCGCTCCATAGAGCTCCGGAGAGCGGACGGCGTTCGCGTCACCGGGAAGGCAAAGGCGGCGGAGCGCCGTCGCGGGACGGGCACGATGGCGCCGGGGCTGAGGGCCGTTCTGCCCGCAGGCAGGCTCTGGCCGAGGGGCCAGGGAGGCGCTCCCCTGGCTGTTTAGTCAGGCTGGGGCTCTCCGTGCTGGGGAGCTTAGTGGCCAGGCACGCGCTTGTCTCCAGGGAAGTTATTTAAGCCCGTGGGCTTGTCAGGTAGGTGAGCTCTAGTGTGGGACTTGAGTGCATCCGGCAGCAAAGAGCTCCCCTTACCCTCGGGTCGTCTTCCACGGACAGTCCCTGCTGAGGCTGCCCTGGACCGCCGCAGCTTATCTTTGGTGTGTGTGGCAAATGAAGTTGTCTTGGGTACCTACCCACATCTCTCCTGATGCCCAACTTCTGAACTATTGGCTAAAATTAGCACCTTCTTGAAGACAGGTCAGTATCTCTTGTTGCTTCCCAGTGACTTTAATAAAGAAGTATTCTAAGCCTAGGACTAGGTGATAATTACAGCGTTTTCTGGAATTTGATCTATTTTTGTATGCTGTTTGCATGTTAATCAGCATTTTGTGTGTGTTTATTGAGGAGTGCCTGATGGTACTACTCATTACGTTTGTAATAGTAGTGTTTAAATTTTACTAGATGTGAAATGAAACTGGTGAGATCTTTAAGGGCTCTAGCTGTGTGAAGGAGATTTTGGGCCTATTTTATGTGATATTTGGTAGGAAACTTCTGTATACTGCTCAACTTCATGGCTGATTACAGCTGTCTTAAGCTGGCTAATTTTTAAAAGAAACTGCTGCATTTAGTTAGTCGAGTTTATTGTATAGAAGGCCAAGCATTTTACTGAAGCTAATGAGATTCATGATGACTTTGAAGCTGTGAAATAGAACCTCTGAAGTATTGGAAGTAGTGGATTTTTCATCCTATATAGCCAAAATTGGCTTTTTTTTGTTGTAATTAAAGTGATTGCATCTAATAAATAATCTTTATTGGAAGCCTTAATTAGTCATTTAATTTGTTGGAAATACAGGTGCTCATGAATATGAGCATTGTCAAGAGTTTTCCATGGGTTAAATTAAAACATTCCATTTTAGCATAGATGCATATATGCATATATGTAACACAGGAAGTGATTATTTAGAGAAGGCAGTGGCTGCTAGTGGTTTAATCAGTGTACCTTGCAATCTCTGATCTAATCCCAAGTACCTTTCTGCAGGTCACACTTTGTTTTACTGAACAACTATGATATTTTGGGTTATCATTACTGTTGGCATTACCTTCTTTGGCCTATTTCAGTGTCATTCAGAAAATATTTATATCTGGAATAAAGAACCCACAATGGGGATCTTTTTCTTTCTGGGCTGCTTGCAGAGTGGTGCATGATTTCATTGCTCAGGCTTATCTGTTTCTTAGACTCTGAGCTCTGTGGCTACCAGAAGATTGGAAGATATCATTGAGATAGTAATAGTGCAGAATATTGGAAGAATACAGCAATTTATTTTGCATTAGACAAAGCTGATTGAGAGTTTCTTCATCTCTTTTGTGTCTGTCTTCCCTTCTCTGTTATTGACCAAAATGACAGAGAATGAGAATGTTTTTGAGAGATGTGTGGCTCTTAGTTGGGTAAAATCTTACTAGTATAATTGCCTGTGTGTCTGCTAAATACGCTCTTTAACAAAAACAGACATGGTAAGCAAAACAGCAAGCAGTGCTAAAATTGCAAAACAGCTGTAGTAAAGGGAAACCAATGCAAGGAAATTAATTTAGAACTCCCTAAAAATACTGTAAAAACTTAATAGCTGCTTAGGCATTTAATTTTAGGATTTGGAGTTCAGTTTTATTCCTTGTAAGAATTTCTAGTGGTGTTTTTCTGGCTGTGAGTTTAAGAATCAAATTGCTAACTCATTTGCATCCTGGAATAATTACTTACTGATTAGCTACTGAGAATGTACAGTTCCTACCATAGTAACAAATGCTGAAGGTGTCTTATCCATCAGCTTCACAAAACTTGTCTGAAATTTACAGCTTTATTTTCTTGCCACACTTTTGCCCCTTAAGTGCAGCTTAAAATATTGTATGGGTAGTCCTAATTCTGCCACTGAATCATTGCACACAGGAAGTTTACTTAGTTTTCTTAGTTTGTCTAGATATTTAGTAAGATACTCATTTACTTCATGCTGATGATTTAAGAATTAAAATGTATTGCTCGAGTGAAATGGTACTGTAGAGCACTTCCTGTTGTTTATCAAGCAGAAATATCAGATCTATTTAGCATTAGGGTGGATTGATAGGCTAAGCCTGAGCAGCAACCAAGAAGTAAAGCCTGGAAAAGAACTTTGCAGATCAAGTTAACCTTAGTTCCTGTGCTTATGTACAGTGGGCTTAAATACAGTACTGAAAATAACCGGAAGACTCTCCTTATGGGTCCTTGTGTATCAACTTCACACCTGTGCTATTGCTGAAGAACTTTCTCTTGGAAAGTCCCTCTTCATGAAGATTCTTCAGCTGTGGAGGAAGGTGTGTGTGGTGGTTTTACCACTAAAGGGGGCACAACAGTGACAAAAGACTGAATAGATTTAACAGCAAGTGACAGTTTTATTTCCTAGGGCACTAAAGATCTTACAGAACCCACCAAGCACTAAACAGAATACACACGCGATATAAAACCCGAAAATGTCACGCAATAAAACAGAAAAAACCCAAACTCCTCCTCAAAGCTGGCTGGTCAGCTGAGGAGCAAGGGGAGGGAAGGAAAGGCCTTAGTTTGTTCAAAGCTATATGCTTGAACAGAGTGAAAAAGTGAGTGATCATGACTTTAACTTGCAATCTGTGATTTTACTTTCTTTTTATTTTCTTAGAGATAATTTTCGTTGGGGAAACTTTGGATACTTGTGGTGTGAGGTTCATCTTTTTTCAATGCAAGGAAGAATGTACATTAGACCTTATATAAAACTTTCAATATACCATCCTGCCTTATCTCTTGCATACCATTTCTCAATCTCCATGTTTTGTAACCACATCCTCACTGACCAATGGAAGTGTATTTACAGCTCTCTTTTTAGCTGAAGTAAGGTGTTAGTACTTGTTCTTTTTCTGCAGCTAGTACTACTAAAATTCTTTTGAGAAGATCAGATAAAAAGAAGCTAGTAGTGTGTAATTTGATGAAGGCTATTTATATTTGTGTGATATTGTCTTGTTGAATACCATGGTCTCTGCTGAAATATTTTCTTAGCGTTTCTTCGTGGCAATAAAAAAAAAGCACATTGCACCTTCTGTCTTTCAGCATGAAAATAGACAAAAACTTCAGGTTTTTTCAAGGCTTTTTGATTGCCAAAATAAGGCATGTTTATGTCCTAATCATCCTTATTAATCTTAATGTATTTTGAGGCTTTTTTTTTTCCTTTTCTCTCAGGTTTCTGTATCTCTTCTGTTTTAGTGATTCAGCAGGTTACTGCAGTTGAAAGTACCCCAAAGGACACTTCCATTTGGCTTGACATCTTTTCTTTGTAGGGAATAAGGAGTGTGCATTCACATAGCTGTGTGCTGCATTCTCCATGTCCATGCCTGCTGGTCAATGTTGGGTTTCTGATGTCACTTCTTGTCCTTGCAGAAGTGGCTGTATACCCTTTCTCCAGTCCTCTTGGCAGCTGTGGTGTCAGTAGCTCAGTCCTCTGACACATCTAGCTTAAGTTTTCCTGTTTCAGGGCAGTAACTGGGTTGTAGTGGCCAGTAGAGGTGGCTTGTCACTTATCAGGCAGATCAGTTGTTAGCAGGGAGGGTGGAATTGAATGCAACACAGTGGGAAGCCGAAAGAGGAGTCCACGAGGCAAATGTCCACTCTGGATGGGCAGGGAAGTTTTGAAGGAACTTAGAAATAAAAAGAGGATGTATCATCTTTTTAAGGAGGGTAGGGTCTCTCAGGTAATGTTTAAGGAGGCTGCTAAGGCATCCAGAAGAAAAATTAGGGAGGCCAAAGCTCAATTCGAACTTAAATTGGCAACTACTGTAAAGGATAATAAAAAAAGCTTTTACAAATATATTAATGGTAAAAGGAAGGGTAAGACTGACCTCTGTTCCCTATTGGATGAAGCAGGGAACTTAGTAACTAAAGATGAGAAGAAGGCAGAACCACTTAATGCCTTCTTTGCCTCAGTCTTTAGTGAGAAGGTAGATTGTCCTCCAGATGAATCTGCTACAGGGTTGGTAGGTAGTGACAGTGAACAGAATGGTCCTCCTGTTATCCAAGATGAGGCAGTCAGGGAACTGCTGGGACACTTG
>VXBA01001231.1:10772-101774 GCA_013399895.1 Serilophus lunatus
GCTGATAGATAGCCAGCTTAACATGAGTCAGCAGTGTGCTCTGGTGGCCAAGAAGGCCAATGGCATCCTGGCCTGCATTAGGAACGGTGTGGCCAGCAGGAGCAGGGAGGTTATTCTGCCTCTGTACTCGGCACTGGTGAGACCGCACCTGGAGTACTGTGTCCAGTTCTGGGCCCCTCAGTTTAGGAAGGACGTGGAGATGATTGAGCGTGTCCAGAGGAGAGCAACGAGGCTGGTGGAGGGTATGGAGCATAAGCCCTATGAGGTACGATTGAGGGAGTTGGAACTGTTTAGCCTGGAGAAAAGGAGGCTCAGAGGTGACCTTATCTATCACTCTCTACAACTTCCTGAAAGGAGGTTGTAGTTAGGTGGGGGTTGGCCTCTTTCACTGGGCAGCAACTGACATAACGAGAGGACATAGTCTCAAGCTGTGTCAAGGGAGGTATAGGTTAGATATTAGGAAGAAGTTTTTTACAGAAAGAGTAATAAAGTTTTGGAATGGACTGCCCAGGGAGGTAGGTGGTGGAGTCACCATCCCTGGATGTGTTTAAAAAAAGGCTAGATGTGGCACTTGGTGACATAGTCTAGTCTAGTTGAGGTTCTAGGGTAAGGGTTGGACTAGGTGATCTTGGAGGTCTCTTCCAACCTAGTGATTCTGTGATTCTGTGAGAGGGGAAAAAATTGGTGTTGGAATCTGAGACTAGGCAATTGTAGTAAATAATCCAGTATTCACAGAGCTAGGAGACAGATACCATAGCACTGTGTTGGGGGTGTTCATCTGCAATCTGGAAGAGAAGGAGTGCAGGAGTTTAGAGCCGAGCCTTCCAAATCAGAGGAGAGTGTACTGGCTTAGAGGGCCTATGGTCTTTCCTTTTTATGTGCTGTGCATGCAGACTCTCTCCTTCCTGCTTCAGTGCTTTAGTATGAAGTGGAATTGCTGTACCAGAAGAGACTGAGATGTACTCTGGGCAGGAGTAGCTCAAGCATTCCTGACTGATGCCAACTTCAAGCTAATGGACTACTCCCACGCGGGATTTCTTCCAGAGGTGGGTGATGCATATTTTCCTAGCAGTCAGTGTCCTGAAAGTAGCAGCTCTGAAAGCAAAGAGTATCTTCTGTGGGTATTGTGTACTTATACTTCTGGGAACACCTGATTTCTTGAACATACATGTTAGATTTGGTTTACCTGGTGGACCTGAGCTTTCCTGTAGTGTTTGCAATCAAAATGTAATTTTTAACAAATTGTTGACATTAAACATCTGCCACCTTATGAGTAATTTGCCAATTTATTATTTATTATAGGTATGTGAAGAAACTTTAGCTGCTTGGATTGCAGTAACAAACTGTTCCCTTTGGTTTTGATGAAGAAGTTGTTAACCTAATCTTAGGTCATAAACACATGATCTGTTGCAGTGCTCAAGGAGAGACTAGGTCTAAGATCAAATTAGTTGCTGTTAATTTTAGCATGTGGTCAATTTCAGTTTGAAAAACCTAGGAAATCAATTCCTTATGAACACAAAGTAATTAATTTAAATATATCTTTCCTGAACTGTGGGGGTTTTTTTTGCACTCATTCATTTTTTTCTTGCAGTTATCAGCTACACTTGGTCTTTAGGATCATTTTTATTTTCAGCTAAGATGGATTTGATTTGGAAGACAAAAAGTCAGATACAATTTATGATTTATTACTGCTGTTTCTGGGAAACCTGGCATTTCCAGTGGCAGTTTTCATAAATTAGGGTGCTTAAGATCAGACTCTGGAGGAGTTGCAGTCGGGGTAAGAATGACACACTGTGTTGTTCCCAAGATGGTCCAAAATGTCCACTTTATTCTGTTGCGCACTTGGTATTATCCCCTTTACAGAAGGCAGTGTGCTTTCTCTCATAGGACAGAAAGTTGTTTTCCACTACTACGATTGGAGAACTATAAAAAGTAATCAGAAGGCTCACTTATCACCAGTTACCATGTTCTTGCTACAAAGTTTACCTTATGCATTATCAGTATCCAGTAGTTACGGCCAGCAGCACTAGCTCTTCTGCTTTTGCTCATTTAAGGATGTGCTGAGATTCACAAAGGATATATCTGAATATTATCAATATTAATTTCATAAATTAATGCTAGGATGCTGACAGCCTACTGTCATCCCCACAATCTGTTTTTAGTAGTAGACTGGATTTGAAGTAATAAATGTTTAGATTTCAGACAAACCACTGAGATTATTAGCCTATTTCTTAAAATTCTCCTCTCCTTTCTCCTGTGTAGCCCAAGTACTGGATTCTTTTGAACTGTAAGGTTATAAGCATCTAAAAAGCCCCGCTATTCTGTCTTAGCTTTTGCTAAGATTGCTTGCCCTTTGATTACAGCTTGTTGAAAGAAAAATAATGTTTTCCAAATATCAGCAGTATGCACATTTCAGAAGTGCATATTCAATCCATAAGTAAAATATATCAAATAAGTATGGGCAAGTCATATACACTCAGTTTATAGATTATGACCGTGGAAAGAAATATCTGACAATAATTCTGCAGTCATTTTCAAAGGAGTTTTGTGCTTTTTATCATATTTCAGGTGCTTCCTTTCAGTAGGTATTGAGCAGTGGCCTTGCTGCAGTTGATTTCAGTTGTTCTGTGTTATTTGGAGAGCTTTGCATGTTCTGCAGTATTTTATGGATGTCAGTATTCTTTTACTTGACTTCTTTCTGTTTTGTGTACTGTGGTTACATGAAATATTTTGTCTCTGTCCTGCCACTCCTTTTCCAACCTGCTGTCCAAAAGCATACATAAATGTGTAAGCTTGAATCTTGTGTTAAGATTTGTCCTTCTATATGAAATTATTTATGTGTTTCAAGATACTTAGTGATGGGGCAGGGAAGGAAATAGGTTTAATTCTAGCTGGACACTTAGTTTTCTTTCACAGAGTTCTTGCCTTTTGAAGCTTAAAAATTTTGCATTTTCAGTCTAATTTACTTTTGTGCTGCTCATGGAATGTGATTAATTTGTGATATTTTCTCTTGCCTTCCCCTCCTTGGTAAGCACTGGACTTCACTCCAAGGAGTGACTTTGCTGAAGCACAATAGTTTTATTATTAGGATTGATGAAGTGCATCATGGGATTTGTGGTTGTGTCTGAGAAATGAATGTCTAGAAGAGTTATGACAGAAGCTAGCTAAGACTACATTCCTTAGGAAGTAGAAGAGGACCGTGTCAAAATCTTTTGGCTTAAGGTGGATGTATTCTTTTTTAAATATCTGCTTTCTTTGCTGTGCAAAGGTACTTTGAAGAAAACTAATTTTTAAAAATGCAGTTTTAACTTTTTCTTTCTATATAAGTGAAACACTTTGACTGTTTCCTATGTGTTTACATGCTGTTACTCACTGTTTACTTTGAAATGCAGGTATTAGTCTGTCCTGAAAAGATAATAGCCCTTCTTTTTGCATGTTAGCATCATAAAATGTGACAACAAGCTGGCCTTTGTTGAAAGCTAGAGACTAGTTAATAAGGTGCTCCAGCTTTCATTATGACCTGCAGAAGGTAGTATATGCAGGGAGAGAGAATGATATGCAGTGAGAGGGTTTAACACTTAGCCTCCTCGAATCTATTTTCTGTCTTTTCAGGTGTGGCATTTGTTCCCATCACTTGCAAGCAAGTTCAGTTTCTCAGGTGTCATTTACATGGTGATTCCTGATGTTGCTTAACCAGGTGGAATTGTGCATCCTGTGTTTCGAGCGGGGCTGTGGATGTTGCTGCTAAGGGAGAAGTCTTTCAAGGAAATGGATGCTTCTTTTACAGTGTTTGTAGAGGGACCATTGGCTGTGTTAACATTTTTGGGTTGTTCAGTTTACTTGCTTTGGCTTACCCATGTGGGTGTTTTTACATTTAGTTGTTGTGCTCTGAAGACATCTAGAGCTGAGAACATTTCAAAGCAATTGGAATGTTCAAGCAGACATGATTTTTCTCTTCATAATACTGGTGAGAGAGATGAAACATGTATGCAGAGCAAATCAAGGTTTTTCTGTGTGTCATGAACTATTTTTGACAGTTCTCGAGAGTGGTGAGCTTGCTCCATTTATTTCTTAATGACACCAATTTAGGCACCAGTTTTATTTGTTTACTATGGCCATTAAATTTGCTGTACATGGTAATAGGTTTGGGAGTATCATTTCAAGCAACTGTCTTACTGTATTCAAAACTGAAGTTCCCCTGAGCTTTCTGAAAATGTTATGCTCACATGAAGATTCAGTGTGATATGGCTGATATAATGAAGTATTTCAGGTGTAGCTGGATCTATTATTTAAAGAAGAAATGTGATTTTCTGAATTACTCTTCAATATAGTGGAGCTCATGCGTTTAACAGGAGGATAGATTTGCTTGCAAACTCACAAGAGCTACTGCCTCCTTAATCCAGCCAATGTCTTGACGTGGTGAGAATTTGCTGTGTTTATGTTAGTCCTCTAGATCTAACCAGCAGCTAGTATCCCGTTTCTAACACTTTTTGTGAAAAATGGAAATTTTCCTTCTCTAGGAATGAAACTGAGCCGCTTTTATTAACCCTGAGCTTCCTTAGACTTTTTTTTTTTTTTTAAATGTAGCTTTTGTGTCCATATTTTAGCAGAACAAGAATCTTTTTTGAGGCCTTTTCTAAATCATGATAGTTTTCAACTTGCCTAAGAGAAAGATATAAAAGAGTTTGATATCTAGCGTACTTTGTAAAATGCACTTGAGCAGTTGCATCTCATATGTGAATAAAATTGTGGAAATACTACAAGAGCTACCTCTCTTACTGTGTATATTTGCTTTTCACTTTTTTTTATAAAGCACATTTGCTTCAAAGAATCTGTGTTACAGATGATGAATATTACTTTTGCTACTTTAGCATTTGGAAAGGACAGCCCTAAGGAAATTACTCTTGTGTGATGCATGTGCCACTGTCAATCTGAAACATGAATTTAATTGTTTTGAAGAAGTGTAATAAAATGTTTGATAGGCAATGGGGAAAAAATTGTTTCTCAGCTATCTGGATGTGCATGTCTGAGGATAGAGAGGGAAGGGGGAGGAACATAGTCCTTCAAAGAGAAATGAAGGGTGTGTGTATTCTGGGGAGTAGCATATTAATTTAAAAGAGTTTGACTTTTTGCTCTGGGAGGAACTGGGGGGACATGGTGTGTACAGAGTAGAGGGAGGTGGTGAACATTCCTGGAGGGGATTAATTTTGAGGTGACTTAAACAGACACTTTGATCCTTTCCATCTGCAGGTTGGCTTGTTTTAGCTTGTTAATATATGGGTAGCAAAATCCCTCCTTCCTTTTATGTTTGGAAAATTGCACATAGCCCACACATGACTCTGTAATTGGGGAGAGATTGTTCAATCTTGCCTGCAGGAAGACTGTCTGATGAGATGGAGTTCCAGACTATACAGAGGGAATGCAAAAAAGTGTAGATCGGGAGCAGGGCTGCACAACTCCTAAGATACGATTCTGGAAGAAATCCACACTAGTCCATCTGAGTTTGCATTCCGAACAACATCATGTATTCTGCAGGATTAGGGAAATAAAATTGCCCAGTAACGCTCAAAGCCTTCCACATGTCTCAGTAGCTGTCTGGACATGAGTATTGTGTAGGAAAGGCAGTGAGTTTAGGAAAATTTTCTTTATTTACAATCCACAGTAGTTCACTCTCATGAACATAGTCAGTCTTTCTTGTTTATTTCAACTTCAGACTTCTTAAATATGGGTAGGAATGATTATATATAGTTAAGTGACCTGAAAGTAGTCAGTGGTTTGGTGTTTCTCAACCAAACTTCTTAAAACTTGTTGAACTTTTTTTCTGTTGAACTCCTACTGCTCTGCCTCCTCTCAAGTTCCTCTTTTAAGTCAAGATGTTTCAAAAGTATCAGGATTTTCTTCACACTATATTTCCTCAGAATTCTGCCCGTATGCTTATCCTGCAGGTAACACTCATCAGTTTACAGAGACATTTAATCTCCTACCTCTTCTCCCACTCCAGAAGATGCTTTTGGAAAAGTTTGTATGAGCGCATGTGTCATTAGGAACTTTTAATCTGTGAGATTATATCATGCCACAAGTGAAGATTTCATTTCTTGATTAAGATAGAAACTAGCAGCACATAAGTCAGAGTGCTTGCATAAGCTCATAGTATTTACTTTGTGGAATTTTTTCCTGTGTTGCTTCTACATTTAAGCATTTTAGGAGTTTTCTTTGGATTGGAAGTGTTGCAGATCTCTCTTTGATTACTTTAAGATCTCGAAGGATTTTGTTCAGAAGTGTGTTTGACAAAAGCCACATTCTACGATGAATAATTGTAGTCTGTCCTCAGTTTTGATTAGATGACTTATCTTGATGCTTTCGTAGTTAGCGGCTCATTCTGGCAGCTTTGGGATCCTAAGGAAACAATATAAGGACTCTTCTCACCCACCTCACAGACACCATTTTAAAAGACACTCTGAGGGCAATTGAATCCTCCTGAACTCCTGGAGACTCTTTGTCACCTGTTGGTAGCTGGGCCTCTTCTAGTGGGAGATTCTGTATTTCAGATTGAATTTGAGTAAACCAAGTAAAAAAAGGAGTTTTTTATGTTTGAGAGATTTTTGGGTAATATGGTAGTATTAAAGAAATAAGAAATTTGCAAATCCTGTGATTTTACAGGTGCTCTAAGTAGTTTCTGGAAATTGAATTGCTTTCTTAACAAATGTCTCTTGAACAAAAGATGCTGATGACTAAAGCAAGTCAGTTGAGTGAGTTACAGAAAATTAACTGTGCAATACCTGCATAATTTTATTTTTTTTTAAAAAAATAAAAGTCCTGTTAGATATCAGGACTTATTATATGATGACTTTTGGAGGTCCTTGGAGGATGATGGTATGTTGCT
Organism: Serilophus lunatus; assembly: GCA_013399895.1. Classification (NCBI taxonomy): domain Eukaryota; kingdom Metazoa; phylum Chordata; class Aves; order Passeriformes; family Eurylaimidae; genus Serilophus; species Serilophus lunatus. The sequence continues at coordinate 17,656 of VXBA01001231.1, forward strand.
GTCTCTGTAGAAGTATGTGCTTCTAGATTTAGATCAGTCAACAGTGAAGACAAGTGTTAGCATAGGTCATCATGTAAGTAATCACTGCAGTAGATTGAGCTGTACAAGATAGTGTTGACTGTAATGCTTGGAAATGATGACATAAGTTGGACAACTGTAAGTGTAAGACTAAATTCCAAGTAGTCTGATTCTGCTAGAAATTTGCATAGATGACCTTACAGGATCACTTTGCTTTTATGAGTCTGAGTTCACTGGAGCACCAAGTTGCATGGATGAAATTTTAATCTCAGTTCAGGGTGCCAGATGTTTGGAGAATACCTCACATAAACCAAGACATCTATAAGGGATTCTCTCCTTTTCACAGAGCACACTCTTATGACTGCATTCAATCACAGAGAGGCAGTTGAACACAACCATCCTCGAAGAGGCAAAGTAGTAGAAAGATAATAAATTTTCTGCAAAGTGTCATTATGACAAGACATTTGATTTAGTCTGAAGGCATCTGTCTGTACTTGCAGCACATGGAAGCAGTAAGGACAAAAAGGGGATCTGTATATTGTGGTACAGATATTTTACAGTTAATAGCTTGTATATGTGCATGTTTTGCATGGAAAAGATTCATTTGTCATGGTTGAGTGTATAGAGTACAGTAGTTCAGGTTACTAAATTGCAGAGTTTGGTTTGCCTCAACTTTAGGGGATTTTATCACTTATTCTAAGAAAAAAACCCCCGTAACTCCATCCTTTATTTGGTCGAAAATGTTATTTTTGGTTAAAAATATGTACACTGGTAATGATGTCCTACTTGCTGTTCTATTAGCAGTAAATTTTGATTTCCACAGTTCAAGTTGCTACCATGTATAAACACAATATGCTAGTGGCTTTGTGGGAGACTTTGTGGGGACAGGTTGGAGTCTTAGGGGACACATGGTGAACTGTGACCTGTTAAGTTGATAAAGGTGGTAAAAGAATAACTGGGATACAAAAAAGTGGAAAATGAATTGCAGCTAGGGGAAGGTGACAGCTACAGTCAGTATAGTAATTGGCTGTGAATTCAATTTAACCTGAACTGAAAACTGGTTTGAACAGTTGTCTGGCATTTTTGCTTTTTCCTCCATGCCACAGCCCTCCCCTGTGCCTCCTGTAAAGAACTTAAGTGCTAGTGAGATCTCATACAGGTCTGAAATGAAATGTTGCCTTGATCCTCTTGTAATAATGTCAGGAAGCTTTTTCAGATGCATTGGGAAACATTTTTATTGCTTGCTTAACTAATTTTTTTTTTAATGTACAAAGGAGAAATGGGTGTATTAGAGCTTACCCGTGTGGCTGTGTAGAGGTTAAGTGCTATTTAAAAATTGTTTTAATGGTGGAGGAAAAGGGTTTCTAATTGTAGTGAAGTATTTTTGGAATTTGCCCTGTCAGTTAGTAATATTTCACTAATTAAAGCAACCCTTTGTTTAAAACAGGCTGACAGCATTTCGTCTGGAGAGCTGGCTGGTGGACAGACTGAGGTATGTTCATTGCTTAGTGATTCAATCTATTTTATATGTTGATATTTCTAAAGTAATGCTTTTAACTTGGAAGAAGGTAATCACATCTGTGAATTCCTTGTGGTTTCTCTACTTCTGAAGGTTGCAGCTTTTAAAAAAAATTACTGCCTTAAAGCCTTATATGTAGTGAAAATTAACAAATACAGTAAGGGTACAGTCACTAGGCTCTCTTTGACTGGACATGAGGTTTGTTTGGCAACAGTAAGGGATTATAAATCCTTGCTGAAAGAACATTAGGAAGAGGCAGTTCTTTTCTCTCTTTTTCCCCTTTTTCTTATATACATTCTTACTTTGGAGAATAGTGTATATTCTGACTATGGTTTGGTCAACGTTTCATGTATTTGTAGAAAAGTGGGTTCTTGTTTGAAAATTGTACATTTGCTGTAAAGGAAAGGGCAAGGGCTACGTTGATATACAGTGACAATTGAAAAAATTTACATATTTTCCTGTCCTAAACTGCATTATGCAAAGTCACATAATACTAAAAAGTCAGCATGCAAGTCTTGAGTAGCTAACTGTACAGTTCCAGGTTGTGTTTCCCCAACACTGTAGTATCGCTGCTTGCTCTTGGTTGGTTTTGTCAAAGGTCTTGCTGCGTGTTAAGAGGCCTACTTTGCCACACTGAAGATCTTGAAAGAGTAAAACTTTTGACCATGCTGGTGTTTCGAGTGAAATCTGATGAGTCAGAAATACTTGCTGACTAATGCTTTTGGCTAGACTGAGACTTTGTAGCTTGCTTTTGAAAGATTATCTCTTCATTAATAGTCTCGAAAAAGCAGTATTTTTGCTTTCTCTTCACAACATTTTTAAAAATATCAGCCTGCAGGTCTGCCTTGTCAGCAGACCTGCACACATGTCCAGGCAGTGAAGATATTTTAGAATTTTTATTTGATTTCAACAGCAATATTGAGGCACTGCATGATGTGCAATGTAATAATGGAGTTGATGCTGGAACAATTATGTGTTGGAACTAGATAAGCCTTTGGAATAAGCGTTCTCTTGTCTCAGGTGTTTTTTTGTTATACATTTCCATGAAATCATGGGATTGTTACTTTTGTGAATTGCTGTGATGTAGAAAACTACTAAATTTGAAGAATCTGTTCCAGGAGTGGTTTCTTTTTTTCTGTAGGGCAGAAGGAATAGTAACTGCTGAGATAATAAATCAAATCTTCTAAAAGTGGAAGAAAAGAAATCTAAGCTACAATAAATAAAATTATGAAGGCTTTAAAGGAAGCTGTTGTTCTGAGAGAGGAGTGAAAAGGCAGAGTACTTTTCCAGTGTGACAATACCAAAATACCCTTGGTGCAATAGATGTTAATGGAAACTGAAGAACCCTGACTGAAGTGATATTGATGAGATTGGAGAGTATTTGATATGTGGAACTTCATCATTGTTAGAAGGACGAATTTGGTATTTCAAGTGGATCCTTTGGTCCTTTAAAAGGGATCATGAAAATCTAGTTAAGCATATGTTGTGAGTTTTTCTTTACTTGCTGTGATAAAGAGATTCGGATTTTACTTCCAGGGAGATTACTAGGGTAGTTATTTGGAAATTTAAAGTACACAGTTTTTTTAACCCAAAAGGAAGGAGCAGATCAGTTGAGTTAAGAAACAGTCTTGTTTAATGTGATTGTTTTTGTTGATGTAATAGTTTAACTGTTTGTCCTTGGGTAAGTGACCAGGTTAATCAGCTACAGAGCAGGCACTGCATAATAATTTCATAAATGGCTGTTGTGTTTGATTTCTGTTTCCACAAGAGCTTTGGGTCTTGTAGCTGAATGTGATCCTTGTGCTTATGCTGTTTTACATTATCATGGTTCATTCACATGGCAGAGGAGAGGAATTAAAGTTCCAAGCCTTTGGCCAGTAGCATAAATCTTTTCCTGGCTGAGTGGGAGCACACAATGACCCCGGTTGCAGCCTGCACTAACCATGACCCAAAATTATGTAATTTGTCAAGATGGCTATTTTTTTGTATTCCTGCTAGCGGTTTATATTTGAATGGAGATAGCTAATTGAAAAGGTGGAGACAATTCAGATAGGCAGGCAAGGGTATTATCTTCCCTACTCTGTGATTGAAGGGACTGTGAAAATGGTTACAATAACATGGTGGAGTTAAGGTTTACTTAATTCAAATTCTTCTAGGTATAAAAATCTGAGGTTTCACAGAAGTAGATATAATTATGATGATTTGCTATTGGATACATTCTTTCATCACAACTTATTGTGCTTTGCTACTAAATATTTCTCATTCTTAGAGCTGCAGGTGAAACATCAGAATGTATATGTGTACTGAACATCATGTAATTTAATACAATTGCTGTCTCAAATAAAGGTAAAGGTTGAATCTGATATGACAAACATGGCAAAGTGTGAGAGCATCTTGTGCTTGGCATGTCTGCCAGCATCTGAACAGCCTACTTTCTTTCTATAGTACTGATTCAAGTACCAGAGTGTGAAGGATTATTTGAACTGGAAGCAGCATGAGGATTGGGAAAGGAGTCTTATTTTGCTGTTTGCTGCAGTGAACAGTGTGTCTGTTGCCATCTGGCTAACCTTGATTTCTCCTTAGTATTTTTTAAACTAGTTGTGCATCACAAAAGTAGTGTTGTAATATGAATGATAGTTTTAACCAGGAAATTTTGACACCATTGCTTGCTAGTTTTTGTTTGGGTTTGTTTTTGTGTGTGATTCATGTTCTTCAGTAAAAATACAAACCTACCTAGCACTAGCCTTTAGTCTCTCTCACTTTATCCTGATTTGCTTGTTAGACCTTAGGTGAGTTTGGCTCAGTATAATAATATCTGTGATTAGCAGCAGTAAGTGAATATGAGTGAGACTTTTCTGATTCAGGATACTGTTACAACATGAAACAATTTGAGAAATGTGCTCAGAGTGGTCAGTACAACTAATCTTTTAATATCAAAGGAAAATAAATAGCAGGTATGCAAAATCTACAGTTGTAAGCAGAGCGTTTTTCATCAGCTTGTGTTTTCAAAGACTTACCGGACAAGACCACACAGAAACACCAGGAAAAATACAAAATAAATGGCTAACCACGAGTTGTCTACACTCCAATGAAAGTAATGAAATTACATCCTGCAGCAGGATTGTTGGGTAAACGTTTCTGATTTTTGGAGTAGCGCTTACATTACCCTATAAAAATTTTATCTAGAAGTTTGTGTAATATTAGTTTGTTTCTGTTTCCTAAAAGTAATTGATCATAACTTGGTGAAAAAAATTGTCAAAGCTTCAGTAAAGTAGCAGCAAAAAGTAAAACTAGATGTTATGAAAGAAGTTCCAAGTTGTTTCCTTGGTAGATTCTTTTTTTTTGTGTGTATGTTTTTTTTTTTAAATTATTTTGTTTGGTTTTACTATCTGTTTTTTACCACATCAAAAATTGCTACAAGGCAAAACTCCCGGTAGCTCTTTGGTATTTGGCCTTGTAACTAGATACGTCATATCACTGGGGAGGTAGCTTGTACATTGCTGCAGTTCCTTGTTTTTTTTAGTTAGTTTTGTAAACAGGTTCATTAGGGACTATTAAGACAGAGGAAGAAAACTTGCCTAGAAGTGTATCCTTTGCTCGGTGTGTTTGGTGTACCTGCAAGATTCATCTACAGTAGTAAGAGATTTGATTAGAGATGCTAGACAGAAGATGACTTTTAGAAAAAAACAAAACACAGCTTTAGCTGGCAGCATTTCAAGGCTAGATTCCTGATGTCTCTGAACTGAAACTTTTTAAATTTTGCTGTACCCTTCAGTGTTTTGTGTGAACAAAATAAACCAAGTATGTTCAGAAATAGCCTTTTCTCCTGTTAATTAAATATGTGAATTCTAGTCTTCAGCTGTCTAGCTCTGAATATGTGAGTTCCAATCTTTGTGTAATAAAAGCAGTGTTGTAGCCAGAGAAGTCAAGGCCAGTTCATTTAACAAAGAAGAAAAATAGCCATTGACAAACACTGAGCTTTCACGATGCACACAGTCCTTTGCTGCTTTCAGACATTTTCTTTGTATGGTATTTTCCCACACAGAACAAAATGTTGGTTTGCCAATGAGATGAGGATGAAAAAGACACATTTTCCAGTGTCTGGAGTAATGATTGTCTTAATGGACTGTGTCCATCTGTCTCCTAGTTGCTTTTCCACCAACACAGATGCATGTGCAATAGAGAAATGAGAGTGTTGAAACAAAAATGCAAAGAAGTGATGAAATGGAAAAATACAAGATCTGATACTATTTTGAGTGAGGAGTGGCTACAGGCTACCCTGTTTGTTCCTGTTGGGAGAGGGAATGAACCACTGCTCTCGACAGGTGACTGATTCCTCAAGATATTAGGATGAAGGAGAAGAGGATTTAGCTGGACAAAGCCAAGAAGGCTGTCTTTCTCCAGCAGGTATGCTGCTCTGGCTGCATTCTGCTGGAATGAGTGTTGGCTGCTAAATTCAGAGCCCCTTGGGTTTTAATTCAACAAGTGTCACTCACCTCTGTGCAGATCTGAACCTGTTATTTTCTGGACTGAAACCTTAGACAGATCATAAGGGGAAGGAGTTTGAACTTTCTGGAAAAATTGCAAATAAGATGAAATTTCTGTATATTGTTTAAAGTTGGAGGTTGCCAGCTTCAAGCTTTAGGAAGGGAATTTTGTCTAATTTTCAGTCTTTTTCAAACGTTTTAACTCTTACATTTCCTCTGCATCCTGTAGAAACCGTTTTTCAAAGAAAGCCAATAGAGCTTTGTCTCAAGAATTTAAAACTTGAGAAGAGCACATGCAATTGATCTAGATGAAGGATCTCCTCCAAAGTGAACTGTCTACCAAGGACAAATGTAAATGCATGTAGCATGAAAGAATAGTACATGAGACATGGGTTCTCTCTCTTGCTAGAGAGCAGTGAAGTTGCTGTTCTATTTAGTCATGGCTCCCTCTGGACAGGTGATTTGGTAGGACAACTTAGGCTGCAGACCCCCACTCCACAGCCCTGTGGCAGACTAGGTTTGTGCTACTGTTTTATCTATTAATGTAAACAGAGTCATACCGTCCCACAGTGAAAAAACTAGTAAGTGTCAGAATGGTGGGAATTGAAGCAATTGGAGCAATTGAAGATACTTTAAACAAAATGGAGTATGACTTCTTAGAACTTGCTGCTGTGGAAGGTTGTGGGGCAGACAGGACAAGCATCTTCGAAGTAGATTTTGACAAAATTAGTGGAAAACTGGGATACTAGGGGGGTGGGTCAGTGATGGACCTTCCATCATGCCTGGTACAGCGGGTGTGGGACACAGAAGGGGTGGTTCGCTGTGCTTGAATAGTGTCTCTCTTTGAAACAACAATGAAGTGCTTGAGTGAATGAAATGGATGTTGTGCTGACCCACTAAAGCATAGCTTACATTTGGAGCCATGTTTTTTACAATTGGCTGTTGATACATCGAATAAACTTTGAATGTGGAGGTGCTTTGCACATCTCTGACTTCTTTATACCTTTGTAAGTTCTATAAGGTCATTTGGACAGAAACTTCCTTTTCAGTTTTTTATTTTGGAAAAACATATAACTTTGAAACTCTGATACCTTGGCAGAGTTTCCTATTAAAATAATTATTTCTTTAGTCTGAGAAACTATTAAGACTACTGCTGCTTGAAATTATAGTACCAAATATTGTAGACAAGCATTTTATGTTACTTTTTTGGCTCCTTATGCTTGTACAATTTTGTACTACCAAATTGCATGATTTTTTTTTTTCCTTCTTGATACGAACTTTAATTAGTTGGTTTGGTGAGACATTTTTTTCCTCACCAGCATGGCCGTGTGTTCTTGCTTGAATAATGAGTCAGGAGCAGACTCTACTTGGAAACATACTGCCAGTTCAGGTGGCACAATCCTAACTCATCTCTTTCTTCTCTAGCTTGGTCTGTTTGTCTGTTTTTCTATGAGGTGCCTTGAATGAATGAGAAGGAAATGAGTGTTTAACAAATACTCTATTGTCTTTGCAATTCCTCTGAAGTTATTTGTTAGTAGTAACTGTTAGTAGTATAACTAGCTATTTGTGTACATTTTAGTATGTGTATGTAAATATATATATATATGCTATGTCTGTCACTGTAGAAATAATCTTTGTGAGTGAAACATCCAGAAATCCCTTAATTCAATCTGTGTAAAAATCCTTTTCTGTTTTTCTTCTGCCACCATCTCAAATTCTTGTCATGTAGTATGGGCTCTGCAAAATTTATATATTCACTGGTACTAGTTGTGAATATACTTAAAGATGTGTGTCATTTGGCTAAAATACAGTGCAACTTTTGAAATATGTCTTCTAAGAAATTCTCATATACAAGAGCTGCAGACACTCATATGCTATGGTTTTTGCTGTTTCTTCAAAGTTCTTCATTGTATATTCATATTTATCTATGTGTGAGAGTTTTGACATAACCACTTTCTAAAGTTGCTAAGAAGTTGTGGTCAGGCCTGTTGTTCTAAAAGCCATGAGGGGTGTGTATGTATAAGCACTCTTCAATCTTTTTCTGGAAATGAAAGCTGAAGCAAATGTGGAATGCTAGTTCAGGAGTGGGAAAGTTAAGTGTGCTGTTTTTTTCTTAGTTGTGTGATTTGTTTTTTGTGGTTTAGTTTTGCAGAGGTTTCTTGTTTGTTTGTTTGTTTTCTTTAACTGAGGCTCAGCCCTTTCATGAAGACTTCTTTCAGTTATCCATTATTTGAACTTTCTTTTGGACATCACTTATGGGCATTTCCCTAGTCTTTGAGCTGACTAAACAGAAATACCTAATCTGCTATTTACACTGCTGATCCCTCTCTCCATGTACTTAATAGTTGTAGGCATTATATCATCCAGTGGATTTAAAGTTACCCTGGAGAAAAGAAAAATGATCAAAGAGAATCCTAGGAAATTGAAGTGTTGGTTAGTAAGTTAGCAAGAGGATAGGGAAAAGGGATCGTATTTCTATGACCACAGATGGGAAGTAAGCAAACACTGTTTTGCTTTATATGATTCTGCTGTTCTGCTAACAGGCTGTGTAAAATTCAGCAGTAGAGTCTGACATAGCAAAAGATATTTGGCTATGTATATATAATTTTCTTTTAGCTGGAATATTACATGGATTTTTACAAGTTTTGGAGATGAAGGAATAATGTACAAAGAGGTTTTTTTTTTGTTCCCTTAAAATAACACCTGCAATTAATGATTTAATTTGAAAAGTCTAATTACTTTTGTTGAGACTTGTATTTCCTCAGAAATATAACTTAGTCACCCCCTGGATTACTTTGTAGGGAACCAGTTCTGTAATAGCCGCTGTGAATTTTGCATCTGATGATATTCAGCCTGTTGCACCCTAATGAAAATGCCCAGTGGTGACGAGTAGTATTAGAAATTCATCCTAGCCAAGGATGCCCATGTAACTCTTTACACAGTCTAAAGTGTGTCTTGGTTTAATGACTGTATATATGTATATATTCTGGAGGTTGAGCTCTCTCATGAGATAAACCCTTACTTTTTATTTCACTCCCACAATACAGAGAGGGCAAAAAATTACAAGGCGTCTGAGCGAAGGGAAAAATAATGATTTTACTGAAAAAGAAAACAAACCAACAACAGCATAAGAACGTTACCTAGCTAGCTACCCTTCCCTCCTCCTAGGTTAAACCCAAAATCTGGAAAAGCAGCCGTACCCAATGCAGGGCGGCTGCCGGGACAGACTCCCAGAGTCTGTGTTGCTCCAGGGGGAGAAACACCAAGTACAGAGAGAGCAGTTCCAGTCCACGCCCTGCTTTGGTCTCCTGAGTTCCTGGGGTGCTCCACTCGGTGAGCTGCCTTCCCAGCCGGTTCGAGACCCTGGGGGCAGTCTTCTCCCAGTCCAGTTCCGTCTGGGGCGATCCCCCATGCTCGGAATTATGTGGTGATATGAAATACTCATCACCGAAAATCCTTCCCATTTAACTTAAACTGCAACACAGTGTTCCATTGATGCAAGTCTGGGATAAATTTGCAACTTTATTAGATTTCTGTGTACCACTGAGAGCACAGCATAGCAAATTATTTCCAGTGCCATTTTCATAATGCTATCAATTGAGACCAAGTGTAATGACATCATTTTTCTTGTGCAAAAAGAGTCAGTACCCTTTGATTCTGCACTGTTTTCTTGCAGTTTTTGCTCCTAACAGTTTTGTGCACTCCAGATTCCGATCTTGAGCCTCATGAAAATAGCATTACCTCCTGCCAGCTATGGTTGCCTTCCCTCCCCCCAGCCCTCCTCCCTTTCTTTCCTTAAATTCTTTTTCCTTTCTTTTTCCTTGGCATTTTCCTCAGTGGAGAACCACAAAAGCTGTACCTGGTGACAACAAAGAAAGCTTGGTCTAGGCTTCTGTAGGTTTTGCAGTAGATTATGCTGATTTCTTGTGCAGTTGTGAGTACTGAATGAACCGTTGAACTGAATTGCTTGGGAAGCGCATAATGGGATGTGCCTGGAATGAACAAAAGAGAACAGAAAATGTGCACTTTTTAATGCAGATGCAAAGGCTGCATTGCAGAATAATTCCTAAATGCCATGGAGGTAAATTGTTTTTGATGTTCACATTACAAATTAAATGGATAGACAGGCTAATTAATCAACTAATTACCTACTTACACTAAACTCCAGTCATCTAAACAGTGAGTTCTTGTGACAGTTGTCTTTCTTTGGAATAGTGCAAACATCAAAGTTTATGAAGAAGTGTTTGGGAGGTAGGAAATAAAGAGAACCAGGCCTAACCACAGAATAAAGTTTCATTGAAGTTTATCCATTAATTTCTTCAAAAGTACAAGCTTTGCAAAACTCATTTTCAAAGAAAATTGCGGACATGTCCCAAAAGTAAAACTCTGCAAGGATGAAAAGAGGATAAAATCTAAAATAAGAATTCTGGTTTTGTACCTCTGCAAAGCAGAGAAATTGCAGCAGCCAGTGGAGATGATAGCATTGTTGTGTTTTGTTTTGGTGTTTTTTTTTTTACATAGACGATGCTGTGGTCATTAGGGACTCTTGTCTTTTTGGGCATAATACCTCAATCCAGTACAGCACAAAACCTCCTTGTGTTGGATTCATGAAATTACCTGGAGGTAATGACACTTTTTTTTCCTTGTAGACCTCTGTCTCTTCAAAAGTCCCTCCTGTATTTTCAAAGGCAAAATTCTCGGTTATGACAGAGATTTTTAAAACTAATAAATTTGATGTGTTTGCCATGAAGTATGTACATACATAATTATGGAGTTCAGCTGTTCTTTTTCTTTATTTTTAATATGAATCATACTTCTGACAACATCTTTCTATTTAGTCTGAAGTAACACATTGCAAATGTCAGCAGTTGGGGATTTTTTTTCACAGGGAAATTTGTGACTTTGATTTCTACAATGAGTGATCAAAGTGTCTAATGAAGCACTGTATTTACAATTCAGTTTTGTTTCTCAAGTATTTTGTCCCCTGCTTCAGCCTTTCATGGATGTGGACTATTAGATGATGTCTCTTGCTAGTTTCTGGTGATTGATATACTTTGCTAGGGAAAAGATTTACATGAGAGTCCAGAGTAAGGTTTATTTCTTCAGCCTCTACAGGGATTTCCACCATATTTTTTGTGGAAGTATGCCAATTATCTTGGTTTATGCTGTGAGTAAGGCCAACAATGTTTCCTGAAGCTATTCTTAAGAGTAGCATCCCCTCTGGAAATAGCCTGTGCAGTGTGGTCAGTTGTTACTATTTATGTTCCTTGGAGGCTTCTCTGGAGACCCGTGCAGAGGTAGTACTTGGAAGGTGACATTGGTTTTTATGGCTGTTCTTGAGCCTGTCATGGAGTTGTATTGTAGTTATTTTTGGAGACAGTAAACATTTTGCCTAGAGTTGCATGGGTGGGAGTGTTGATCTGCTGGAGGGTAGGAGGGCTCTGTAGGGGGACCTGGACAGGCTGGATAGATGGGCAGAATCCAGTGGCATGAGCAAGTGCCAGGTCCTGCACTTTGGCCACAACAACCCCCTGCAGCGCTACAGACTAGGGACAGAGTGGCTGGAGAGCAGCCAGGCAGAAAGAGGCAGAAAGGGACCTGGGAGTGCTGGTTGATAGCCAGTTGAACATGAGCCAGCAGTGTGCTCAGGGGGCCAAGAAGGCCAATGGCATCCTGGCCTGCATCAGGAATGGTGTGGCCAGCAGGACCAGGGGAGGGATTCTTCCCCTGTACTCAGCACTGGTTAGGCCACACCTTGAGTTCTCTGTCCAGTTCTGGGCTCCCCAATTTAGGAAGGATGTAGAGATACTGGAGTGTGTCCAAAGAAGAGTAAGGAGGATGGTGAAGAGGCTGGAGCACAAGCCCTGTGAGGAGCGGCTGGCTGAGGGAGGTGGGGTTGTTCAGGGGTGACCTTGTCGCTGTCTATAATTACCTGAAACGAGGTTGTAGCCAGGTGGGTATTGGTCTCTTCTCCCAGGCAACCAGCAGTAGGACAAGAGGACACAGTTCTAAGCTGCACCAGGAGAGGTTTAGGTTAGAGATTAGGAGGGAGTTCTTTACAGAGGGAGTGACTGGGCATTGGAACGGGCTTCCCTGGGAGGTGGTGGAGTCACTGTCCCTGGGAGTAATTAAGAACAGACTAGATGTGGCACTTAGTTGACATGGTGATGTTAGGTCAAAGGTTGCGCTTGATGATTTCAGAGGTCTTTTCCAACCTAACTGATTCTGTAAGTTGCTTAAAGCCACAAAGAAATCCCATGATAGCTTATTGCTGTATTACCTTGTGCATTGCCCACACATTGGGAAACTTTGTCATCAGATGTATGTGTGAAAGTTGAGTGCTGCAGTGGCCTGGCCTGGCTATGTGTGGAAGGACAGCTCTAGATGCTCAGCACAGGTGTTAGTGTTGAATGCAGGCCTGTTTTCAGTACTGCCTGTAAGGACAATAAGGTGCAAATGTGAAATGAAAATGAGGAACGTGAAAAGGTATTTGGAGATTTTCATGGGGAGAAATGTATTTTTGGTTTTTAATAGGTTGTTACACACCTTTCAATGGAGATAATGTCTGTCATAGGCTTTTGGTAGCTTCCTTTGTTTTGTTCCCTAAATGTTTCTGAAGCTATAAAAGCCATTGCTTATCTGATATTGGCTGTTCGTGTTCTATCTCCATTTAGAAATTTCTTTATTGCGTTGTATGATATTTCCGCTGCTGTGACACTTTGGAAGTAATGATAGTTTAAGCTAGTGTATGTTTCTTATGCAGGCAAGAAACAGAAGGGATTTTAAAGTTAGCAATCTGTGCTGAAGTCCTCTTGCATGGATGCTTTTCATTTATTACATGACTAAGACATTATTAAGATATCCCAACCTACCTTCTGCACCAGTTGAGTTAAATTTGCTACTGTGATAGAACATTACTTGGGATATCTTTAACTAGTTTTACCTGAACTAGTGCTAGTTTTTATGTAGGCAAGACCTTAGGTTGGAAGACTGTTGGGGTCATATCATAGACACTATTCTGTATTTCCTCTTGAAAGACAAGTCAGCGTGAAAATTATGATGAAAAATGAACTGCAGTGTCTGTGTCCTCATATGCAAGAGGTTCCTCGCATTCTGTTTCTCACAATTGAGAGTAAAAAGCTTGTTATTGAACAACAGTGAGGATGATATGGCAGGAGTGCTTTGATATAGTGCTATTACACGGCTAAATACAACTGTTAAAATACATATACTAGTATATATAACACTACTATTATATTTATTTTTAAATTATATTTAATTTAAAAGTATGACTTGAAAGCTGATTGAAGGGCTGATTTTATTTTCGTTGCTTCTAGCCTCAAGAAACAGCTTCAAGGTATCGTACCTTCAAAAGCAAGTCTTTTAAGAAATCCAAAGTCTGTGGAATCTGCAAACAAGTAATTGGAAACCAAGGAATTTCCTGTAGAGGTGAGTAATGTGTAATGTGGTGTTTGCTTTCTTGCTGTGTAAAGGAAATTAGTTTTATATTGATGTTAAAATTTGTAGGAATCCATGTTTCTGGAGTTTCCCCTGGACTAAGTATTGCCTTGGTTTATTTCCCTTCTTTGTACAATAATGTTCCCTGCTTTTGTCAGGGAATAGGGTGCTGTAGTAGGTGATTAGACTTGTATAGTCATGTGCTTTTAGTACTGTGCTATTCAGACAGGTTCCAGAATAAGGCAGTGCCTGCGTAGGCTCTATGAGGAGCCATGTGAGTGTTGTGTGCACAGTGGGTGACAGCAGCCTCTGGAATTCAGTCTCCAAATAAGGAAGTGTGTGACCCTTTAGCTCTGATGCATGAAGGTTTTATCTACATTAATTTGCAAAAAATCACAAGATCAGCTATTTATTATTTACTTTAATTTTTCCAGTTGCATTATGCTCTGTTTAATCCTTAGTCCTTTAGTCTAATCATTCACAGAAAGAATAAAGATCTCCTGGATACACAGACTAGAGACTCTCTGCCTTTGGCATGATGCCTGCTCCTTACTGCTGTTTTCCCTCACTCTTCCAATTGCTGTGTAGAATTTCACATACTTCCCTCCTCTCCATGGGATACCTGTGATGAAATTAAATCTTGGGAAAGCTCAATAGGTCCTTTGTACAAGCTGTTCACATATAGGGCTTTTGATTCCCTATGCTGATTCTCCTTGGTTAATGTTCTACTCTGGTTATTCCATGTTAATAAAACAGTTTCTTTACCTGCTGTATGCATGGTTTACTTCCTAGAATGAGAAAGCTATTGTGTTTTCATCTAGAAGGTAATAGCTGTTTTCACTTAGAGGTGTTTGCACCAACTTCTAGTTCAAGCTGGATCTGCTGCTTCCACCTCCCTCCCTCCCTCCCATGTTCTTCAGACACCTTAGGATCCCTCTGAGTGTTGAGAGGGTGGTGAGAGATTTGGATGTGGAAAGAATGTAGCCATTTCCTGAGCTATGATCGGACTTTGCGGATGAACAGCTATATGTTCAGCATTGTAATTGTTATAGGAGTGGTACTTATGTGTGCATTTCTTTAATGTATTTCTTCTGTCTGTCCTTCTGGAGATTCGTCCTGAAGTTCTACGATTTACTTGTTTTCCACTTAGCAGAAATAGTATCTTTGGAAGGAAGCCCACTTAGTGAAAGAACTGCCAAAAGACCCTCTTGATAAGGTTCAGTGTAAAACGTATTGCACCAGAAGAGGATCAGTACTTTGTATCATAGAATCATTTAGACTGGAGAAGACCTCTAAGATCATTGAGTGCAAACACTAACCCATCACTTCAAAGTGCACCTCTAAATCGTGTCCCTGAGTGCCACATCTCTGTGCCTTTTAAATGCCTCTGGAGATGGTGGCTCAACCATTTCCCTCCAGCACATTCCCCATCAAAATACTTTCATGTCTATGATACATTTATGTCTATATCTAAGTCAGACTGTGATAATTTTCTCCACGTTTCTGGATGCAATTTTCAGAAGGAGACTCTTAATACTATCACATTGCCCCTGTTGTTGGTGTGAGCACCAGGCAGACCCAGTTCTTTGCTGTTGTTACATTTTGATTGTTAGTTGTTTGATACTTATCTGTGGGATGGAAGTAAACAGGATTTGCTCAGTGATGTGATGAGTCTAAGTAGTTTCCATTTAATTAGAACCCATTTGTATTTTGAAGGACAGCATAGACTTCATAAAGCAGAGTTTTGTAAAAGCCAGAAATAAAAGTGGTTTCTTCCTTTGCCAGCACTGCAGTGCTTGTAATGTATGCTAGTACTGTGAAACTCTATTAATGTGGAGAAAAATAAACTGGCTGTTTCGGAGTCAAATCCTGGTGCTGCTTCATTTGGTAAATTCTCCCTGATGTTGCTGAATGAAAGTGTGCAAGTTGGCATTGCAAGAAAACAGGGAAGGGGAGAAGAAAAGCCTTTAGTTAAGAACAAACAAAGTTTCTTTGTCTATTAATGAGAAAAATCTTGCTTTTTAACAGTTCCTTCTCAAAAAATAACACCTCTTTGTACAGATTACAGGTCCTTTCCAGACTGTATCTCATCAGTTACAGGAAAGTTATGTGCAAGAGAAATGAGGGGAGGAGAAAGCTCCAGATTGGTCAGTATGTAGTATTTGTTTATCTAGCAATGAATCTTGTTGTAAGAAAAAAAAAATCCATAACTGGGTATTGTGTTGGTTAGATAAGCTTTTATTAGTATGTGGAGGTAATTTTGGAGGTGTGTTATTTAGCCCTGTCATGCAAAATGTGTCCTTTGCTAGCAGCAAGGTCTAAATGTCACGCTTAAAAGCTTACTGTTAACAGTGGACAGATGGATGACAGGTACCCTTGAATGATGATTTCCTTTTGTCCTTGTGTACTTCATTTCAGTAAAGCATACTCAGTTACAGTTTTTCTACAAAAACGGAAAGATAGATTTGCAGAAGGGGAAGCTTCTTGCTTTTTCCCTGCCTGGTAAGCATGTTAGTAGTGGACAATACAAATTCTCATCATGAAGTAAGAGGACAAACAGCTGCTGCTGAATTCCTACAGTACCTGCACGTTTTGCAGTAAACTGAGGACCACATGACTCTCCATATCCCTTCAGCGCTATGTCAGACGTGAGTGCTTTTGTGCTCTGGTTCGATCTTCCCTGAAGTACAGTTCAGTTTAATTCAGGGCTAAGCAAATACTACATACTAATTGTATGTATGTACATAGTTAGCAAAAGGACTGCAATATTACAGAAGTTTCTTGATTTTATTTTTTTTTAAGCTACTTACCCTAAATGTTGAACATTCAATATTTTACTTTATTTACAAACAAGTTGTCATAATGATGTAATTTTTGTGTATTTATATGTGAATTTCTATTTTATTATTTTATATATGCAAAATAGACATTTTAAATTGTCTATTTTACTTTATTTTCCTTTGCTTTTTAAAATTATTATTTATGTTTGTTGCGTTGTGATCAAATGATTGTTAGTGTAGAACAGAGAGCTTTCTAGGTTCTGTTGAGTCTTCAGAATCTCTAGAAAGTACTTTTCTAGCAATTTAAAAAATTGGAGACCAGATTTGTGCAATTTGAGTAGTTTTGAATAATGCAGTATTTTGTAGCTCTCAACGCTGATGTGATGCGTGAAACAAGTATGAAAAATTGAAACACTATACAGATGTGTTTTGATGAAACTTGTCAACTGAGGTGAGTTAAGTAGTTTAGATGCTGCTAGTGAGGCTTTACATGCAACATCAAGTATTCCATGACCTAAATTTTGAACTGGTTTTACAGCTTTTTGAACAAACTGAGTATCTTTTTGTTATTCCATCTGTGAATGTGTTGGTTTTGGAAATATATGTTGGAGGAGTTCTTACAGAATTTTAGGGGAGTTTTTATTTTGTTTTTCCTGAAAACTTATTTCCTTGATGGTTTGACTACATATGAACTTTGCTTTCTTCATTTAAAATCATGTATATGAATCCTTTTTACTGTGGTGGTTTGAACCACTATTTGTCACTAAGGGGCGTGCACAACAAAGATGACGGAAAACTGAACAAAATTAGCAGCAGGGGAACAGTTTATTACTTTGGGTTCAAACTAGGGAAAAGGAACAACTTATAGTCTTAAAATTTTGCACAGAGAAACAACATGCAGAAAACAAAAAAAAAACCGCCCAAAACCAAAACTGCTTTCCAAGCTAAGTGACTAGCCGAGAAAGCACAGGAAGGAGTAGGGAAGCCATCTCTCTCCCTCCCTTTGTGATGGTGTCACTTCCGGCCCTTGAGATTTTCTACAAAACACAAAAGAAGTGAAAAGCGACCCCCTCCCAGGTTACTTCGGGAAGTTACTACTTGCTATCTAGCTAGACTTCGCTTCAGTGCCGAGAGGAATGGGTGGAGTCACACCACGTGGTCTTAGACCCAGGAAGAGAGGAGCCGTGTGCTTCGCCCCTGGACAGGAAGCCGAAGAGAGGGAGGTCTTCTGTGCTGAGCTTTTTAAGCCCTCCAGTGAATCTCGCTGTCTTCTTCCTGGCCAAGCTGTCTCCTCATTGGCCGGGAGAGCTGAGCTCTGCCTCTCTTCCGGCGTCTTCACTCCAGGCAAAATGGGGGTTCCCGCCGGAGACTGCGTGTTCAGGGCTCGAGGCGCCATCTTTTTTTTTTTTTTACTGGCCGCGGGCACTGCAGGGACACCCCGGAGTGGCTATAGCCCCTCTGCGCGGCCACCGCCAGCACGGTGCCAACGCGGGACCCCTGCTGCTGTCCATAAGCAGCCGCCGTGCCCACGCTGCCAACTGCGGCTGTTAGGGCGCTCTGCGGGGCTGCCGCCCCAGGCTGGGAGCACTCGCCGCTTGTGACAACCTGCCGCGGGCGGCCTGGCCGCCCGCGGGGGTGCCTCCTGCAGCCAGGACCCACACAGATCCCGGCCAGGGCACTGCCGGCAATGAACGAGCAGCGGGCCGTCCATGCTGGAGCGTGCAAGCCCCGCTAGCCGCCTTGGGTGGGGCTGCGGAACTCCTGCCGGGCTCCTGCCAGCCGCCCACCACGGCCAGGACCCACACGGACCCTGCCGGGGCGTCGCCGTCAAGGAAAGGCTGGCGGGCAGTCTGTGCCGCGGCATGAAACTCCCACCAGCCGTCCCTGCCGCTGCCGGGACACACCGCCGGTAAAGGGGGCCGGGACTGCCTGGGAACCAGCCAGAGCTGCAGTCCCTTACGGCAGCACNNNNAGCTGCAGTCCCTTACAGCAGCATGGGGCCGACAGTGCCCATCGCAGCCCTGGTCCCAGCCTGGCCCCGGGAAACCGCGGGGGATAGGGGAACAGTTGGGAGCAGCCCATGCTGAGAGCAGCCCCCGCCCTCCCCCAGCCCTAGGGGAGAGTGGGCAGGAGTGAGGGCCGTCCCGGTCCCAGCTCGGCCCCGGGAAATCAGGGAGAGGGGAGGGGTAGGGAAATATGGGGAGCAGCCTGCGCCTTCCCCCGGCCTCAGGAGAGATCNCCCCAAAGGCCCCCCCAAGACCCGAAGCCCCACCCCGACGCCCACAAAAGAGACCCCAGCACCCCTCAAACCCCAACATTTACTTTAAGCCGTGTATAAATTTTAGCCAAAGAAGTGTTAGGTCGGCATGTGCTGTTACCTATATTATGAACAGAGAAATGTTTACCATGCTATTAGATGCAAGCTGAGTGTGATAAACTATAGAGTTCACCTTGTTTACTTAGAAATAATTATTGTAAGTCATTATACAACTGTATAATAATGTCTGTATTGTAAGTTGTGTTAAGAATTGTATGAAACCATATGTTAATTGATGTACAGTAAATAATTCCTGGACTGTTAAATTGAGCATGTAGCATGAAGTGATAGTAGAAATATATTTTCTTATCAAATTACAGTATCTATGTATAATCAAGAGCTTACAGATGCTTACAGATCAGGATTTCAAGACAATTGGGGCCATTTTTCTCTAAGAAGTTTGAGGAGTTTTTTTTTTTTTGAAATTCACCTTGTTTGTGACAGTGCTTGTGGCTAGTGATCCACTTAAAATCTCATTTTGGGTTAGTTGGAGTTTCCCAAAAGAAAGAGTCCTCTGTGTATTTGTGGCTTCTGACAACTCAAAATACATTGTTATTTTAAGAATCATTTGGAGTTGACAAATTGTTTGGGCATACTGTGTGTGTACAGATGCATATATATATATAAATATATGCATATTTAATCTTATATTACAGCCTTAAGATTATATTGTATGTGGTTTTATATATTCTGTTTTTCAGTAAGTGCTAAGTTTGGTGATAACATACAAGTATATTAATAATGTGCATCTTAATAATGTCTTTTGGTACAGTTCTAGCAGACAAACTAGAAAGCTAGAAATGCCAAAGGAGTTTGTAGTGCCACTGACCCAAGCATGATACAATTGCCTCTAAATGGCAAAGCATGTTTGTGAGGTAGGGGTGTTTGTGTCACTCTGGTTTCCATGGAGTGATCCTTGTGAAATAAGATTCTGTATTAGTAGGCACTTACATGCCTAATACGTTATGGGATCTATCTGTCTATTGATTTTATAACACATTACATATATAAACCCACTGTAGTTTCAACAGAACTAAACCGTCTTTCAGTTATTTATGGTAATAGGCATTGGTTAATTAACCATAAGATCATTAACTGTGGCAACAGGCATACCCATCTAATCATATTAATATTATAATATGGGACATCTTTGAGAGGATGAAAAGCTTGTCATCAAATTAAAAGGAGTTTTCATTATATCATTCTTTGCTTTTTGTATGGTGTTTGTATGTATGCCGACATTTTCTTGAGCAATGATCCAGTAAATCATAGTGCCTTCTGTGGGACTGTTTTATGATGGCTTTAAAATGATTACTTCAGTTAATACTTTAAGGATTTGCAGTGATGAATCTCTATGTATGGTTCCAACTCATCAAGAAACTGCAGAAAACAAACCAGAAAACCATACATTTTAAGTAGTTACCTGATATTTTCCTCCAAAGCTAAAGCAGGATATGCAGGCTATAGGATCAAAGAACATGGTCTATTTTAATCCTAGAGCAGATTAATAGCCCACAGCTGTGAACTCCGAGGAAGAGAGAGACTGTGGATTGCCCAAGCACGCTTGAGTTAGGTAGGGATCCAGGCTCTTGCTATAAAATTTCGTTTGACTTTATTTGCCTTGTGAAAGTCATCTGGGAGGATGTCTAAGGGGGACTGCATGAATTGATCTAGTTGTAGAGAAGTCTCTTTTGTAACTCCTTAGAAATTAGTGGATATTGACCTGCACATGAGTGACACAGTGTGTACTGTTCTGATAAGGAGGAGTCTTAAAAAAGAAGTATGGACTGCATGTTTATGGCATCAGAAGCTTGGGAAGGTTAACTCTTCTTCTCTAGACAAAAGATTCATACAATAAATAGCAAGTTCCTCCACCTTAGTAAAATGTAATCTAATTAACACAGCTGTTCAAGGTATGCATTCATACCTTGCAAGAGCTATGCAAGAGCTCAGATAGTGGGACATGGAAACTATGTTCATCATGGAAGTTATGTACATAACAACAACAAAGACATGAAAGGGAAGGATGAATAAAGACTTACTGGAGCATACAGAGATACAAAAGATGTCACTGTAATTAGTAGGCGGTACTCAAATGGTACATAAGCATTCTGGCTGAACAG
Organism: Serilophus lunatus; assembly: GCA_013399895.1. Classification (NCBI taxonomy): domain Eukaryota; kingdom Metazoa; phylum Chordata; class Aves; order Passeriformes; family Eurylaimidae; genus Serilophus; species Serilophus lunatus. The sequence goes on from VXBA01001231.1 coordinate 38,358, forward strand.
CCCTCTCTGGATCTAAGAGAGACAGTAAAATTGACAATCTCAGTGGGAACTGGGGGAGGGGGGAGGAGTTTTGGCAGAAAGCTTTAAGGTAAGTTCCTACTAACTTGAAATAAATAAATGCGCAAGAGGAAGACCTCTAGTGGAATGTTTAATGTTCACAGGTGTTAGATGATTCAGAAAATTGTAGTGAAAACCTGAGTTCCCTATTTGTTTGCCTCAGATTACCAACTTAATCATGTCAGAATTTGATCTATGGTTAAAAAATTTATTTTAAAGTTAATATTTAAGCCTCTAAGGTTTGTAAAAAGCTGCAGCTTCTGTTCATTACAGCTAATAAATTAAAAAAAAAAAGGTAAATGCAATCCTGTGTGGCTTCACCCTTCAGTTTTTGTGAGGAAAGCCAATGACTGCTGCTTCGAGTGGTATTCCTGCAATTTTATATACTTAGCCCACTTGAAGAAAACCTAAAATTTCTAAGGGTAAATTCAAGTTAGAATTATGTGCTCTAATGTGAAAATCTGAAATGAAAGGCTACCATCATGAGAGTGTAAAATTTGAGATGAACTTGATATGCTATGTGGGGAGAGTAACCTCAAAGTAATTTTTGATGCGTTTGGCTAAACCTTCACAGTTCTAATTGTCTTCAAAACAAGGCGTAAGGCTGGAGGAAAAACTGCCCTGGGAGGCAGGAATAATGTATAGAAAGATAAAACTAAAAAGAAAAAAAAAAGAAAAGATGAGTGAAGAAAACTGTTGTAACACTGGAGACTTTGCTCCAGTAAATAAAGCAAGCTTCAAGAATCTAAGCCAGGCTACACGCGTAACTCTTTTAGACATCTGAACCCTGTAAATAGATGAGAGGAGACTTGTTAACTGATTTTGTGCAGCGTTGACATCTATTGTCATTAATGAGATTTAAAAAATACTCTTAGAAAACATGCCTACAACTGTATAAGCATTTAAGGATCATATTGATGATCTCCTTTGCATAGACTGTATTACTTTTGTTTCGGTTGTGGTCTTTGTCACTTGTATTTTCTGTAGGAGCTTAGGAACTGCTGCAAATCAGAACTTCGGGCCCCCACATAATAAATTTCCTAGCAACACTGGGTTTCTTATTTATTTTGAAGATCACTGAAAAAAGAAGAACTCTTAAGTAGAACTCTTATTTTGCTTTGACCCTTGCTCTTAGTGTAATTTATGCAGGTTATGTTTTCAAGATCCATGACAGATGTGCAAGTTCTTGAGATCTTACAGTTCTTGCACTGTCTGCAGCTGAAGATGGGAGAAAAACCTGGAGACAGTCCAGCCATTTTTTTGTTCTCATGTGGATTGCTGGCTACAGTAAACTGTAGTCTAGTTGAAATGGTTTTGTGGATGAAATGTTGCAACATGGTCTTATCTGCTTAGCTGGAGGGGGGAGGTCTAAAAACAACCTTTGGTTCCAAACTGAAATAAGGTTTAATAATTTCCTACTTAACTGGCAGATGTAGCTTAAATTTACTGTATGAGTACTTTATTTTTAAAAATGTGAAGAATTTTCATTGTTGCTCATGTTCTGCCTTTGTAAGAGCATATATAGGAAATTAAAAACCAAACCCAAACACCATACACAAAAAAATAGCGTTCCCCCACCCAGGAATTTTCAGAATGCAGTTAAAATGGTGCAGTTAGAATATAAATTGCATGTGGAAAAAGAGAAAAACTCAAACAAAAAAACCCCCAACACCTGATCCTTTGAAGAAGGTGGGACTAAAGAAAGAGCCATGCTATTGGAGAAGCAGTGCCAAAGTATTTTTCTCCTAATAAAGATTTTCCATTGCTATTGTCAGCAAGTGGAATATTTCATCTGTGGGAAGGCTCATTCACAACACTCTACTGTAGAGCCAAACAGAGTAAACAAGTGCTGAAGCTTTGCACAAATTTGTCATAACTCTGTTAGCCTTCATCTTCAAAAAGAATGTTTGAAGTGACTGTCATGAAGTACTGGGAGCAATATTCAGATGAAGAGACAATGGTTGGCTGAATATAAAAAAAGAACAAAAGAAAACCTACAAAAACGTTTGAGGCGTAGGAAATGGCACCAGCAGATGTTGTTGCTGCAGTGTGACTGTAAGACTTGTGACATTGTTGGCACGTGACTCTGATAACCTCTTAAAAATAGAAGTGTTTACATTTGCATGTAAAGCCCAGTATTTCCCTCATACCCTACACAAAAGGGTGGGGTTAGGGTCACACACAACTGCCTCACACAAAATGGCATACCAACTTATTTTTAATGCTGCGGTTAATTTTTGTGTGTCTGGTTTTTCTACTGCTTTCCCTTTGATCTTTTTCTTGAGTGGGTTAGGAGCAGGTCAGCAGAAAAGTGTGTGTTGATGTGAGTTTTTTCTAACAATCTGATCACAATATTACTAAGCACTTGGCAAAATAAAAATAGCCAGCAAGCTCTGTATGTTGCAACATTTTATCCACAAAACCATTTCAACCAGACTATAATTAACTGTACCCAGTCGTCATATGGGAAAGTTTGGTCATAGATGGCTTTCTTTATATCTCTTAGATTCTCTATTTATATGCAAGTTTCTGTAGCTAGAGAATTCGTGAATGAACTTGTTTCTACCCTTGTCATACACAGTTGTTGAAAACCAAGCACACAAAAAACCCACCATGGAGAATCACTCAATAAAGCTGTGCTTAAGTGCAAGGTTGTCCTTACAAAGCAGACATGTTTTAATACTCACTTCATGTGCAGTGTGACAATACTTGTATGGAATATATGAATATGAAATATATTGCCATACCATATGTTCATCAAAGGCTAAAATTTGTCAAGGTGCATAGCCCTTACCACAAAAAAAAAAAAAGAAGTTCTTTTTCCTGGTAAACCATGAATCATTCTGTGATTAGTTTACCAGAAGTAGTTTCTTACTTTGTAAATACGTTGTGGGTTTTCAGAGAGCATCTTGCATGCAAGTATGCATGTATGCCTGTATACTTTGATTTCACAAAAATTTTGTCGCTTAAGTCTGAAAAATACATTCACTCTTTTCCTTCTGCCTTTACCCTGGCAGTAATATTGGTAACTTGCAGTAGTTAACACTTCTTCATTTTGATGCGAAGAAATGTCTTTTTTTTTTTTTTTTTCCTCCATCCTCCTCCTTTATCCCCTTTTTAAGAAAATGCATTCTTGGTGCTATTGTTTAGGAATTGTTTTGAAGTGCAGTAAATTGACTAAATATGGCTCGGTCTCCTTTTTATTACCAGCCAGCTTGGGACAGTTGTTCCTGGAACTGATGCCAGAATCCTTGAATACAAATTTGGAAAGTCTGGTATTTGACAAGAACTGATGTGTGGGATGCAGACATTCAGCTGTTGGGCTGAAGAACTGAAGTAGCCGTGTAGAGTGTGACATTGATCAAGTCCTCTGAACTGTTTCAGGCACATATTTGAATACACTTATACTGTAGTCTTGAGAAGAGCTGAGTGGTATTTCAATTGTAAGCTGTGCCTGAAGAATGCCAGCATTCAGTAGAAGCTGCTTGTTGAAATCTTTTAAATGTAAGTTGTGTGTATTTTCCTTAGCATACTGAGTGTGCCAATTGTTCAGTTACTCATGCTTTTGCATTGCATGTTGCACTGAAGACATGGATGGCACAGTTATGGTATAATACTTCTTTTTTGGCCTTCAAAATTTTCTGAAAGTGCATTTCTACTATTCAAGGCTTTTTTTTTTTAAAAAAAAGCTAGCATATTGAAACACGATTGTCTCTCTGGAAATGTAATGATTGAACTAACCTATCACTTTGCAAGTACTGTAAATGTCTGGGCTGAGTCAAGGGCTGAAGGTGTGCGACCATCCAGGCAGTGGATAGTAGAATTCATCATAGCTGTGGCACGATGAATTCTAAGTAATGAAATATCGAATAAATTGATTTCTCTTTGTGGGTAATGGTTGAGTTTGCTGATATTGCTTCAAGGATCTCTCACTGTTCTTGATCTTAGCAGCTGTAGTGGAGAAACTCACGTGAATTGTGTTGTGAAAGGATGTACTTGGAAAGGCAGTGGTGCTTCACTGCTCATCTATACTCAGATACTTGACTGCTGCAGCATAGCCCTCATTCTCTTCACTCTTTCTTAATGTGCCTTCATGCTTCCTCATACCCAATTCATATTATTTCCTTCTTTCATAATATTTTCCTCTCTTTCAAATGCTGTGGATAGCTCTGCCCCCCTACTCTTCCCTATGATCTCATTTTGGACTGCTTATTTTTAACCAAATCAGCTTTATTAGATAGTGAAGAAGGTAATGACTTAGTCTAACCCTGCAAGTGCTGGATTTAGATGTGAATAGGATATTTCTATATGCTGAGGAGAGTGAAGCAGTCTTGTGAATGAATCAGGTCTCTATGCTCAAAATGTTACAGATTTAAACATGTGAAAAAATACGTGGTTTGTTCCAGTCCGAGAGTTTTGCCCGACATTATCTGATCTAATTGCCTCTTGAGGCTTTAGTCTTTGTTTCCTTTGAATCTCATAAATATATCAATATAGCTGTGTTTATGAAGTGTTCTGCCTTTAATTATGTGTGGTGTTTTTTCCCTATTTCTGTGTTGCTTATGAGATTGAATGAGGTGCTTCTGCAAAACTCAGTCTTGATGTTGCTCTCCAGGCTAGGCTTGTGTCTGACTTGAGGGATTTCTTTTCAGAAAAGACAGAAGTAAGGACTATTGTATTTCACAAGAGCAGAAAACATTGACTTTTCTTGCACATGGAAGCTGAAAGAACTCATAGCTTGCATTTCCTGTTATCTACATCTTTAGTAGAAATAATTGTGTTTTGTTGGTGACGTTTGTGATTCGGTAGCAAAATCATGGATGTTCTCATGAGACAAAATCTAGGTTTTGTATTTCATCTTGCCTCCCAGAAATCTAGATTTAAGCTTCAATAAAGAAGATGAGAACCTTGTCTGTAATATTAGGGTTTTGTGACAGGTTTACTGTTTTATTCCTTTGTGGTTTTTTTTTCTTTTGCAGGATATCTCAAAGTAGCTTATAGAATAAACAGATAATAAGCATATTTTTACAACATTTCTTAGCCTTTTTTTCAAAGTTAAAGCTAATCATGCTGATGTAAAGTATAGATTCTACTAAACAATCAGTTTCAGTATGTGAAATGACTTAAGGAATTTAGTGCTTTATTCCCTATGCTGTCAAGCAAGAAAATGAAGTTTTTCCTTATGGATTAAAATCAGTCTTCCTTTAAGGTGATAGTCCTTGTGATTGTAAATCATTATCAATACTATATAAGTAGTGTATTTGTGTAAAGTAGTGTATTAGTGAATGCTAATAAATTTTTAGAATAAAGAAACTTGATCCTGTGAAGCACTCTGAACAAAGAACTAGTTCCTAACTTAAATGTGGGGAAAATAAGTGAAAATAGCATGTAAAAGATTGTATAGAAGCTGGATCAGTAAAACTTACTTTATTTCCTTCCCCCCGAGAAGTGACTAGAGCATGAGGGTTTTTTCATTCAGCAGTTGATGTATTTAGAACTGAAATAAGCATGAGTATTTGCTTACTTTATACCTTGGTAGTTGCATCTTTCCTGTTGAGTCAGGCTGTAAAATATCTTTCTCCTGGTAGAAGCCCCAAGAAACAAGCATGACTTTCAGTTTCAGTTGTCTAAGGTTAGGTCCTAGTTAATCTTGCAGTTAAGCCTCTATGAAATCCTGTAGCTTACTGATCTCGGAGATTGTATAATTAAATTTTTCCTGAATTTAAAATACAGTGTAGTTCATGGTAACCCAAAGGATAGACATTGCATAGAAATAAAGTGAATTTCAGAGTGAAGAAGGTAGTGCATGTAAATGGAACATCAGTTAAAACCAGGCTATGTCAGATTGTGCTGCTGCATCATATTTACATCGCTGCTCAATCTGCCTACTTTTTAAGTCAAGTGCTGTTTTCTGAATCTAAACTTTCTGGTACAATTCATCCTTCCTGCTCTTAAGAAGCAGGAATTTAAAAAGCATCAAGTGCTTACCTCTTGGAAGCAATGTTTAACCTGTACATGTTTATAACACTGTATAACCTTGTTGTGGTAAATTTTTGAAAACTGGGCTTTTGGGACTAATTTTTGAGAGTTTTAAAGTTAGCATAAACAATTTTGTCCCTCTGCTAAAGATCGAAGTCAGCCTGGAAAATTTCTGTCTGAAGAACAGCAAAAGCAAGAGAAAACAATATCTTGTTTTCTGAAAATATGGCTAGAACTTTCTCAAAATACATCTGTAGCGTCACGCAAATTAAAGTAGCCTAAATCTCTCACACAATAACAAGAGATTTTCTTTTATCAAGCAGGTGCTGTTTTTGCAGAGTCTTTCTCATGCTTTCCTGATCAACAGCTTTGTCCAGTATCAAAATAATAGTCCGAGTTTCTCAAAATAAAGACAGATGAGCTAATGCTTCATCTCATCCCATAAAATAGTTAAAAACAATTGTGTGAACCAGTAAAGATGCTAGTTTCTAAAAAGTATAGAAAGCTGTAAGTTTTCTCATTAAATGGCTTCTTGGAGGAAACCCTGTCTCGTGTAGTTGCTAAGGTTGCTGGCCCGTATGACTACATAACCTGAATTCCACAACTTGAAATTACAATCTGGCCAGCCTTGGTGGCCTGCAAGTTTGAAGTCAACCCGCTTTTCTTAGGTCTTTGGAACTGCTGATGACCAAGGTTCACAGATTACACTAGGAACAATTTGGTCTTATCATCTGTGTTATTTAAATGGTAACACTTCCAGCACCTATGACGCTGTGAAAGTGTCAAGATAATCAACTCATGACATTTAACTAGACATACGTTATCATAAACTGATAGAATGTGCAAATTTGGTAACAATACTGTAACTATCAGGAATGGGTGAAAACTAAAGCATTTGTTCTTTCAGTTTAGTTTTGTTTTTAATTATGTTAATGCTTTTATATATACCCTTGAGTTTATCCTGTTCTCTTGTAGAAAGCTGAAGAAATGGAAGAGACAATCCACCTACTCTTACTCATATATTCTATTTATTTTTGTTTTAGTTTGCAAGTATGCCTGCCACAGGAAATGTGAAGAAAAGGTAAGCATGTTTATTGGCCTCCTTTCTTGCTTTTGTTCCCCACATATTCTATCAGGTAATTAAGAATAAGATGATTATTAAACCAGATGCCTAGCTGGGGTATCGTTCTTGCCATTAATGAAAAAAAGGTCCCTATGTAGTCAAAACATTTGCACCAGTGGTTGAATTTCTCATTCCTCCCACAAGTGAACGTGTTTTAAGTTGAAAACAGCAAGTTAAGTGGATGAAATACAAACCACACAGTCCTGCTGGAAAAGAAAAATATGTATTTGAATGAATAAGGTACATATAGGTATGCATGCACACCTATATATTTATGCAGTGTCCCCCCCACACCCCAAGTGCCTTGGAGTGTGTGTGTATATACACATCTATATATGTAGATACAAAATTTGCAACAGGGATTTAAAGGAAATTTTTTTGGCATTGGGTTATAAAAAACACATTATCATTTTCAGTAATTGCTGTAGATTACCCCCTGTTCAGTTTCATTACTAGATTTTTGTTACTTTTAAAAATCTCAGAGTTCCTTTCACACAAGGTGAGATCAGTACTTCTGTGGTCTCAGGTGACTTAGTTTTCCTCATTGCTAGATTTTGTGTAAACCAGAGACATTTACAGAGGTTTCCAGCCTAAATCTAACAATCTCGGAGGGCTTTATTTTACCAGAAGCACTTTCATGGGGTAATATTCCTTTCTTTTAACTTAAAACTTTTGATTAGTACTTGCTATCTATAAAGACAGCATTTTTAATAGTTGGAGAGCACTGAGCTTCTAGACACCACAGATCTAGTCCTATTACTTAGGTTGTTGACTTGATGATTGGCCTTTTTCAAGGATTTGTTTGGTTCAATGCTTCAAAGAAATATAACTGAATTCAAGAGAAGAACCTCTACTTTGTGAAGGAGTGAAGAGTTTTTTTCAGGCCACTTGAAGAAACTCTAGTCAATACAAGTGTCAGTTTTCTGAGCATCTCCTATTTTGGGTAAAAATGGAACTGTTATGTACTATGTTCAGCAAATGCAGAATTCTGTTTTTTTCATGAAATAAGATGATAAAATATAGTGCAAATTATGTTTGCAAGTAAAGTATTGCCTTTTAAAGGGTTTCATCACCTGTACACATTCAATAATGATTCATAATAATACTAGAGCAATGATGGTCTAGAAATAGAAGCAAGACAGTTTAGTAGTAGAAAGAAGCACTTTTTTGTTAGGCCAGATAATGTAATTGATCCCTCTTTGCACAGTAGCTTTGGTTTTCCAAATGGCACTTGCATTATGGAATTCTGCCAGGTTCCATGACAAAGAACCTAGTTTGTTGATAACATTAGTAGCTCGAAGATTTGCTTGGGTAGGTGCTACATAGATCTAGAGTTTCCAGAAATGATGATGCTTGAATGATGCTAGAGACTATTGTAAGTAATTCTTCAAACTTGTTTTGGAGAGAAATAATTTTGTATGTATGCCATGCGTTAAAAACAGGAAACTATCTTTGAACTAGTATTTATGATCTCAGGCATTTAGGTGTTGAGTACTGAGAAGACATAATATGTGGAGTGCCAAAAGTATACAATAGCCTAACTATCATCAAGATACTGGCATGCTTTATCATTTTTGAATAATTGAAACGAAGTTATTAGCATGTATTACAGAAGATAAAAAAACAAATTATGGAAACAAAGCAAATCAGTTATTTCTTGCAAGAGGCTTATTTTCTGATTTTCAGAGTAGTAAGCAAGTGGCTTAAATTCATAGTATTTCTGAGTCTTTTCTGACTGTTTGTATAAGGCTCGTGACTTCTGCACCCATCAGTGTGGTGTGTATTGGCAGTGCTGAGCTAGGACAGCTCTGTTGCTCTAGCCTGAGAAGCTTACTATATGTTAATAGACACATGATTGTAATGTGACTTTTCCAGTATTTTGGCTATATGTAGTGAGGTGTTGTCCTACTGACTTAAGCGTGTACTCATCAAGGAGGCCTGATGAACCATGCTTTTCTCTATGCTGATGGAAAAGAGACCCTAAAATTGTTGTCCTGCTTCAATAGTACAAGGGTGGTGTTAACTTTCTGGACCGTAATGATGGCTCTTCTGATCATAGGAAGCTCTAATAAACTCGTCATTGATTAAGCTAATGTAATTTAGTTAGTTTTGCGGCTTATTTAGAACTACAGCAAATTTTTCAAATTTTATACCAACATATAATATCTTAATTTACAATTAAAAATATTTTATGATTTAGTCATCTGTGCTAGTTTTAAGCGATGGGGCAGAAAATCACTCTAGAAGAAAATATTTGCCATTTTGTTTTGCTGTTCATTTTCTTAACTGTTTTGTATGGCCTCAATCTGTGCATGTTTAACTTGGAAATGTTTCTATATTAGCTATTTGTTGAGATGTATTTACGTAATTAGTGTTCCCTGATGTTTCTGAAGCTGCAGCATGTCTAATGCCCCAGAGTTTTGCTCTGGATTTTTTTTCAGGGCACTTGAATACTCTTTGTTTTGTAGTTTTTTGGGACATATCTGTTTGTTGTCCCACCACAAGGCTTTCACTTAGCTCTCTTTCCTGCGATACCACTATTTTTCCCTCTTTTGCTTTTACTATGTTGTTAGGTTTGCGGTATAGAGCTGAGCCATTGAAAGTCATCATCTCATGACTGTAGCCAAACTTTGTCCTCTGAAGTCTGGATATTTGAAAACCAGTTTCTGTTGTGTGGGAAGACTGAAAGCCTGGAGGGGGAACCTCTTGCCCATATTTTTTTGACATGTTTCTTTCTATGTTAATTTTTCCTCTTGAGAACTGACTGATTTTATTAAATTTGTAAGCAAATGCTTAAATGCTCTTAGAATCAGTCAGCTCAAGTATTTGCTAGAGTCTTTGGCTGAATCAGATGTGATGCAGCTTTATGTAATTGAATAAATTCCTTAATTTATGCAAATTAATTATTAGTTCCATAAATTGTCCTTAATTCAACCTGGAAGATATTTTTGCTACACTTAAGCCAAGAAGACACTTTCCTTACATAATACAGGTTTGGTTTTTTGCAAGTCTGAAATGATATTTCAAGGAAACTAGTATCCTAGGCTGATGGCTCTATGTTTTTTCCCCAGTTCTAGTAAAGATTATTTATGTATGGGTTTGATTTGGCGCACTTCCTCCTTCAGCTTTCAATAAGCTGTTTCACACATCTCAGTGGAGTGCAAATTTAATCAAAGCTTCAGAATTTTATTAGTATGAAATACTCGTTGGGACTGGTTTCCTGTGTTGTAGTGTGCCACTTGAATGCTAGCAAAGCTAGACCAAATAATTTATTACTTTGAAATTCTGTAGGGTGTTTTTTTTTCTCTTTTTTTTTTTTTTAAGAGAAATGACAAATTTATAGCCACCAAAGTTTTTTTAATCATAAAACACTGACTTGGCACTTTGTCCTGTCATGTTTCTCAAAGGTCATGGTTTTTTTTTCTAATTCTTTTTTTTCTAGGCATTTGTTTCTGAAAAAATGTAATTCTTCCCTTGACACTGTTCTTCCTTTTTCCTTAAACTGATTAAGTTGTTGCTGATGGAGAGGATTGATAGAAGGTTCCCACTATCCTCAAAGTTCCTTGTGATTCTCTGATTTTTATCTTTCTTAGTCTCTTTAACAGTCTGGGAAATATGAACATGATTGCAGAAAAATGCATAGAAATAAACTAAAACGTAATGTGAATTAATGTAAAAAGCATGACTAGCAGCAGTATGGAAGGGAGAATGACAGTAATCAGAGCCATAAAATTTAGCAAGGAGTGATAGTTGGTTTCATTAGTTGAGTTGTTCAAATTGTATTCTGAAAATAAAGATCTGCCTATCTATATATATATATATATATATATCTGCATATACAGACACACTAATATTGGTCATATATTTTTAGACTGGAGATTTAAAGCACAAGCTGTCTTGGCTCTCAAACGTCTCTATTGGCTTTTGTCACTTGTGTTCTTACTGGACAGGTTTGTGAATAAATCTCGTGCTTCTTTGGGGCAGCCTTGTTAAGGTTGTACAGCTGGGCTGTGGCTCTTGCAGTGGATGGGCATGAAGGCAGATAATTTTACCCTGTGAAGAATGGCCCTTGGCAGTCCAGTGGGATAGAAAACTAAGAATCATGTGGTGCAGTGCCATATGACAGTTTCTTTTGTGTTTTTTTGGAGCAAGAAGAAAGGAAAGAGCCTTCTGTCTTTTCTGACAAGTTTAGGAAAAGAGATGGCTTATTTTTTGTCCTCCTTGCCAAGAGTTCCAAGGCAAGTCACATGGATGTTTGCTTCATTTACCTTCCTGAAATTTAGGTTATGCTCCTGATTTGTTGTCTAGTGTAATAGTTCCCACCAAGTGGATGCCAGAAATACATGAAGATGCTCCCTCTCTCACATGTGTTTGTAACACATGCAAAACAGGCAACTGTGTGAGATACCCTTTTAAAATTTTTTCCCCAGTTTGACTTCTCTATAAAGAAAGGTCTGATGTAATGAATTCTATCTGGAACTTACTCTGAGTTTCATCAGAAATTCACCATTGTCTTATGCATTAACCTTAATGCTTAATGCATCCTGGTCTGTCTTTTAAACAGCTTAATTAATTCAGAACTGAGCTAAGAAAAATGCATTCCTATTAGTCATATAATAACCAAAACTGTATTTAATTTGTGACTGTTCATGTTTTATGATTTCCTACTAGTAGTTTAAATAATGTCCAGATTAAAGAAAACAAAATAACACTCTCCCCATCCCCAAATATCTTACCTTTACTTCCTTTTTACTTTAGGAAGACTAAATCTAATGTTGGTTTTGCACATTTTCCTTTCTGCTTCTGTCTTTGCTTTTATGCCTCCTATATCAGGAATTCAGTTTAAATCCTAACCTCAAATGTGCATACTTGGCTTTCTTTGATTTTATTTTTTAAGAAAGATTTGAAAGAAGACTTTCTGTTCAAAATGTCTTCATTTCTAGTTATATGAGCAGGAGAGTGGTGAATTCTCACTCTCTGTGCAGTGCATTGTGTGTCCTGATTGCAGGACACTACTTCCTGTTCAGTGCTGAAAAGTAAAGGGGCACTTCTCTAGGCTTCCATTAGCACTGTGAGAAAGAATTTTGACTTGTAGTTTCAGACAAGGGAACTGAAAAGAATATTTACCAAATTTAATGTAAGTGCACTCTGGTCCATCTTGTTCTATTAGTAGTTCTATTAGGAAGGTGAAAGCAGTGAAGACACTGATCGTAGAAGTGAGCAAGCAGTGGGCTGGATTCTTCAGAATGTTGGTGTGGCACTCTGAGTTCAAATGAAAAATAAGTTAATGACGTTTCCAAGGTGACTGTGTTCCTGCTAATGTCTGATCTCTACTGCTTCTTTTGATTACTACAATGAAATTGTTGGAAGTTTGGTCCAGTATGTTCATTGTGATACTTTGGTCAATTTAGAAGGTCAATTTGGAACCAACTGTATCTTCTGTGCTACCATTCCTCAGACTATTGCTAATGTTCTCTCTTTTTGAGGATAGTCTTTCTTTTCTGTCTGATTTGCATGCTGCACCAGCTTGTCACTGAGGGAATTCAGCATGTGTATTCAAAAGTGATGAAAGAATTCCTCTTTGAATTTTTAAAACAACACTGCATTAGAGCAGAAGCCAGATTTGCAAGATGTCAATTAGTGTATTACTTTTTAAAGAGATGGCTGCTGCTTTGGTAGTGACAGTTTAAACATAGTGTTTCTCTTGAACTTTTAAAGTTTCTTTCATAATTGGATTCAGCTGCATTTCAAGCACTACAGATAAAGTGTCAAACTTTTGAAAGATTCCTCTTCCTTTAGTGACTTAGTTTGAAACAGTTTTGTTGCTTTGTTGAGGGAAATAGGAATTCTTACGTACATAAATATGCTAAATTTTGAAAACCTTCCTAAAGGTATGTAACTTTCAATTTCAGGTCCTAATTTCAGACGTGATTTTATAAGGCATAATCCCAGCTGTATAGCTGCATTGAATCCCAGTTGATTTTACTGTATCTATTATCTTTTTTCTTTTGGGAAACAATGATATTGTGTTTATTAAAATATTCTAATGACTGCAAAGAGTTTGTTCTGTTTCTGCTGCTAAGTCTTCCTTTTAAGGGTGTTGTTTTCAATATGTCCAAAAAATGTTTCATTTGAAGAGGAAAACTTGGTGGGTTTTAGGAATGCTTTACAGATATTCTGTCTGGCATGAAGTGCTGAGGCTAATTGATATATCCAGGACAAAGGAGATAATAGGGACTGATATCACACAACTGGAGATGATCTATTAAAAAAAAGGTTGTGTACTACTATTGTGGGTTTTTTATCTCAAGTTAATCTCCTCATCAAGTCCTTTTTTATCCTAGAATTTGAATTTAAATTTTTCATTTCATGTTGCAAGTTGTATCTTTGAGGGCACAGAGTTATTTCAAGATATACTGCACTCAATATCCCCTAGTTTGTTTTTTAAGTGAGTAAGGGAATTCATGTCTTGAGTGTTTTGGGGGGTGGATTGGAGGCGGGAGACTGACAGGCATGCCAGAAGAAAAAAACTAAGCATAAAAATGTCTTGTGTTTTGAAGAGTTTACTTCAAAGCTGGAGATTGAAATAAATAGCTAAGTGTATGTGTTTTTTAAAAAAATAAAATTATGTGTGTGTAAATATATGCATATAAAGATTCATATTAAATACATCCATGAGCTTACCATTTGAGCTCCTGACAGCCATCTGTGCTACATTCAGAAGGTCTCCTAATGTGCCAGTAATTTTACATTATTTGCAGATTGTTGATGGCTTAATTTTGCTGCTCTTTTCACTCTTGCTTATCAATTTTGTATCACCATTAGTAGTGAATTAGAATGAACAGATTTTTTTTAATAGGACACTTCATATATTTAGTGAAGATTCCTTCACCTGTGTATCCTTTCTGTTACACATAACCTGTGGAAGGCATGCCAGCATTTCTTACTTGACAAAACTGTAGCTTGGAAAAAGTGAGGCATTAATAGCCAATATTGCTTTTGCAAATGCAATATTAAGTGTTTGAGATTTGGATTTTGAAATGTACCTCTGGTAATAACTGTCTCATTCTTCCTCTGAAAAATCTCCTACTCCTTGCAAAAAGAAAATAAAAAGGAAGATTAAAAATGAAATATGCAGAAACTACTGAAATGTCATTACTGGATATCCCAGCAAATGGCTTGTTGTGCAGTTGGGAGGGGCACTGTTGGTTCTCTGTCCACCATTCTCTTTCCACTGTTGGGGAGAGATTGTAATTTCCTTAGTGCCAGATAGCCTGCCATTTGTTGACTTTTTTTTTGTTTGAGTTAACGTTTATCTCGTGTTAATCAGTTATGCATTAACTGTTGTGACTGGTGTTATATGAAGAAAAACTGCCTGCAGATTCATTGGAGTCAGAATTTTTCATCAAAGAAATGATTTTAAATCTCTTTCCATCAGTATGGGACTTATTTAAACTAAGGCTTGATTTAGGAATTAATATACTAGGAAAATTTTCATATTAACTGTGTATGCAAGAACAGGTACTTTGTCTTTCAAATATGTGCTTGATTATTTGTGAATACACTAATAATGTGCTTATATGTGTATATGTGCCTGGCACTCAAGAGGTAACTATTTTTGAAAATAATCAAAGCGTTCTTGTCTGTTATTGCTTGTTAATATGTGAATGTACAGAAGAAAGGAAGCTAAATGCACCTCTGTTGTTTGGAACAATGAAATACTATGTATTTCATAATGCATATTCAGTACATTTCTGATAAGAATAAAGAAACTATTTAAAGCCGACAAACCACGTTATTGTAAATGTCTTTAAGATTAGCTGTAGCTTCATTTGGGGGACTAGAAAAGTGTTTCAGAAGTTTATTGTTTTATGCAGTTGGCACACAGTGTGTAATTTTTAAATCAATGAATGAAACAGTTATACTCCATTTTCTGTCTCTGCATGGTTACTGGATTGAAGTATTGCAGTCTTGCTTTTCAGCTCTATACTTTTTCTCTAAATGCTAAGTTTTTATCATGTCTCAGGCCTTTGGAAACCAGGAAAAAGTGTTGGGAGTCTCATGTCCTCCACCTTGGTTGTTTGGACCTCATAATAGCTTCTCTGTTACTTTTTAGCAGGTTAGAAACACTTTTGCTTTTAACTTGCTGCATCTACGTATCGTTGATGGATGGCTATTGGAACGGGGGCACGGGTCTCTTGAGCCATTGTACAAGCAGTCCTCCTGTTAGCATGAGTTAGAAAAGGCTGTTAGCATAAGTAGGCCTCTGCAAGAAAATGCAAGTCGGCTGATAAGGAAGTGTTAGGTTGTTTACGACGAGCAGAAGAAAGAGCTAATCGGTGAAGAACGTGGGAAAGGACCCTGGAACAAGACACTGCAACTTTGTAGCAAGGAACTGCACCTGTGGCAAAGTCCAGTAAACACTGGAAAGCCTCGGCATAGTTTAAGAGTTAAACATTGCAAATGTAACCATTTTAGAGCTTGGCCAATAGCGTAGTGCCTGGTAGGCATAATTGACCAGAATGTAATAAAAAGGTTTGGATTTTTGCAATAAACGGAAACTTGCGTTACCAATCATATTGATTGACAGCTTGTTTTCCCCCGCCACCCGCAACGTATTGAGTACTGATGCTGGGGTACAATGAGATGTTGTCTATTTTGCTTCATATGGGAAGAAATATCCTATTTGTGTATATGGAATCAGGGAAAATATCAGTGCATCTGTTCCAGGTTAGAACAATACTTTCTTGGAGTGGGAAAGAAAAACTTCTCCACTCTGCTATACCCTTCGAATCAAGAGGCTTTCGGTCAAAAATACAGAAGAAGGAAGCAATATTTACTTTTATATGTATATATATATGTGTGTGTATATATATATATACACACACACGCACACTTATATACATGTACATATATATATATATATTTATAAACAAACAGTAACACGGCGATAACAAGAAAAATCACCCCAACAAACCCCACCCCCCTTTGTCCCCTCCGTTATTTCTCAGTGTGCTCACAGCTGTGGGGGAAACCGGCAAGTCTGGCAAACTCACCCCATACAGAATGAGGGTACCCCCGATTTTGCTGCTGAGATGGGTGAGTCACTTGTCTGATACAGGATCAGGGGATACAGGAGGTGGGGAAGGACAGACAGGGTTGGCTCCGAGCTCGGGTCGGTGAGGATGGGGTTCCCCTCTCTCTCTCAGTCCAGGCGCTGCTGCAGGGTCCACCTGGACGCAGGAACTGGGCCGGTGAGACAGAAGTAGCAGCAGGAGGAGTTCTGGTCCCGGGGCAGCAGATGAGAGANACAGTAACACGGCGATAACAAGAAAAATCACCCCAACAAACCCCACCCCCCTTTGTCCCCTCCGTTATTTCTCAGTGTGCTCACAGCTGTGGGGGAAACCGGCAAGTCTGGCAAACTCACCCCATACAGAATGAGGGTACCCCCGGTTTTGCTGCTGAGATGGGTGAGTCACTTGTCTGATACAGGATCAGGGGATACAGGAGGTGGGGAAGGACAGACAGGGTTGGCTCCGAGCTCGGGTCGGTGAGGATGGGGTTCCCCTCTCTCTCTCAGTCCAGGCGCTGCTGCAGGGTCCACCTGGACGCAGGAACTGGGCCGGTGAGACAGAAGTAGCAGCAGGAGGAGTTCTGGTCCCGGGGCAGCAGATGAGAGAAAATGCACCAGTGGGGCAGCACCGGGTCGGGTCCTCTCTCCCGGGCGGGGTGGGGGGGGGTGCAGGGGAGGGGAGGAAGGCAATTATACTCCAACTCCTCCCCTGCACAGTGATCTGGGCAGGAGTGTGCCAGCCGTCGCGGGCTATCGCCTCTCCAGCAGAGAGACAATGGTGACATCACCTCTGTTGAGGATTCTGTGCTTGGCTTTGCTGGGTTTCCCTCTCCCTTCCTCAATATTCCAGCGTCATGATCTGACCCATGACTGCATCATGTGTGGTTCAGTGTGTCTTGCATTGAGTTTTGTAGCTCAAAAACAGTAGCCGAACCTCAAAAGTCTTAGGCTGTGTGATGCCTTTCGAGTGCTTTACAGTTTAGTGGCAGTTCAACATAGTGATTAGTGGCAGTGCGCAAGTGCAAAGGAATTGCTGTGTATGCAGAAAAGAGTACTTTGTGACTCTTGTAGTCCTAGAACAATACCATGGGAAAGCGCAGAAGACGCTAAACCAGAGAAAATGGAATTTTTCCATAAAGTTGGGTTGCTATATATAGCTGTTTAGGCTTAAAGAAGCTCGGGGAAGAAAAAGATGAAGTGTTATCTCTAACATTAGCTCTCATCCTGTGTATCTGAGTTTAGCTCAGTTGGTTAGAGCATGATGCTAATAATGCAAGGTTTTATAGGTTTGAGCCTCATATGGACCATTCACTTAAGAGCTGAACTTGATGATCCTTGTGGGTCCCCTGCAATTTGGAATATTCTGTGATCTTCTTATAACCCAGAGTTGCCTGACTAAGATGCCACGAATCTACGGAGATCCACACTTCTCTTCTGAAGTTCTCATCCACTGGATGTCCCCAGTGTTCTTGTGTCAGAATAAAGGAATTTTTGACTAGGCAGTGAGTCTGCTGTAATTATTAAGCAGATTACAGCAGAATCGCGTTTTAGTCAGACAAAGGATAAAAAATATGCTTGATTCCTCAAGGGTTTTGATCAGTGGAGAGAAGGAAGAAAGCAGAGATGATTTATGTGTGCCAATGATGACAGTTTTATTCCTCAGGGCTTCCAGTGCTTAGGTACTTGAATTTGTGTTGTGAGTTCATCTCTGCTTTTCCACTGCACTACACAGCCAACCTGCAAACTCCTTTGGGGTTTTTGTTAATTCTGTCTTCCTAGTATAGGCAATGGGAGGGAAGTAATTGAAATTACATGGGTATGTACTTTAACCTTAGATACTGATAATGAGAACACTAGAAAAACCGGTTTATAGATAATCACATGGTCAAGACTGGGGACAGTTTTTCCTCTGTATATACAGATGTTTGCTGCTTGTGGTGGTGCAGGGTGCCTGTGGCTTTGATTCTTTAGTTGTGGATTGCTCTGCCTTGTGGTTTTTCGCTTTTTCTTGAAAGGAGAGTTGGTGGTTGTAATTGAAGGTAGCATATGAAGTTTTACATGCTCTGTCAGGCAAGAGATCACAGAGGCAGATGATGCCTTTGCTTTCAGCAACAGGAATGCTATTGTGATAGCTTAATTAACATCTTCCATGTGCTTAGTATGCATGTCTGGTGATAGACTAGTAAATCATGAGTGGCAGTCATAAAAGGAGCTGCACAGATGCAGCTTATTAAGACCTTGGACTTGCAAACCCACTGAGGAGTCAGGGGGTACAGCAGATGAAATTCAGAGTTCAATCTGTCCTGTTTTCTTTAGGGGTAGTGCGGAGATCATGAGCAGGCTGGGAGTTGAAAAATCAATGTGCTACATTTTTTTTTCCTTTTATAAGTACTTTGTGATTTAAGAAGCACTGAGATTTGGAGACAGATCTTTTTTACAATCACTTATGGAGGAAAATGCTGTCCCTTCCATGTTAATTTTTAAAAGCTGTTACTGGGTGTTAAAGTGGGGGCCGGTTGCCCTTGTGCAGTGATGTCTCTCTTTTTGTCGATGCTGTGTGCAGGACTGATGTTTCTTTTTCTTCAAACAGCTTGATCTGTTGCATGGGCTACATCTTTTTATTATTCTAAGGATTACAAATTACATGAGGCAGGAGGCCCCTTCTGCTCAGTAAGCCACTCTGTATACCATGACTTGAGATCTGGTAGAACAGCTCACCAACAGTTCATGAAGAAAACTGCACCTTTGTTGTCCAAGTGTTACCACAGAGTTTCTGGCTCCGCTCTGCAGGTCGAGAGACATGTCTGCCCTCAAGAGCCATAATTTTGAAGATTACATTAAATGAAACAGTTTTCACTGAGGTTAGCCTGAAGGTGCTTGTTTAAGTGAGCATTCATTATGACTATTACTGAAGCTCAGCTGAGTGGCGTAAATGGATGAACCTTTCTTTTGTCTGTATGTGTGATATTTGAGTGTACCTGTTCTATGGGATTGTAGCAATAATCTAACACTTGCTTTTTCTTAGATCATCATATAGTCTGTGTTAGTCATGCTTTTTCTGGCTTTCTTTTAGTTTGGTTTCTGAATATTCAAACCAGATGGTTTCGATTTTTTTGGTGGGGTTTTTTTGGAGCAATTTATACAGAACCTGTTCTTCATAGGATGTGTTTTAACTTGGAGCCAAACCTGTGAAATTATGGGAGTCCACAGAATATCTGTTCTTCTTGCTCTGTTCAGCCCATGTCCCATAGAAGTTCCAGAAGAAGGGTAAGGTATTGGGGACTGCTGAAGTTTTAGATTTCTTGAAAAGCAGAATAGTTATTCATAACGAAAAATGAGATGAAGATAGAAGAGTGCTGCAAAGGATGGAGGAAGGGAGAAAGCCCTCCATGTTTCCCTGCATATATGACCTAAGGGAAGGCAATACTCTTCAGCTTGTTCCAGTGATTAGAGTATGTGAGCTGGACACTGAGTTTGCATTGAGCTGAAGCCAACTTTTCAGGGAGCTGAAAGTAATGCAGCTGAGAGAAGCAGTGTACACTTGGGTTCTGGACCTGTTCTGGTTGGTGCCCCTTTGACTCTGCATGGAGGGACCTCAATCAACATGACTGGGACATCTCCAAAGAAAATATCTTTTTTTCCTTATTTTATTATCATTTTTTATTCCAGGTGGTGACACCCCGCTGTTTTCCAGGCAACTACGAGCTGGTGAGTATTTTTGGCACTACTGGTATCCATCAAGTTTTAGTAGGTAATAGGCTAGGTTATTCTTCTGCTCTTCTCTTATCTCTTGTTATTTCAGTACTGTGCCATCACTTTTCATCTCTGAAGGCTTGGCAAATCTATTCCTGAAGCTTATTACTGTATCCTTCCCATGCAGGAATCTGGATATTTTATGCTTTTATTTGTATGTTTTAACTAATAATAATAAAAAAGGAAGTAATTATTTGTTTGCTATTAATTATTTGTTATACTGATGTCTAATGTCAATTTGTAAGTACAAGTAGTGTATGATTTGGTTGGGGCATGTTGTTTATTGTTGAAGATGAAAGACAAGAAGTTAGCTCATACTTGCTCAGGATAGGAAAATTATAAGCCTTTTATAGCTTGCATGACTCATTTGCGTTATTTCAGCTCCAAGGGTAACTTGAGTGATTCCTGGAGGATAGAGCTGTTTATTGAACCAGCACTGGCACCCACTAGTGTCATTACTAGGACTAAGCAGCCAACAGCTGATGCCCAAGTGTCAGCCAAGAACTCTGTGTATTTGTAGGTATGTGAATCAACCACTGGCAAAAATCCTACATCTTGTTTCTACCTTTTCTACCTTGCTATGTGAATTGGCTAAGTCACTTAGCATATTTTTGTGTCTTGATTTCTCTGCTGGAAAAATACAGGTAATGATACTCACCTACTATGAAACACAGAAGTCAAAAATTGCTTTTTAAAATTATTGTCGTATAAAGGAAAGCCTGGAAACCTAAATGACTAATTTCTTGTATTATGAGGAATATGAATATCAACTCATTGGAAGCCTCTCCTAAATTTGACCCAGTAATTTTGTGAATTAACTCATGCCAGTGTCTGAGTATCTTGTATGGCATTACTGCTAAAATTGTAAGTAGAAAAGAAACCTCTTAAGTCTGCAACTCACAGTATTAGGTGCATACTGGCAACTGCAGTTGCTATTTCTTTTCTCTTGTGCATACAGCCTAGTATTGATTCTGACATAGAAAATTTGCCATTGTGATTCAGAAACTATTTTAAGTGTATAGCAACCTGTGAGATATGTTACCACTCATAGATAGTTCTGATTGAACCTTTTTTAGTTTACTAGCAGGGATGTAGACAGGGGTATATTCAGTCTCCAAATAAAACATTTACTAGTTTTAAGCAGAAGATGGAGTGGAATTCTCTTCAGTGTTTTTGCAAGGGAATCTGTAGGTGAAATATTTTTACTACATAGTAAAAACAAGATTATAGCAGAAATATAAATAATTTAGAATGTGATTGAACAGTGTGATTTGCTTTTGATGTGAAATGCGGTGACATTTTTAGATTACAAGTCTTTGTTGTGCACAAGTAAGTTTTATCTGTATAGTGAAGAGTTCTGTTCTGAAGGAGGATGATCTGTGATAGCATTAGCTGTAAGCATTTTCTTTTGCAACTGTTTTGAGTGTAAAATATTGAGAAGATCAAGTACTTGAGATTTTTGGATAATAGGGAGGGCAAGGTCTATTCAAATTAACCAAAACTTTGTGGCATTGTGGAACCATGGATTTCCCCCTATCCATTCCAGCAGGGAATTCCAACCTTTTAGTTTTCCCATGATTAAACAGTACATATGCCTGCTTTAAATCAGTGTTGTGAATATTTAGCCAATGTAAAGGTTCCTTGTATCGCTCTCCTTAAAGTGGCTTATAGCAAGAACTTAAGTTAAAACTCTCAGTGACATGTTTGTTAGAAAGCTGTTGAAGCCTGATGAAATTCACAGATGTTCTTTTTCTTCAGAATGTGGGTTTTATTGATTATTTTCATCTTGGATGCCTGTTTCCAGAGGCACTTTCTTCTCATTTCTCATAAGCCATGTTTCTTGAAGCTTTGTAATGACATCAAGAACCTCATATATCAAGTCATTGCAGCTGTTAGGAATTTCAGGTACTAAAATATAAACCAGCTGCTGTTAAATGTTCTAATACTACTTACTTTATGTTGTGGTGCACGTCCCTCTGAGAACCATCTTAGCCTATATAATACTTTTAAAACTTGATAAAAATCAAAGATGGTAAGTTCGTTTAAACAGTCTTCACTGGAATTATTGGATCTTACTTTGAAAGTTTGTCAGTTACTCAGTTGATAGTATTTTTTAAAATCAATATTTTTATTTTTAAAAAAGTGCTAACAACTACACAAATTTTTCTTACATAAGTCTTTTTCTCTAGTGCTGTCAAAATAAGAGAAGGTTTGCACCTTAACCTTAAAGGTCCAAATACTTTTTGTTTAATGTATTACTTTAAAAAAACAAACAGTAAAGGAGAACTAATGAAAGGATTTCTTTGACGTAGTTTTTACATTCTAGGAAATATTCTAGGATAGTTTAAGATGCTTCAAGATGGCAGCAAATCTGTCTTCACTGAATTTTTTTTTTCATCCTTCATGATAGTCTATCTTTGAAAAGAATAAAAGGAACTAAATCTTAATTCCTGGGAGGCCCATCACCTATCCTGCCAAATGTCTTGCCATAATGAAATGTGGTATGAAGGTCCGAACTTCCTGCATACATGGATTCTTATCCTAAGATTACTTCACCGATGAATGGTCCTTATCACTGGATGACTGATCAGTCCTAAGACATGAGTAAATAATGATCTTTAACAGAGAAATTTCTGAGTTAACCTTTGTAACCCTTCTTCCTTTTTCCTTGCTTCTTTTTCCCCCCCCATTTGTTTTTTCCTTTTTTTTTAACTTTCCTTTTATTTTTTTCCTCCCTAATGGTTACCAAGGAGTTCTGCATACCTCTAGCCTGCCATTTAGACATCACTTTTCATAACCAGCTGTTATAATTCAGAAAGAGTAAGTGGACACTTACAACATATATTTTATTATAACAATCACTTCGGACTGGAGTTTGTTTTTGTTTGTTAATGGTCAAGTGGAAATTTGATCATTTTGGTAGAATTTGGGGAAAGGTGTCAGTAATTCTGCTCTAACCCCTTCAATTATGCAAATGTCATTTTGCCTGTGATGAAAAATATCAAAGACTTGAACATTCAGACCTCTTCTAACAATCTGAACCTGATTTTGAACAATGAGTCAGATGGTGCTCTGGTCTGTTTCAAAATAAGAGTAGAACAGAATAAAAGTAATTGTGTGAGAAATAGATTTTTTTTTATTTCGATTTGCAGTGGTATTTTTTCTTTTTATTACGTGTGCCTTTGATTTCCTTATTTCAAAGGAGAAAGAGAGTATCATGAAAAAAGTGCTGAAGAAATATGAGTGTTGAAGTCACAAAGGCCTCATTCTAATTGCATATTTAATTTTTTATTTGAAATCTATGGTAGTTAACACATACCTAAATGTATTCAACCTAGTCCCAGCATTTTCTCAAAAAAAAGCCCCTAAAAACTGAAAATACATACTGGTAAAAAAAAAAAAAAAAAGAAACTAAACTGCCAACTATATATGGGGAAATCAAGGAAGAGAACAGAAAACTGTAATAAAACTCAGTACTCTAGCAGTGTTTGAAAGAATGTTTGTCCTCTCTGGCAAAAAACCCCTCCCATTCCCTTTTTTTCATAGTGTCTGTTGAATGCAATCCTCCCCAGATGCTTTGTATTGGAAAGATTATTAAATACTACGATATGAATTTTTGTCCTCATATTTTCAAATGCATCTTTTCAGAAGAACAGTGTGAGACCCTCTGATGTTCCCATGGAACACAGTGCATCTGTTTTTAATGTGAACCTGCAAGATATTTTTTGAGAAATCTGAGGCTGAATAACTGTTTTTGCTGTTAGGAAGGCCTGTGCATGAAGGATTGCATTCTCCAATTTAATTTTAAGTAGGCTCAAGATTAGAAGACATAAGATGTTAACTTGAGTTTATAAAGCATGACTTCCAAATGCCTCAGAATATGATGACAGTGAGTAAACTGAGTTAGAAACTGACATACACAATGTTTTGCCTCTGCTGGCTATAATTTTGATTTCCAGCTTAAATCAGTGAAAGCTTTTCTGGAAAATATGTCCAATGGGTTTGATTTGTAATAAATGTTTGTGACTAATAGCTAGTTAGTTCCTGGGTTTTCCTGTATTTCTTCTTTCAGGAATGGAAATCTTATGGAAAACTAGGAAGATGCCCAGGTCTGTTATTTAGTGAGACTTACTTTTTTTCCTCTTTGCTACATTCAGACGTTAGCTACAGGACCTGTGATATGCGTGCAAGGTAAGCAGTATATGCGCAGAGCAAGCATGAGTTGTTGGAGGACATACTAAGTGTACCAGACCTTCCCATTGCTATGACCTTTCCTGGCTGCTTTCATGGCTCTCACTAGAGCAGTTCTACCAGGGAGTGCTGGAACTGTCTCATGCACATGGGAAGGGAAACACAACAGGTCTGTTTTATTCTCTGGTTTGTTTGCAAAGAGTGGGAATATCCAGTGGATGTTTGTATTTGCCTATTCAGTTCTGTCACCATCCAGAGCATAGGGCTTATGTCTCCATGAAGAGAAGGGCTTTGGAGAAACATTTATGGAAGTGATGTTTCTTTGCTTCTGGTTCATACAGTTTTTCCTGAACTCATGAGGAAGCAAAAGTGCCTTGCAACTTGTTTTTTTTTAAAGCTTGCTCTATTTTGCTGTTCAGTTTTGCTTTACTAAATTTTGACATGTGCTTTTTTTTCTTCCCTTTTTTTCCCTTCAGCTTCATTAAAAAAAAGAATTCTACTTTTCTTGATTTCTTAATTTGTTAGTGTCATAGACAGGCAGAAGTGGAGACTGATGGGACACCTTGACAAAATGTGAGATGATGCCTGATTTGAAACACTTGATGTGAATATTTTTCAAACTTCTTTTGGATTTGCAGATCACCAGAAGGGGGCTAATGTGAGCATCTTTGTAATGCATGTTTGTGGAGTTTGTTTTTTGGTTTTACATTTCAAGCGTTTACCAGAGTAAGACCATGGACCCCAGAGATCTGCAGAGTAGAGGTTCAAAAATACTTTTTTAATTGCCTTGTTCATAAATGTCTCTGACTTAGCCACAAGGGGAACAGTGAATAAAACTACATGAATATGGACAACCCACTTCCCCAGATCAATGAAATATAGTAATCCTTAACTGAGCTGTGCAATGTATACTAAATCCAAAAGCTAAAGTTTGCCAGGATGAAGGGCTCATAATGTTTCCAGGAATATCAGAGGATTACAAAATTTAATATGACTAAATACGAAATTTTGTTATAATTCAGTGTCTTCATCCAAAATAAAATGAACAGCAGCCTTTCTTTGTACAAAAACATGAACAAAAACAATCTGCAGAAATAGGGGATCAGCAAGAGGGAAAGGTTTGGAAGTTTACAGACTGAAGTTTGCCTGCTTGTTTATTTTCTCCAAGTTGATTCTAAACCTCTGAGTGAGTTTGGGTAACTCACTGAGTGAAGTACTTTTGCAAGACAAGTATTTGCTTTTCTGAAGTATGACACTATTTATTATAGCACATAAATATAGAAGCATGATGTTCTTCTGTGTTATACCATGCTTCTTGCTGCCTCTTTAGGTTTATTTTCTAAAGCAAAATTATCCTTGCTTCAGACTCCTTGGTATCATTACTTTTCAGTTGGCATGGAAACTTTTAATTTATGTTTGACTTCACTAAACAGCAGATGGACTTGCATAGATTCTACTAGACAGCTCACACTGGAAAAATGAAATACACACCCTAAGGTGTGTTTTTTCTGCTTATCTGCATAATTTTTTTATTATTTGCTAGCTTTTCCCATGAGTGACAGATCTTATGTCCCTTGTGAATATGCTTTTAGTGAGTCTTTGAAAATGCTTTTGCAACAGAGGAATGTGTAAAAGGAAAGGACAGTACTAATGCCATCACTGTAAAGTGAATGCCAGGCAAACATTAAAATGATAAATGATTGTAGCATTAGTTATTACAATGTCACAGAGGACTGCCACCTGTCTTTCAAAAGGAAGAGACAAATCTTTTAATGTTAATTTTAAAATCAGCTTTTCTTGTAGTCAGATTTCACAGTCAGAAAACGCAATGAATCATGTGTCCATGTGGACACTTCTCTTCAGACAGAACTGTGAAGCAAACGCGATTCTTTGGCTTAAGTTCTGATATTTGGTCTGACTGTTATATGATTGTGGATTCTGTTTGCTCATTGCTTAACTAAACTTCAGTCTCTAGCATCCCATTCATTTTTAGTTCACTGTTGTGTCAGAAATCATGCTGGTTTAATTTGCTTTAGGTTTTTCACATTGGCTCAAAATTTTGGTACTTGCATATAAAGTAACTAAGTATGTGTGACAGAAGTGTTATATATGAACTTGCTATTGATTCTTCTCATTTAATGCCATGAAATGCTGGAGTCAAAGCTCAAGCCTGTTTCTTGGAGAAATGTTACAACACCAGCCGGTAGATTTTGAGGGAAGAGGAGGAGTTAATTGAGATTTGGGTGTCTTTAAAGTGAAATTCAAATGAGAAGCTTTAAGGGCAAGATAGCCCTACTGACTAGCAAAACAAAGTTAACAAAGGTGAAGAAACTGTCTTCAATAAGGGAAGAGGGTAAAACATCTCCAGTGGCATTCATTTAAGGGCAGATGTATGTTCCTTGTTTGTAATTACTAAAAGGAATATAATTTTATCTTTTGCTTTAATGACTTTATTCTTCCTTCAGAAGGGCTGTTTTTAGGGAGCCATTGGCAAGAATCTTTGATGGTTTTCTTTTATGATGGTAGGAGAGGGAATGATTTTTCCTTGTTCCACAGAAAAGTAGTTTTTATTTCTAACCATGTCAATCTAATTTCCTTTGAACTGTCTTTATTGGAGTGTGAGGACAAGAATGTTTTGTTGTCTGATACTGAAATGCTATGATTGGTGAGGTGCACAAATAGAACGACAGAATCACAGAATGGTTTGGGTTAGAAGGGACCTTAAAGGTCTTCCACTTCCAACTTCCTTGCCATGGGCAGGGACACCTTCCACTAGACCAGGTTGCTCAAAGATATATCCAGCCTGGCCTTGAACTCTTCCATGGGTGACATATCCATAGCTTCTCTGGACAGCCCTTTTCAGTGCCTCACTACCACCACAGTAAAGAATTTCCTTCTAATATCTAATCTAAATCTACCCTCCTTCAGTTTAAAGTCATTCCCTCTTGTCCTGTCACTGCATACTTTTGTCAAAAGTCCCTCTCCAGACTTCTAGTAGGCCCCCTTTAGTTACTGATGTCCCTAGAGCCTTCCTTTCAGGGTGAACAGCCCCAGCTCTCGCAGCCTGTTTTCGTAGGAGAGGTGCCTCAGCCCTCTGACCATCTATGTAGTTCTCGGGATTTGCTCCAGCAGGTCCATGTCTTTCTTGTGTTGGGGCCCCCAGAGCTGGATGCAGTGCTCCAGGTAGGGTCTCATCAGGGTAAAGGGGCAGAATCATCTGCCTTGACTTGCTGGCCATGCTTCTTTTGATGCATTCCTCATTATGGTTGGCTTTCTGGGCTGCAAGCACATATTGTTGAGACATGCCAAGCTTCTTGTCCACCAACACCCCCAAATCTTTCTCCCCAGAGGTGCTTTTGATCCTCCACCCAGCCTGTACTTGTGCTTGGGATTGCCCCAAGCCAGGTACAGGACCTTGGATTTAGCCTTATTCATGACTTCTGCAATGTCCCCTCTCAAGCCTGTCAAGGTATCCCTTCCCTTCAGCATATCCATCACACCACACAGCTTGGTGTTGTCAACAGACTTGCTGAGGGTGAACTCAATCCCACTGTTCCATGTTACTGATGAAGATGTTACAAATGCTAGTCCCAATAACGATCCCTGAGCAACACCACAGGTCTCTACTTGGACGTTGTACCATTGACTGCAATATTTTGAGTGTAATCATCCAGCCAATTCCCTATCCACCCAGTGATCCATCCGTCAAAACCATGTCTCTCCAATTTAAAGACAAGAATGACATGTGCAACAGTATGAAATACAATGCACAAGACTGGATAGATGATGTCAGTTGTTCTTCCCTCATGTGCCAGTGCTGCAACCCCATGGTATAAGGCCACCAAATTTGTCAACAAGATTTGCCCTTAGTGAAGCCATGATGGCCGTCAACAGTCACCTTCTTTTTTTTTATCTGCTGTTGAATAGTTTCCAGGAAGGTCTGCTTCATGATCTTGCCAGGCGCTGAGGTGAGACTGGCTGGTCTGTAGTTCCCTGTATCCTCTTTGTTTCCCTTTTTAAAAATGGGGGTTATGTTTCTTGTTTTCCAGTCAGTGAAAACTTCACTGGAATGCTACAACTTCTCATATATGATGGAAATTGGCTGAGCCAATTCCTCAGCCAGTTCCTTTAAGACCCACAGATGTATCTCATCAGATCCCATGGACTTGTGCTCCCTCAGGTTCCTTAAGTGCTGTCAGACCTGGTTTTCTTCAGCAGGCAGCTCCTCATTCTCCCAATCTCTGCCTTCACTTTCATTGATTACCTCAGCCTTCTCCATGTATCGGGCAACTTGTTCTCCCTTATCCTTCCTGAGAGGACCCACATTTTCCCTAGTGTTTCTTTTATCACCAGCATACCCTTGATGTCCTTGGCCAGATTTAATCCAGTCAGTGATTTGCTTTCCTAACTAGTCCCCTGGCTGCTTGGACAAAATCTCTGTTTTTCACAGGCTACCTGTTCCTACTTCCACTGTCTATAGGCTACCTGTTTGAGTTTGTCCAGGAACCCCTTGTTCATCTATGTAGGCCACCTGGCATTTTTGCCTGATTTCCTCTTTTTAGGAATGCATTGCTCTTGAGCCTGGAGGAGACAATTCTTGAATATCATCCAGCTCTTTAGGCTCCTTTTCCTTTCAGTGCTTTAGACCATGGCACTCTACCTAGGAGATCCCTGAAGAGGACAAAGTCTTGTCTATTGAATTCCAGGGTAGTGAGCTTGGTGTGCACCCTCTTCACTACCCCAAGGATCTTGAACTTCACTGCTTTGTGTATTTTGCCTTTTTCTGTTTGGGTCTGTGTATTTCTACTAAGTAGCACGAAGTGTGCTAAGACTGTGAAATAATAGTAATGGAAGTTAATACGGGTGTTTGTCGTGTATACCTTTAATCTGCTGAGAAGAACCTTGAAGTTTCAAACAGTAGGGTTCATGGGTTGAATTAATAGCACTGGTGAGTATATATGTTAGTTCTTCTGACTAATCAGTTTGTACTTTCAACACTGTGGAGCTAAGTCAGGTTTTTTAAGTAGAAAAAATCAAAGCCTATTCTCAAGGGTTAACCGTGACCCAATCTCACATTGTAAGCATTATGGTTGATGCAGGATGTTTGCCCTGATAAATTGTATATGGCTTCATTTAATTAACGAAGATGTTGAACTATAATTTACACTCTGAAAACCTCTAACTGTTTCCAGTTGAGTGTATCTGGACTTCAGTGACCTACCAAAAAAATTGTTGACAGTTATAAAGCTGCCTTACTGGTTAAAAGCATCTTTCCCACAACAGGCTTTAGAGGCAAATTTTCAGTTGTACCACTGCTGATGTCTGCATGGCGAAGTTGTGTGGCCATGCAAGTATGATGTGGCATAATCTGTCTTGGGCAGATTCTGGTATTAATTTCAACACTTTCAAAGCTGCGAGTTACTCTGCAGTCTTAAAAGTTGCAGGAGAATCCAGCTCTGATCAGCAAAGAGATTCGACAGGAGGAACTGGATTTTAATTTTCTGTGCCATTATAAGATCGACTGGTTGCTTACCCAGAATCAGAAAGCAGTTTCCTGAGACTTCCTCCTTCCTTTGGGTGGGTTCTCCAGATAAGTAAGGTTCAATGCCAGTTCCTCTCTGACCTGTCAGTGTGGATGTGGCGGTGTGTCAGTGAAAATTGTGCAGAGGAAAAACATGTTTGATTGTGTATTTTTTATGTGCGCCTGTTCTGCCCCTTTATGCATTAAATATACAATAGTAATATTAACTTTGATTTGTGTACGGTTTGCACTTCTCATCCTAAACTTGCAAAATGTTGCAGAGTGCTATTTTAGCCTCTGTTTTGTTTTGTTCCAAAGATGTTTATATTTAAGTGATCCTGTTCTGTATAAAATTTGCATGCAAGACTTTTCAAATTGCGAAATTATTTTGTGTTCAGCAGGATGCAGACAGGATGTTAGTTGTAATGCTAAAGCTTCTGCTAATGCAGCAATATAACTTGTTACAATTTAGCTTTAATGTCTTCTGAGCAAAACCTCATTGATATTTGTACAGAATTTGAAATCATCTTTTGAAACAATAAGTGCAATTTACTCTGCAGACTTGTGGAGCAGAGAGCACTGAAGTTAAGTGTGATCTGACCTAACCTACAGCACTTAATTCTAAAACACTTACTTTGTTTTCTCATTTTGAGTGTTTTTCAAGATGAAACTTCTGTTATTCTCCCGTTTTAAATCCAAGTTATAAAATCTTTAATCTAGGATATCTTTTCTTGTGAAATGCCAAATCCTGACTTTGTTAAAGTCTTAAGCAAACATTTAGAAAGGTTTTTTTTGTGTAATTGTGCCATTGTGCTTCCCCATTGTATTACATTGATTTCATACTGATCGTAGTCATCAATAACGAATGTACTGTTGGCATGCTCTGCTTCTGGTGATTCATGTTAGACTTTTGTAGTAATGGAATGGCTAATTTCTTTTAAAGGATTTGTTTTAAACCTTTGTTGATTCAACTTAGGATGCTTTAAAGCCTTGAAGAGATTTTGTGCACAGTACTTACAGAAAATTCTTGGCAGTTCACTTCATTAATGCCTGTGCAAGTGTCTGTTTTCATGAGAAAGTGTAAAATGAGAGATTGGGAAAACATGCAAAAGGGTTAACAGTGTACATCTTCATATATATTATAACTTGGAATAAGCACACTCAGTAGCTGAGTGCTGACCTACAAGACCTGAATATGCAGGACAATAATGCAAAATCAATTAGTTTTCCATATATGTTTGAAAGATAGTTTGCTTATTAATACTGTAGAATGAATATGTGTCTCTAAATGATTTTTTGTTGTTATGTGTATATGCTAGGAGGGAATTTCTTAGAATCTGGAAAATTAAAGTCAGTTTTGTGAACTTTTCTCCTTTTGCAGATTAATATCTCTGAGGTGGTTAAAAAACATGTAACGAGATGTGTAAATAAGCACATTTTATTTATTCCTTTTTCTTTTACTTGGCCTGGTTTATTTTTCTATTTGTGACTACATATTTTTATTATATCTTTGCAAAGCTTTCATTGCTAGCCATTTTCAAAGTACACACTTTGTTTTCTATATTGTGTGAAATTAGCCTCTGATTAGGATAATTAGTGATGTTTTCCACCATTGACTTTATACAGGAACAGTGAAATGACATCTGCATTTCTTATTTTTAAATCAAACAGGGGAGAAGTAAGGAGAAATATTAAAATCTTCATAGACTGAATTGTATTCAGAGTAGTGCAGAAAGTCAAGAGTTTTTTTTCAGCAAGAAGAATATTAGTTCTTATATTGTGACCACAATCAATCTTTTAGCTTTTATTTGTTCCAATTACTATGCCGTGTTACTTACAAAACAAATGCCCCTTCCCAACCTTGTTTTTACTATGGCTGTAGTACTACTGGTACAAGTATTTATTAGATACATTTATTAAGATGTGATAGAACCCAGCTGTCTGATTGATGCAGAAATTTCTGCAAATGGGAAGTATAGCCCATTCTGATACCAACAGCACCTATAAGTATACTTTTAGAGCAATTTCTGTGAAATAAATAAGACAACTTTTTGGTGTCCTTTAGTGTTACCTTTTAAGAGAGATATCAAGTTTTATAGATTTCTAAAGAAATCACGGGAGATTCCTGTAGTTAGCTGTCTGTTAGTAGGCAACTGTGATGCAGATATTTAATTCACTACTATAAAAATGAGGTTCAAATTTAAAAAAGGGCAGAGGAAAGGACTTGCAAGATGCACATGATCTTCACCAATTCATTAATTCCAGGACAGCTCTCTATTGCAATCAATGAGTGTCTGTTTCATAGTGTTAATCTTGTGTGCCTCGCATTTCTTTCGTGATGCCATCCATAGTTCAGTGCTGTAGGCTTCTGCTGGTGCCACTCTATGCAGGGCGTAAATAGAGAGTTCTGATCCTTCACAGAGGTTACATTTGTATTAACAGTATAGTTTGTTTGCTTGGGCTGGCAATAAATGTCTTTCTACAACCAAGGGTACCCCTGTGGTTGAATCAATGCTATTATCAACACTGTTCTAGTAAAATTAGAAGTCTTCCTAATTGCTAGAATATATTTGATAATGAAACCAGCTAAAATGACAGGTGATGTAATTGTTTCACCTTTCAGTTCACTTTCTTATCTAGACAAATTAAGTAAAACTAAAAAAATCAGAAAAGAGCAAACTTTTTAGTTACCTGCATTTGAATAATTGTTTTTGACAGCTGCTTTTAGTGTAACAACTGTGAAGCAAAGTAATGAGATGATATTGTGAGGAAAATAACTGCAGATCATTTTCTGTTGCTAGTTGGAAATTTTTAGTGTTACATCTAAATACTTCAGAGGGTTTTTTGTTTATACTGGTTGCTTATTACACAGGCCAAGATAATATGTTTTCTTTTGTTGGTTTGTTTTTTCCCCTCCACATGTAATGCCTTGTGCATAGCCATTTTGAAGGCAGCCTTAATGGCATGCAATGATTATTTTAGTTGTGCCTTTTGTCTTACTGCATTTTGCATTGACTATTATTTGACCATTAGTAAGTTTTCTGGAATTGTTGGTAGTTACTGTCGATGGACCAGTATACTCAGGAGCAATGGATGAGGGACAGAAGACAGATCCGATTTGAAACACAGTGTTAGGAACACCTATTCTTATTTGCACAAGAGAAAAGGTATAAAGCTGCAAAGCTGGGGGTTTCATAAAATGCTGTCTCCAGACAGTGTGGCCTAGATGCAACCGTTACCCAGATCAGGCTGTTGCAACTCTGGATCTATGACCTGTGACTGCAGCACACCTCCTGTGTGTGTGGTGCTAATGAGAAGTGCCTTGTCTTCTTCCTTCTAAATTTGTGCCATGCTTGTTTTCCTTTTTGTTTATTAACTAAATTAGAAGAGACTGCTTTAACTTGCCTGACCTTTTTTTGTCTCTGGGATTTCTTCTGTCTTCCTCTCTCACATTTGCATCTTGTTTCATGTCATCTGGTCCAAAAAAGGCAAACTCTTTTGCTTTTTCGTGACTTATGACTGTTAATGGAATATTTCTAGCATGAGCCCTTTCTGCTTTATAGGAAAGCTGTGTAAACATCACCCAAGAGAGTTTGACTTTGTTCTGACACTACCTAGAATTCAAAAATTTTGTTAGCTTAATTCTGGTGTTTGGGACATCTCTGAAGCATGAATAGCACATTCTTAGTTGGAAAATCAGAATTGCATTTTCTTATATTTTGCCCTTGTGGACTGGAATATTATTTTATTCTTAATATTAACATATTTAAAATGAACAAACTAAGCTTCTTGTTTCAACTAAAGGCTGGCAGCAGTGTTTCTGTCACTTTCTGTCCAAGAATTGTGTGCACGTAATTTTCTGTTAGTTAACAGGATGCTAAATTTTTGATGAAATTTTACTTCAGTTTTCACCTCTTGCATCTTAACTAGGTCGTAGAGAAACTCAAGAGTCTTTCCCTCTGCCACTATATTTTTTTCTTGTTGCTTACACTAACTACGGGGTTAGGAAGTAGAGTGCACACATACAGGAGCTTTGTGCAAGGTGCTGCTGGGTCATGCCGTACAGTATTTCCACAGACCCTCACTATGTGGTAGGTGTGAATTAGTGCAGAAACCTTTGCACTCCACTGTATCTGTTGTGCTTAATTACATTGTCTTTATTGTTCACTCTTCAAGTTATTTCAAAGCTCTAGTAAAATTGTGAAACTGTTCTACAAACAGAGCTGGAGCACATGTATTATTATAGTCAGTTGAGGTAAACTTACCTAACAATTAATGTAGTAATACTTAAATATGGATATAGTAAATTTCTCTATAGATTTGTAGTGGAACACAGTCATTTCAGTGTTGACATGACTCTAACTTACCTGGGAAGGTATGCTTCTGTTCTGTGTGTGCAAGAGAACATAGCACTAGTTAGGGCTAGATGTTACCTTCACAAAGCTTTGTGTAAACTCCTCTTGAGACATTATGGAGTTAAAGATTCAAAAATGTGGTTTTCCAAGTGTGAGTATATATACCTGTGAAAGTTTAAGTAAAACACTAATTATGCCTCATTCTCACCTGACTTGAATAATAGCTTATATGCATTCAGTATGTTTTTCTAGAGTCCTTAGTAGCAAAAATGTGCCAAGTGCCTTCTCTCTGTTATGAATTTCAATTTTTTAAGAAAAGAGTAAAGGATGGATAGACAACCCAACTGTACCAGGAACCTTCAGTGTGTGAGCAGGGCTGCTTTCTTCAATCTAAGTTAGTTGGAAGATGTTCTTCCTGCCCTGGTTGTTTCCTTGTTGCCCTGGCAGATTGGTAGAGAGGACTTTATATCCCAGCACCCCTAAACATCATAAAGATGATCTGGATTACAAAGCCCTGCAATGAACTTGTTTAGGGAAGCCTGGCCTGTTTTGGGTGAAGTGTCATAGGAAAGAGTCATGGAAGTAGCTTTGCCAGCAGCCAAGAGTAAGGGTAGATTTTGGCAGAGAGAAAGCAAGCTGGGATGTATAACTTTTGCAGACACTGCTGCTTGCAAGGGGCACATTTGTCAGAACTCTTGCTATTATACTACACAGGGGAACAGATTATGATTTTTATAGAATACAGTATACAGAGTGTAACTAAAATCTACACAAATAGCTGTTTGCAGTAGAAATAATGATACAACTATTCTGGAGAGTGAACTTCAAAAATACTTATAATTAATTTTTTGTATTTACTAAGAAATGGATGTACAGTAATGTGGAGACATTTGTATTCACAAGGTATGAATCTTTTCTGCACTGGAAATTATTCTAAAGCCAGAGGCCAAGTTCTGGTATGCGCATTCTGGTTCTCATCCCAAACATCCAAACATGTCGAACTGTCAAACTGTGTCAGTAGGAATTGTCAGTGGTGGAGTAGTCCAACACTCAGTCCAGTTCTCTGTCTTGTCTTTTTGTGCAATATGCTGGAGCGTATAGAACCATTACACTGTGCCTTGCCCTAGCATAGGTTGCAGAATTTCCTCTGATTCCTGTCCAGGGCTGGGGGAATGCATCAAAAAAATTTGGTTCATGTGAGTTCAGGTCTCTCGCTTATCAGTCTCTCTATTCATACTTTTATTTATGCTCTTTGAACAGTGAAAAATCATGTGGAAAAGTTTCATAAGCTAATTAAAAGCTGTGTAAAATGCCTGTAATTTTATGGCAGATTAGCTAATCAAATTTTCTGATGCTTATAGCAACATTAAAAATAGGCACAAATAAAATACTTACATCCAAAATAGATCCATGTCATTCATTCAAAATATGTCCTGATACCTTTTAGAATCAGATTAGTCATTGATTTACATTTCAGGTAGTTGTAATTTCTACTTATTGATCCTTACACCTGCTAATACTCTCATTCTAGAAGGACCCCAGGAGAGAAACAAATGATCTGCATGAATGCATGTCAGATACTGAAGCCCTAAGTTTTTCAGCAGTGCTTTACCTTGGAGGAACATATGTACAGCTGTCTCAGATGTTAAAAGCAACCTGGCCCTTGAAAACAGTATTTCTTACATTCTGCTGAGATAGCTTTTAAGCCAGATACTGAATTATTATGTTATAGTTCAACATCAGGAACAGGGCCTTGGGAAAGTCTGTCTTTGATTTTAGTCTCAAAAAGGCCAAGTCATTGTCCCACCAGGTATTTATAAGCCCATGCATGACCCACATGTCTAGTTTTGCTTTGGTATTGGAAACTAGTAGTTTAAATGTTAGGTTTTTGGTTTAATTATTTTTTCCAGAGCTATCATATAAAACATAGTAACTCAGTATACTGCCGAAATACAAATTAATTTACCTGGGGCAAAACTGATCTCCTTGTACCCTTTGTCCTTTTCATAATCTTTCTGGTCTCTGAAGTTCTACCACAGAGGACTTTAGTTTGTGTAGTGGTTTGACCACTGTTTAGCATTCAGGGGGGCAGGTTCAATAAAGGTGACGGAAAAACTGAATAGAATGGTCAGCAGGAGAACAGTTTATTACAAGGAATTAAATTAGAGAGGTAGGGTAACCCACAGTTGAAAGGGACAGGGGAAAAGGGTAGGAAAGGGTGTCTCTCCCTTCTCGCTCTCTGGAAACACCTTCGTCCCTTCAGCCTCTCTGGAAAACACAAACACAGGTGAAAACCAGCTCCCTCCCCTCCCTTATCCGAATACTTGCTCCCGGGTTGAGAGGAATGGGTGGAATCCCGCCGGAGGCTGCAGGCGCTGGACACCGGGGCTGTGATGCTTCTCCCAGCAGCGACGGCCGTAAAAGAGACCGGGGCTTGCAGGCGCTGGACACCAGGGCTCCGGTCCTTCCCCAGCAGTGACGGTCGAAAAAGAGATCAAGGTGGGGCCATGCTTCGACTTTTAAGCCTTCTCCGTCGTCGCCTGAATGTTGTCAACTTCTTCCTGGCNTGCCCCCGGGCGGCCACTCGCCCCGGGAAGCCGCCGTGGCCGTGTGGGAAGGGACGATCCCCGTGCTCCTGGGAACGGT
This sequence comes from Serilophus lunatus, assembly GCA_013399895.1. Lineage (NCBI taxonomy): Eukaryota > Metazoa > Chordata > Aves > Passeriformes > Eurylaimidae > Serilophus > Serilophus lunatus. Next base: position 75,059 of record VXBA01001231.1, read on the forward strand.
GAAGGCAGGAGGGGGCTAGAAAACACCGCCCGGCCCCGGCCTGGGGTGATGGGGGGTCGGCCCCCTAGGAAACGAGGAGCTGTTGCCGTCCGATCCCGGCCCGGGGACACCAGGACCGGCACAGGTCCCGCTCCGTCCTGGCTGAGGCAACCCCCTGCCCTGCCCGGGATAGGGCTGCCTTCATCTCAGTTCCCCCCCTCCCCCAGCTTCAGGGAAACAGGAAAAATTTGAGGAAAAAAATGAATTTTAACTCAGGTAAGTGGGTTTCTCTCTTACACCTCCTTTCAAAAGCCCTTTTTCAAACGGCTACAGTCTGTGAGGTGTCTAAGTCTACTGGCTGTAACCCAAATTTCCTTATTCAGTTCTTGAAAAAGTTGTGGATGATCATTTTGCTGAGACACATGATTTTTTTGTTTTACTGGTGTTATTTTTTGCTTTTGTCCCCAGTTCTTTCCTTGAGAGGCAGCCTTTCATCATAGGAGATTTAGCAGAAAGGTTATCTCTTATTCCTTCTATTTCTGGACTTCTGGAGAAGTTGTCTCTGTGTTACATGGTATGAGATGGCCCGTACTATACCTTTGTCATGTTTTTTCTCTGAAGCTGTGGAGGTGTGATAAAGGTATGACATGCTGTCTACTCCATGGGAAAAGGACAGTCTTGCTATTTGAGGCAGGCCAAGTAATCCATACACAAGTTCACCCTCTTTGGTATCAGAAGAAGGTGAATAAATAGGACTGATCTCAAATGTCTGTTTTATTTGAGCTGTGTTTTAGTTTAATTGGCTGTTTGGCTCAACAGCGGGCTGTGCTTGGGTAACTTATGTCTATTGACTGTTGTAACCTGGGGAAAATTATAGAATTAAATACGAGGCTGTTTCTTAGCTTCTGTATCATGCCTAAGATTGTTTTGTCTGAGAACTGAATTTTTGAGAAAGTTGGGTAACAGTCTCTGTGATGAATGTAGGACTAGATGAGAAGCCAGTGGTGGTGAAAGAACCAGTAAGGAGAATGTCAAAGGGTGCATGGCTTGAGTTTTTACCAAAAAAGGGCAATGATGAGGCACCTTGGATGCAATGAATTTGCTTGTTAATGTGATTGTGTGACTGGTGAGAAGATGATTGTCTTTTAAGAAGCAATTGCTTCCCTCTGCTGGCTTCCATACAACTGCAGCTAAATTTTTCTAAAAGGCTCCTTGCACTTGTTTTATGGGGATAACTTCCATGTGTTACTGTTTGGGACTCGTGTTTTTGTTTGGAATATAAAAAATCCTTAAAACTGTATGAATAAGTGTATAGGTGTTTTCTGTTTTGAAAACTGTTTCTCATATGACTGGTTATACTGTCTACATTGCCAGAGTTGCAGCAAAGAAGGAGAACAAGAATCATGGGGAGAAGCACACTGAAGAATAATCTCAGGACGATCTGTCCTACTTGGCAACATATCAAGAGCTAGTTTCACTGAACGTCCTAGTTTCAGCTCTTGAATTTTTTGCCATGTGTGTTTCCACACCACATTTTGAGCCACTGTTTTCCGTTCCCCCTTGTCTTGTCTACTGCTATTGGTTGGCTGGAAATAAAATTCATTTTATGAGATGTTCTGGGTAATTGTCCATCCTGGGAGATGCCAGAGGACATTTGATGTCTTGGAAGATTGACCAAATGTTTTTCTATTATCCCTCCAGTGTGCAGTAAGGCAGAAAACAGTGTTGCTTCTTATTTGTTGGTTTGTTTGGGGTTTTTTACTTGGATGGAGCTGATTTGCCTTTGTGGATAGTCTGCCTTGTGCTGCTGAATCCTGTGCTTGGTGAAACTTGTATTCTAATGGTAGGTTTTTATTACTTGATCCAGAATGAAGAACAATCCCTTCTTATAAGTGAAGCGACCCTAAAACCACACAGAAATGTTAGGAAAAAACCCAGAGAGGCATTTACAGAAGTTTGAAATAGGTTTAATAGTCAGTCAGAAGAAGAATGGTATGATGTGGCTCATGTTTTCAGGTTGCCTATTGTGAAAAATGCTGTAACACTTAGTCATATTGAGAGCATGTTGTAGTGGTGTGTGCATATTTGTTCAGTGCTTCATCAAATCTTTAAACTTTTGCACTAGCCATTTTACCTCTGTAGTAAACTCATGTATTATATTTTTTTTGAACAGCTGTGAGGGGAAAAGTTAGTGGTCTTGTCATTGAGAATAAATTAAAAGAAAAAAGAATGTATTGTTAACTAATATTATAATTGGACCATGAAAAGGATGAGAAAAACATTATCATCTAGAGGACATGCAGAAAAATGGATATGTGTCTGTGGTGGTTTGAACCACTATTTTCACTAGGGGCGCGCACACAATGATGAAAAGACTGAACAGAATTTAACAGCAGGTAGCAGTTTATTTGTCTAAGGACTCTACCAGGAAAACCTTATGGGAACCCCCAGACTTAAACAAAATGCACAAATATGAAAAACCGACAGTTGTCACGCAAAAAAAAAACCCAACAAAAAACACAAACTGCTTCTCAAAGGCCAGGTGGCCAAGAAAAGCAATGGAGGGAAAAGGGAAGTTGCCTCTCTGCTGGAACACTCCTGGCTCTCGAACTCTCTGCAAAATACAAAATGGTGAAAAGCAGCCCTCTCCCAGGGACACCCACGGGAAAACTAGCACTTACGCTTAGGCTGGGTTGTCTCCAGGTGCCACTACTGGAGCTTGATGGCACTGTGCTGCTGCCCGGGCTGATGGAAGTGGGGGGAGGCCAGCCATGCAGTCTGGGAGCTGGGAGAGGGGGAGCCGCGATCCTCTCAGCTCAGGAGACAGCTGAGAAGAGAGGCTGGACTTCCATGTCCATGGCTTTTATGCCCCGGAAGTCCTGCACGAGTCGATGACTTCTCGGCCAAGCCGTCTTCTGGTTGGCTGATGGTGCTGAGCTCTGCCTCTGTTCCAGGATCTTCACTCCAGGCAAAAGGGTGGTTCCCACTGAAAACCACGTGCTCGGGGCTTGGAGGTGCCATCCCCACTGGCTGCAGGGCACCCTCCGGGCCACTCGTGGCACTCCTGGAGTGGCCGCCACCAGCACAGCACCAGCGCAGGGCACCTGCCGCTGCCCTAGGGCATGGACAGGGGGAATCCCCGGGACGGCGGGGCCGCCCATGACCACCTGGAGCAGCCGCCACACACATGCTGCTGACCGCAGCCGCCTAGACTCCCCTGGGGCCATCGGGCCATGCTGTGGGCACTCGGCCCTTGTGGGGACCGGCCGCAGGTGGTGGGGGCTGCCCATGGGGGCAGTTGCTGCCACACGCCTCCCGGCAGCGCGAGGCAGGAGCTGTGCAGCTGCGGCCACTCCCAGTGAGGGCTCTTGTCAGCTGCCCATCAGAAGCTGCCACCCCGCGCTGCCTGCTTCCACACCGCGTGGGCCCCGGGCCCCGCCGCTGCCCACCACTGGCACCGCCGCCTCTGTTTGGAGCCAGAGGCGTGCGCACTGGGACGCCAGTTCCGCTCGGTGTGTCCCTCCACTACTGTGAGCCGGGGCTGCTGCTGCCCGAACCGCTGGGAAAAGTGGCGAAAACGGCAGAAGCAGCTTTGCACCTCCGGCTCTGTGCCCGTCCCTCCGCTGTGAAGTAGGAGCTGCTGCTGCCGCTGCACCACACGACCCAGATGGCAGGAGAGCAGGGAGAACCCCCGGGAGGAGAGCCCCACCGCTCTGGGAGCGATGGCTCCACTCCCGCAGGTCCTCCGCTGCTGTCCCCCCGTGCGAAACCGGGCGGTGGAGGAACGAGGGAAGAGCCCCGCCACTCTGTGGGCACTGCAATCTTGATCCTTTCCTTCATATTGCTAAAAAACCCACGGTTTTAAAACAGGACAGCAAGCGAACTATCCAAACTCCCTCCCAAACACCCTTCCCTCCCCCCTTTAACCCCCCAAGAACTCCGAGACCTGAAACCCCCAAGACCACCACCTTTCCCTCAAACACATTACAATGTTCTTGACTGTTCGTCCATGTGCCAAAATATGACATACTAGGTGATCATGACTGTATGAAGGTTTAGGTAAAATTTATGAAGTAAGTTTGGTGCACCATAGATAGGCAGTAGAAAATTTCACGGTCTGAATCAAAGTATCTTTTTAAGATAATCAAATTCTCTTGACTTTGGGAGCTTTTCAGAATCTATATAGAAGTATACCCATAATGACAGACCATACGGTGCAACGTGATACAGAGATGAGGTATCAAAAGAAGAGTTCTTTTAAATCACCAGTGTTTGAAGTTTCCTTCAACTACCTGTAATACAGACTAACACACTAACTGATTGGTTACACATATAAAAGTTTAAATATATCAGTTAAAATTTCAAGTTGTACCAGATGTTGAATTGGAAGTTGTCAGAACTATCCATGTTTGTATAGAGAACAGGAAAGAGTATGTAGTACTGTGTAGTTAAGTAGGTGACATGGCGTACTTACAGTAAAAATGTATCTCTCAAGATTTTATTTTGCTAGTGGTTTGCATTATGTTATTGTTCATATGCTTATGCGCTACATGCTAGATACTAAGGTTATACACTACGTACTAGGTTATATCATAGTTTATATGGCACAACAATAGAGTGTGCAATAGAGAATGATTTTATGATTTATTTTCTTATCAGAGGAAGCTGTTAAGTGATTGATTATTCAGTTCACATGAAAGTTTAGTCATATCATTTTTAATAAATTGTGGAAGTACTTCTTAAGCAATGGATACATCTGCGTTACCAACACAGACCAAAGAAATGGAGGCACAGTCATGATACTAGTTGCTTTCTAGTTATAAAAAGAAAACAAAATATGCCAAAAGCTGTGTCTTGAATTTTGATTATGTTTATAACTTGCTTGGGCACAGATGATGTATTACCTACAGCCTTTAACATACTAGGAAAGGATTGTGTAAAAAGAGGCTAAAAACACTATGAAGTTTCCTCATTTTCTGTTGTCTAAGACGAGACAGGAACTAGTAAAAGTGGGACTGATGTGAGGTGCCCCTTATGCCATCAGCTGTGCTTTAAAATTTCCCAGAACAGTTCACTTTCAGAAATCTGAAAGGGAATGTGCCACTTTCATGCTTGTGTATGTCTTGGCTATTCCCAGATTTTAATACACAGCATCGCTTTATGAAAAGTTCTAAGGCCTCTTGAATTCAAACACAGATTATTTGATTTGGGAATACTTGCCGTGTGTGTGACAAAATAGGTAGGGTTTATCAGTTTTCCAGCTCTTACTAATCTAAATATGCTTTTGTGTGCATTTTTCTGTGTGTTAAGTATAAACTCAGGATGAGGAGAGGAGTGAATACTCTTTCATCTAAGGAGTTACTGATGCATGATATTAAATTGAACTTTTGATTTTCTCTATAAAAAAATATACATATCTAAATGCTAAAATAAAAATATATACAAAGTATATATAAAATAATACACGTACAAAGCTAAAATATACATAGACAGCTAAATGAGAAGTGTATATTTTTATTTAATGTTAGTATAGTAGTAGCAGCTGTCTTTTTTTTTCCTCTTACTAAGGTTCACGAGGGAGAACATTTATATGCTTTTTCATGCATAGTTGCTATTTTTGAAGAAATGGAACTACAAAAATAAACTACTACACAGTAAATACATTTCAATATTGTCATAAGAAAATCAGTTGAAAGCAACTTACTTTTTCAGGTTTATACAAATGTTCAGGTTTCATCTTCTCAAAGACCACTATGTTTTCTCTAGTCTTAATTCAGTTACCAAGAAGAGCACCAAAGACAGGACAAAAAAACTTCCCTGGCAGTAGTGAGTTGGAAGAGGTAGGGGAGAGTTAGACATAACCTGGCCATAACCACATTGTTTGCATTCAAAACCCAGGGCAATGGTTCTCTCTTATCCTCTTGTTACAGTTTTCCATAAATGAATAAATGAGTTAAAAGTGCAGGAACATTTACATCAATGACAGCAAGTAAGGGTCTGGATTGATTGTTCTGCTTTCTTTGTTGCAGAATTCCAGCAGTGCTTCAAAGAACTTCTCTTTCAGTTGTGACAAAGTATCACGGCAAGTATTTCTTTCATATTTTATGTGCCAATGTCACAGCTTGGCATGGTTGGTTTAGGTTTTGCTATTTGTGGTTGTGATTTCTATGAGTTCAATTTTCTACAAGACATGACCTGCTATACCAGTACCATTTTTGCAGTCTCCATCTGACAAAAAAAACTGGGCATATTTGCTGAGCTGACTTTTAATTTTATGACTATTAAGAATGATTATACTTTTAAGAAAGACAAAGTTGTGCCTTTAGTCTGGAAAAGAAAGAAAAGTTAAACGGTATCCATTAAAAATTAATTGGATGGCATTCATATCTACTGCAGTTTGGGGACTGGTTTTAGGTTCATTTCAGCATCACTTGGAGCAGATTTCAAGATTTCTAGTGTTCACTGTTGAATCGACCAACTTGTAAAGCATTTGCAGAATTCTGTGGAGAGATGTGTGCTGATATAAGCGCTGATATGTTTTCTATTTGTCTCCCAGGTTTCTTGTGCTAGTATTTGGCAGAAGTGCTTGTATTCATTTTACTGTTTTTCCACATACAGTTGCACTGTTGTTTTGAGGTGAAAAACTCCATTTATGTCCTGAACTGAATAATTTGAGCTCTGTAGGCATTTAATGAGTTGTAATGAAATTATTGAAAACATTCAATGCTTGATTGTAGGAGTTCAAGTTGTAGTGTCTTCTCATTAATATGCTATTTGAGTTTGTTCTTAGCAGCTTTGCTCTCAACTACCACTTCTGATTTCTTCACAGAAGTGCAGACTTTGATCACATTATGGAAGAAGGCTATGAACTTGACCTCACTTACATCACAGAGCGGATTATTGCTGTATCCTTCCCTGCTAGCTGTTCTGAGCAAACTTACCTCCACAATCTAGAAGATGTAACCCGAATGCTCAAATCCAAACATGGTGATAATTACTTGGTATGTATGAGTCTTTTGTGATACATCTTGTTTTGTTCTGCAGGAAGACTACTGGTAGGTACACATATACCCATAATAAACTAAAAGTCATTCTTTTGTCCATCTTTACAGACTTGGAAGCAAGTAGAAGATTTTCATTAGTGTTTTAAGCTGCTAGGCAAGGACAGATACTAAGAGCACTTTTTTTGCCAGGTCACTGCTGTCTCCTTTGTGACAACACATTGTCAAGCACCGTAGAATAATTTCACTGACCGTTTGCATTGTCCAAACACCCTGCAATGTGTAATGTGTCCTTTTTTTCTAGCAGCTGGCTGTCTCTGGGTCCCTTGATGGCTGACTGACAGCCTGTCTCTACTATATATTGTGAAACAGCATGTAAAAGTAGGGTTGCTGTTGGGATGTTCTGTCCAGGTCTTTCTTGTTAACTTGTTTTAGATGCTTGTTTTCCTGCTGTTTAATTTTCTATAGGAAATTGAGTTGTAAGCAAATCTATAATGGTCGCCATATGCAGATTTATTTTGTTTTTTAAAATGATGACATAAGCTGTTTAATCTTCTGTGCTGTTTACTGGCTAATGTCATGGCATATATTATCTTAGCTTCTTCTATAAAGATGAATTTAAAACAAGGCCAATATTTTATTAATCTTTTTTCTTCTGCTGTGTTTTTAGTTAGTGTATGTAAACTATTAGAGTCAAATCCGTAATGTCTGGACCATGAACTTCTAGTCACAGTAAAAATTAGTGTCTGGAGAGATTCCATCTAATGACTTAAATACATTACTTTTTGCACACAAACCAATATGTCATAGATGCATCATGAACCAGATTGTCCTCAACATGCATGTCTAACGCTTGAGATATGCTCTGATGTCCTCATCATCCTGCCTTGGTGCTCTTGGCTTCCCTTCCATCATGCACTGTTAGCTTATAAGGCCCAAAGTAGTAATAGTTTAAAGGTGATATGTATGTAAAGCTTTGCAGTTATGAGTTCCTCTGTTCTCAGTGGTCTTTTCCATGTGACAGCACTGTAAGCATGTAGTTTCAGTCCAGTTAAATTTTACTTAATACCTGTTTGCATTACAAAAACCAGAATATAGTAATTCTTGTTTGGGATGTCCTCTCTCTGATGGGGATTGTAGTTAATTTCTCTTGCAGATTTGGAATTTTCTGATTTTGTTTTACTTTTGTTGTATTTATTAACTTATTTTCTAATGAGCATTTTGGAAATCAATTGGCTTGGTCAAAAGAAATCTTGATGCCATCTGCTCCAAGTATGTTTCTGTGAATTCACAAGATAACCTGATAAACCACAGCCAGGTTGTAGATTCAGAGAGCTTGTTTTTATGTTTTCTTTCCCATGTTTTGAATACCTCTTCAGCCTGCTCAAGAGGTACATGTATATCAGCAAGGAAAAAACCACTCCAAATCTGCACAATATAGTATGCAAGTCAGCAATTCTGAACAGTTGTACTCATTGTGTCAGGGTCTCAGCTTGCAGAACATATACTACTAATCAGCATTTGACAATTTTTGTGTAGTTGTTCTCCCTTCACTACAGTTGATAGTGAGAACAGAGTGATAACACCCAAAAAACTGGGTGAGTACATTGATTCCTGTTTGAGTCTCAGTTTGTTAGGAAGAGTATGAACAAAAAATCCTAAGTATCTAGTTTTCTCTAATTGTAGAGAATTATACTTTGACCATCTGAGAGCTGAAAGCTTGTCCATAGCTTACAGCAACTTTTCCTCTGCTTTGTTGTCCTAAAAAACCCACTTCCATGTAGGTTGGTACCTAAAAGAAACATAATTTCTCCAACAGATAAAAATCTAGAAACTGATGCTAGTGCTTCTCTTTTTTGTATCGAATTATCAGTAAGTAGACCAAGGATATGCCAAAAAGGAACCAAAAATTTAGTCTTCTATTCTGTTGTGGTTTAAACTCAGCCAGTAATTCGCTCACTTCCCTACCAGGGGGAGAGAACTGGAAGAGTAAAAGTGAGAAAATTTGTGGGTTGAGATAAGGACAACTTAATAGATGAAACAAAAATTGTGCACACAAGCGAAGCAAAACAAGGAGTTCATTCATTGCTTCCCGTAGCTTGCAGATATTCAGCCATTTCCAGGAAAGCAGGGTTCCATAATGCACAATGGTGACTTGGAGAGACAAACATCATCACTCTGAACATCACCACTTCTTTTGTCCCCAGGCTTATGTGCTGAGCATGTCATATAGTATGGAAAACCACTTTGGTCAGTTAGGATCAGGGTTATATCGTCTCTCAGCGTTCTGTGCACTTGCTGGTGGTGTGACATGAGAGGCAGAAAAGCCCATGACAGTGTGTAAGCACTGCTCAACAATAATGTAAACATCTCTGTGTTATCAACACCATTTTTAACATAAATTTAAAACACAGCCCTATATGAGCTACTGTGAAGAAAATTAAGGCTACCCCAGCCAAAACCAACACACAGTGGTACCTATTTATAGCATATGCTTCTCTTCAAAACTCCTGCAATGTCTTCTTTTGTTGTTGTATGCAAAAAGTTGGTTCTTGTACTTTCTGATCTTTATGCTGATAGGACTCCTGGAGTATCTCAGTTTGATCACTATAGGACTATAGGGACTTGGGTACAACAGTAGCTTTGAGTTTGGCATCTGATCCAGCAGTGACAAATACCCATCATGAACAGGGCTGTATTCTGACACACAGGAATTTTAAATTGATCTTAAATATAAAACATCAAGAAAGATTAATTAAAAAGATCTTATCAAATACCTTTGATTTCCTGTGGAAAAGTTTAGATAATTTATTTCTTAACATAGCTTTAGCATCAATTTTAAGAATTCTGTCCTGAGATCTCTACTGAAAACTGCAACTCTATTAATTGTTTTGCAAATATTAAACCTGGTAGGAAATTAGAAAAGTATTTGTGTCATTTGTAGAAGACACTTTTGGTTTCATTATTGTTAAATTACTACTGGAATTTCTGGAACGATAAATATAGTCTTATTTGTATTTATTGATGTATCTTCCTTATCCAAAAAAATTGACAGAATGAGCATACAATTGAGAGAATGAAAATTGGAGAATGAACATACAAATTTTGATTGACATTAAACTCTTCAGCAGTAATCTGTTTAAAATGCAAACAGTATATTGGAATAAAAATCATGTTTTTTCATAATATAAAGTTGTTTTACTCTTTCTTTTGAAGTTTGAGATCAATAGAAGTGGTGTATACCTTTTATGGTCAATATCATGTGTGATTTCAGAACTTTGTGTTTAAAATAGAAGCTTTTACCTTGGGTGTCATGTTAATTTAGGTGTTTCTTCATCTGGATGAATTTTTTGCCTACAAAGGGTAAATTTTCCTATAGATCAAATGTTTTTAATATGTCCATGGTAGGGTTGCACATTTTTAAGTACCACATCAGTGAGCAGCAGGCATCAATTTCTAGAGGGGAAATGATGTACTTTCTTTAACCTGTTTGGCTTTTGCCTTCTTTGCTGAGCCAGCTGATATGAGTGCTAATTAATGCCAAAAAATAACACTTCAGAAAAGTGTTACACTTTAGAAAAAGATTCTTAAATTGTTCTTGATAGTAGTAATATTATAATGTACTTATGTAATGAGAATTTTTCAGTGATTACATCATCTGTACTTAACTCATAACGTGAAATAGCCAGTATGAAGGAGAATCTGCCTCAGTAGCATTGTTTCAGTTCTTCAGTATTGATATTTCACCTTTTTATTATTGATTGATACTAGTTTAAAGTACTTTCTAATGAAAGTTATCCTTGTATACACTGCTTTCTTTTTATTCACTTAACAGTCTGTCTATTTAACTCCATTCAGCACTAAATGTATGATAACTTGCTATCTAATTGGATAACAGAGGAGTTGGAAGATCTCAGAAGCTAAGCTATAGTTAAATAGGTATTTCATACCTTTCCTGAAAATTTTTGACCGACCAATACTTTCTTGTCAGGCCTGCAAATTCAAATATTTAACACTGTACCACCCTCACAGACTTTTCATTGTTAATTCTTATGCTCTGCAATTATTTTGCATGGTGCCCAGATCTTTCAGTATACCTCTGCCTCAAAGCCATTCAAAATAAGTAAGATGTAGTAGAATTTTGTCTTTTTAAAAAATGTCTATTTAGTTTCATATAATAACTGAATACCTAAAATAGATTTGCAAGTGCTACCTGACTTCAAATGTTAATTTAGTTTAGTAGAACAGTGAGCAAACCTGAAGCCATATCACTGTAGTTTCTTGTGATTTTCTTGTTTCAAATACAGCTATTTACTAATTATGGAGTCTTGATGGTTCATATTTTTTTCTTTATTTCTGAACAGGTATTAAATCTCTCTGAAAAGAGATATGATCTTGCCAAGCTTAACCCAAAGGTATTGATTGTCTTCTGTAACACCTCCTTCTAGTGATAAATACAACTTAAATGGCCTGATAAGCCCTGAAGCTATGCAAGTGTTGATATACCGAGTAAAAGTTTCAGAAGATGATAAAAAGCCCCACATGCATCCCTTTTTGTATTTTTTCAAGTTCTGTGTCTGTTAGGTCTAGGTTTTACACAGCTGTTTCCTGTTATTTTCTTAGACTTTACACACAGGACCTAAAGCCCGTTGTGACTTCTGAAAAACTCCTATTGAGTACTACAGATTTTAATTTAAGTATACTTTGTTTGTGCAGTCACATACTTTCAGATAGCTGAAGCTAGTGAACTCTGTTAAGAAAAGACTTCCCTTTTGCATAGTTTCTTTTCTGCACAGTTGAAGCATAAGGGATATCAGAATATCTGTCTCTTGTTCCTTCTCAACAATTGTTTTTATTTGTTGTAAAAATTGGTTTGCAGGTACTCTTCAGCATCTGTTATACGGCCAAAGTAGTACAGATGTGTATTTATAGCAGTAGATTTACATGGTTATATGTTATCTGAAGAAAGTTCTAAAAACCCTCTTAATTTTAACCTTTTAACTGCTTTATTGATCATGAAAGATTTAAATTGTTCATGGTCACTAGTTAGTGTTAATAAGCATATAATAATAGGTTGATTAAACAGCGTTATGTAGTGACTGAAGTCAAATAGAAAATGTGAAAAAAATTTTGAGATGCTGTTATCTGTTGCACAAGAAAGAAATAAATTTTAAATCAAATGAAACAAATCAAGAATATATTCTTTGTTCTAATTCTGACCTTCTTTACTATTACAAAATACCTGAATTTTAAGAATGTAAGCTCTTCAGAAATGTTGTCATTTTTAAGTGATGGGGGGGAGGTATGCGTGTGGGGGTTTGTTTATTTATTTTTATGAAAGAACTAGAATCATAAAAGCAAACAAATCCCCTTCTTTCCATTAAGAGATCTGTAAGCATCATGGCATTTGAATGATGCGGTTTTCTGTGATTGGAAAAACTGGAGACTTTAGAACATCAAAATTATTTGAATCCAGATTATCCAGAGCCTGCTTTCATGACGAGTTTTCTTGTAGTCCTGTTTTCAGCAGGAGGTTGGATTAGGTCTAGACTAAGATCTCTTTGAAACCGAGATTTTTAATAGTTTGAAGGAAACTTCTGTAAAAAGGGTGTTTTAAGATGAATGGTAAAATATACAAAGTATATGATGCTATGGGTCAAGGTCTCTCTTGTAAACATTACTTGTTTCATTGCAGATTATGGATATGGGGTGGCCTGATCTCCATGCTCCACTTCTTGATAAGGTGTGCACCATCTGCAAGGCTATGGAGTCATGGCTGAACAATGATCCTCAACATGTGGTGGTGATACATTGCAGAGTAAGTGAGCTTTGTGTATATACATTGCCTATCAGTTTGCATTAATTTTCAAAAATATAGTCCTTTATTCTTATTTTAAAAAATAAAAAATTTTATCTGTTTTCAATGTCGGAAACAGTGTGTCAGATCTTCAGTTGATATAAGTAAGCTTAAATCCCCATGCATGCTTGTTTTAGGTTGCTTTTTATGATGACTAAGGTCCTAGCCACTGCTGCAGGTATAGCATGCAGTGATGATAGCCCACATCCTGCAAAGGTCACTGTTACTTCTGTAGACATATTTAGAAGCTTGAGGGTTTTCCAGCTTGATGGGAACTCTTTAGAGGCTCTGCATGTTCTGTGACAATCATGAATTTTGTTGTGGGATAAGGATAGGCAATGTATCACAGATTGTCTCTTTGAACTATGTATGGTTTCAGGAAACAAGGACGTGCCGTACCTCCTGGATACCTCTGACAGGTTTTAACTGCCAGATCACTAGCACTGCCCTAGAGCAAAGCTTACCAGTGTGCTGTGTTACTTACCCTTGTTTGCTGTCAATGAAGAGAAATAAAGAAATCCTTAGTTAAATGTGGATAAAATGAATTCAGAACTGAGTTGGTAGCTGTGCTGGTGATACTTGAGGAATACCTGTCTCTGTATCACTGGCAGATGTTACTCTTGAAAAAATGAAGGTGATAATGGGACCAAAATTTCTCTTCAAGTTGGGTTGCACAGTCCTCAGTCTTGAATTTCTTATTCTAATGGCAGAATGCCATTACTGTATGAAATGCTTGAAATCTTACTTGTTGCAGCCAGGAGAATGGCTCGTTTATAGGACAAAAGGAAAGGGAACAAATTATTTTTAGATATACAATTATATACAAATTGATAATGTGTGTTGTTGAGTAATATATTCTGGTAATTTCAGTTTCCAACTGCAAAGATAGAGCCAGTTCCTTGTATCAGCTGAGAGACTGAAAATATTTTGAAATCTGTGAGAATTAACTGCCTGGTAAATAGTCATCTAAATTTATTTCAAACTGTTTTGGAACATTTTTGAACTATCCATTGAAAATCAATTATAAATCTCAGGTGTTGGAGAGGTAAAACCTGTCAGAAACTCATGTTCTTTCCAAAATAGGTATTTTATGATATTTCATGCTGGGAAGTGCAACATTGTTTAGACTTGCTGTGAATCATTTCTGGAAAAATAATAAAAAATTAGAAGAGTTGATACAATTTTTTTCTCCAGTTAATTTCTTTAAACCAACAAGACTGATTTGACAGACATGTACATAGAAATCCTACTTAGTGTTGTTTTATGTCATCAGCCAGCTTGCATTGACAGATAAGCTGCTGCCCACCTTTCCAATAACACAGAGGATACATAAGCAAAATGATTGTCTTAGAATAGTATTTAGTATGGGTCTTAAATAAAAAAATCCCCTTTTTCCAAATACAGGGGGGAAAAGGAAGGATAGGTGTGGTCATATCATCATATATGCACTTCATCAATGTTTCTGCAAGGTAAGTGTGAATGATGCATGTTGTGTGTTTTTCACAATAAACATTGGGAAAATTCATTTTAGTTGAGTGCTGTCTGGCAACGTACTGTTTGTCAGTTAAGCTTTGCCCGGTTTTCTTCTCAAAGAGCCTTGAGGCATGTCCTAGCAGAGCCTGCTTTCATGACAAGAGTTTTCTTGTAGTCCTGTTTTCAGCAGGAGGTTGGATTAGGTCTAGACTAAGATCTCTTTGAAACTGAGATTTTTAATGGTTTGCAGGAAACTTCCGTAAAGGGTGTTTTAAGATGAATGGTAAAATATGCAACAAAATCATTTTTATATAATGATATCTTTATTCTATTAAATCCATCTGTTTGCCACGTCCATCAAGAGTCCTCTTTTGAATCAGTGAGAAAGTATTCCTAAAGTACTTAAGGAAAATGGTTATTAGAATCTGGAAACACTGTATGAATAGGGAGTTCCTAGACATTTATCAAAGTGCAGAATGCAGTTTAAGAAATAATCTAGACTTTGTTTTGTAGTCAATTCAAAGAATAGGTATCTGATTACTTGGTTTTAATAGACCAAGAAACTAGGTGCATTGTATATACCAATATGTACTGAAAAAAATACTTCAAGTAGTAATTGCAACAGTGATTGCCACAATTTCATAATATTTTGTTGAGAAGTATTGTGAATGACAAACTTTGTCAAGTGAGGGTAGTACAGTAGCGTGGTGTGATTTCAGTGTTGCAACATTATGCCATCCTTAAAGGTGGTACCTGGCTATAAATACATTTTAGTAATACCATTATACTCACATTCAGGTGTTGTTGTGTTAGGCTCAGCAATGAAAGATGTCACCTCTTATACCAAACACATTCAGGTTTCCTTTAGTAAAGTTGCAGGGGAGGAGTGAGCTTGCAAGCCCTCCTTTAAATTTCTGGATATCTAGCAGCTCCTTTTCTGTAGAAGCAACTTTTCTGTAGAAGAATGAGGTTGGGGAAGCTTCTCAGCTGGGATTTGTATATCCCTGGCATTATCAAGAGCCTTGAAAATGGTACATGGCAACCTTGTAGAAGCAGAAATTACTATGGGTGCAGCTGTTGAGAGTGCTAGCTGCTGTGTCAAAAATGGTATTCAGAAGTTTTTGAAGATGTTCATGCTAAATCAAATTTCTGATAGTCATTGTGCACATGTGTCCAGGTTCTGGCCAGGACATGGTTAATTTTTGCAGTAGACAGGATGGGGCATGGCTAGGTGCTGGCTGTTATTCTATACCACTTCATTGCCACCTGCCGCAGCAAAGGAGTCTCTTGGGGGAGAAAGGGTGCCTTCTGGTCGAGTAAGCATGGTGGAGGGAGTGGTGCAATGGCACCAGTTCTGAACTGAGGGGAATGGTTGGGTAATGCAGGTTCTGAGCCAGAGGGAGTGTGGCAGAGGGGATGGTTGGGTATTATCTCTTTTCGTGGGTTTCTGTGGTGAGCAATAGCATTTCTTCCCTTGTACCACCTGTCATTAGTGTTGTTGCTCTTACAGTTAATTTTCTTTTCTCATTGCTGTTTCCAGTAAATTGGTCTTACTTAGAGATCAAGTCTGTGATTTTTGCCTTTTGTGTTTCCAGTGCTTCTCTCCATCTCGCTGCAGGGGAGGGGAAGGTGGGGAGCAAGTGAGAAACAGTGTGGTGAGCAAGTGAGAAACAGTGTGGTTTGGAGAATTGGAGTGTAAACACTTACCTGGGGAGTACCATTCCTAAACTGTGATAATACGCAAAAAATTCTGGGCTTAGTGACATCTACTGAATTTAAGCTTAGCACCTCTCCTGGGAAGACAAGCTGAGAGGGTTAGGGTCAGGGTTGTTCAGCCTGAAGAAGAGTATGCTCCAGGGCATACTTCTGGCAAGAAGGATAGAGTGAGGCCTTTTTCAAGGTAATGCAGTAGTAGGACAAGGGTGAATTGCTATAGACTGAAGGAGGGTAGATTTATATTAGATACTAGATATAAGGAAAAAATTATTTACTGTGAAGTTGGTGAGGCACTGGAACAGGCTATCCAGAGAAGTTGTGGATGCTCATCCCTGACAATGTTCAAGGCTAGATTGGGTAGGCAGGCTTCCCTACCTATGGCAGGAGTGTTGGAACTAGATGATCTTTACAGTGCCTTTGAAGCCAAACCATTCTATCATTCTATGAAAAAGCCTTAATGATGTGAACCCATGTTGGTTATGTGTTACAGTGTTTGATATTTCTCATTTAGGAAGGATTAATATGCCATCAAATTTAATAATGTAAATAATAATGAAGAGTCAAACAGAGCTCTTGGTAATTGTTGGTAAACCCTGTTTTAACAAGCGAAATGCTAACAATATTTTGGCCAGTCAGGAATGAGTTGCCTAAATTCTGGATGGTAATGTGGCTGAAGATGTATGAAGATACATGATGAACTGGGTGAAAAAAAAGGTTTACATCAAGAATAGTCTATCTACACACTATGTAATCTTTAACATCGATGAAGAAAAGGCTTGACTTTACAACCTGATCCAGCACCCCGTCAAGACAATTGGCAACTTCTAATTAAATTTTGGAAAAGGCATAAATTCAGTTTTTGTACTGATACGCATATATGTACACTTTGCACACGTTTGTGGGTTTTTTTCTTTGAACTCATTTAGGTTCAATTAGATATGAAATTTGTAAGTTGAGATTTCTATTTGTACTTCTGTTTTGAAACTTTCAGATTCTTTATGTCAATACTGTCAACTACATCTGTTAACAGATTATTTTTATCTGAAATAGGTAAAGAAGAATCAGCATAGTACATTACTTGGCATATGTGATTAACAGCATTCCTACTGATTTTTGACACTTCTATTTCTTTTTTCTATACTCTCTTCCCTTTCTTCACATAAGATGCAGAAGACTCACATCAGAGCCATTCTGGATACAGTATTTTTCAGAATATGTTGTGCATTTGAAGAGTTTGTGGTTGTCTGATGTAAAACAGTTCCTTTTCAAAGATTGTTTAAATGGTCTCTCCCTTGGTGGCTCAGGGCACTAGAAACAATGACTGATTGAATTGTTGACTGCTTAAGTTATCCTCTAGCCTGGTACTATAGTTCATTTTGAAAAAGAGAATGAATTTGTACTTTGTAGAGAGTACTCCCCAGTGGCACTCTCAGGATATTATGGCAAGTATTCTTGTTTAGGAGCCTGAGCTGATTGGCTTTGCCGAAGTTTATTGCATTATGACTTCAGTGTATTCATGTTGCAAGTATGCAGTCCTGGTAATTGAATAAGGGAGTAGGTGCTTTGCGTCAAGAAGGAAACTACCTAAGATGTCGAATGAGAAGGTGTCAGTGGAAAAAACATTGTTGTCCACAATGTCTAAAGTGCTAGAGTTGCTAGTTAGGTGCTGCTTTCTTTTCTTTTTCCTTATTTCCCTCCTTTTTTCCCTTCCAAATATTTTTGCATATTTCAAGCAGTAAACTGATGAATCTCCAAGATAACACCAAAGCAGAATAACATTATATCTGTGTCTCTCTTTTGACAGTGCCGATCAGGCTCTAGACAGATTTGCTATGAAGAAATTCTTTGATGATAAAGTTTCAGCTTTAATGCAGCCATCCCAAAGAAGGTATTCAATGTATTTCTAATTCAAGCAGTAAGAAACATTATTATCATTAACATCATTATCTTCTGCTGCCGTCCCTTGCTCTCTCCCTTGCTATGTGAAGGCTATTTCCACAAATGCATTAATACTTCCTGAACTCTCAACACTTTATCTTATATTAATATTCCATGACTGATGAGATCTCTCCTTCAGTTCCTGCATTTGCCCAAGATAGATAAGACTTTTTGTACTACAGTGTTATCTGAGTTCTTTCTTCCTCTTAATAAAGAGATGTCACAGTCTGTTTCTCGATTGTTCCAAGATAATAAAAACCTAATTTTTCTGTGGAATGAATGATGTGTATGGAATGTGTACTGATTAGTGTGCAATAAAGATCTTCTTACTACTTGTTTAGAGGATTTGTAGATAATGCATTTGGGCTATCTCCATGCTAGTAAGTGTTTGTCAAAGTATTCTTTATTCATTATGTCTGTCGGAAAGTGTTACCTTTTCAGTCTGTCTGCATGAATAAGGTTGAGTTAGGACTCAAAATAATAAACATGTTGGAAAGTGAGTAGTTCTGGGCTTTGTTTTTCTTTGTTTTTCTAACCTTGTTTTGATGAGAGGTAATGAAGGATTCAGTAGGGGAAGAGGCTGATATCCATCAGACAAGTGATTGTGATATAGGTGAACCTTCTTTTAGAACTATCAACTTGATTTGGTAGTTACTGTTAATTTCTTTTTGTCTTAATCCATGTGTATGCAGTAAATTTTTTAGAAGTTGTTTAAAGTATAAAACTTTGCTAGCAATTAAAGTAGAAAAATCAGTAGTAACAACTAGTGTAAGGCATTTGGTTCTGTTAATCTCTAAATACGAAAATCTTTTCTGTTACTTTTTGAACCCATTTGGTGAGATGCACAGCTCTTTTAAACTTGAAAACATTTAATTTGACATAAACTCTTCATACTTAGAACTTTACTGGCTTTTTTTGTTGTTGTTTTAGTTTTAAGTTTGCATATGTGTATTGCATTTTAATAATAAAGATTTAAGAGTGCTGCCTACCACATAGAGAAGTATGAACCATAGCAGCAAAAGGGAATACATGTTGTTAATCTTCCAATCAAGAAGCCTTATGCAGCAGGCATATTTCACTGAGAGCCAGGAACCCTCACAGCAGCCTGTGAATTGTACATCCGGGCCGTTTTTACAACTGTGCTGACCAGAAGCTTCAGTAGCCGCTAACTTAGGTGATCTGTATGTGAGCCCTGAAGCTAGAGGTTAAATAGGTGTAAATGGTTGTATCTATCTTTTCCTACCCTCTTCAAGGACACTTGCTTAATTCTTCTGGAGGTGGCTGGGGGAAGGATCTCAGACCAGTTCACCTCCTGACTGATGCGATTAATGTATTTGCTCAGCAGTACTGAACTTGAGCTGCCCTTTCCATCTTCCAGACATACACACATACAAGTACTCCAAACCATTTGTCAGAATCATTCTCCTGAATATCGCCTCTCCTACCTTTGCCTGGCTTGGCAGTGGCTACTAATCCTATTGCAGACAAAACCAGCTTTAATATTTGTGGGTAATTTTATAATCCTTTTTTGTTCCTATTCCGATCTGTCAGTGGCCTGAATCACCTTTTTAATATGCTTTTCTCGGAAACCATTCTTAGGTAATTAATTATTGATGTCCTTGTTAAAATCCAGTTGGATTTTAATATAGATTACAGATACAATAGATATAATTTAGGTGGATCTTCAAATGATAAAATATGAAAATAAATCCATTAATCATATTTTGAAACCTTTCCCCTGCTAAGTTTTGTCCAGATAAAGATATATTGTGGCTATTAAGTGCATCAGTCCTAAAAATACCGCATAGTTTTTCCCCACTGCTCATTGGGTACTGCGACAGTGGCAAGCAAAGTAACTATAGGCCAGATTCCTATTCTGAATCCATTCTGACAATCTTAAAATGGTCACTTATTCTCAAATAAGCAGTTGAAGATTCCCCTGAATGAAAAGTGCAGATACAGACCCTTCATATGAAAAAAGTTTCTCTTAAACCTTCAGGATAAAGCTTTGAACACTGTTCTCAAAAATAAGCCAATTGCCTATAAGCGTCTTAAATGCACTCCCTTGAGAAAGGCTTTCAAAAATTCAATCAAATTTTTTTGAATAATTAGGTAGTGTTAGAGAGAAAATGTTCAGATTGAGAGGTCGCTGATGCTGGTTTTTTGTTTAGAGTTAACCGTTTGTAAATTTATACTTTTGATGTACCAAATACTTTCAGAAAGACCAAAGGAGGAAACAAAAATGTTGCCTTTTCTAAATGTTTCAAAATAAATTGAGCTTTGCTAGCTCTCTGTAAAATGAATTTTAAACAACCACAACCCCCATTGTGGGGTAGTAAGTGGTTGTTATTGGGCAGGATATCTTTAGTTGTGTGGTATGAGTTCAGTTAATGAGATCTCTGCATAAAAGGAGAAAACAGGTGATTTTTCATTCTTCTAATAAGTTCCTGAGAATAAAGTTAAATGACACTCATCTCGTAGGCATGGAAGAAAAAGGGACTCAAATCCAGTGGAAAAACTAAATGAGACTGATTTCCTTTGTTTATTTTAGGAAATAAGAGGAAATTGTTTAACATACACTTCAGTGGTGTTAACTTGCATGCATTTGCTCTTGAGCTTGTGACCAAATGGAGTATTAAATAGCAGAAATAGAATGATTTTCACATTGCTATGGTAGTCTTTCTGTTTTGTACTGATTGAGTTCACTTCTTGTTATGGAGATGCTATTTGACTGCATTGCCCTTGATGCTAAGGCTTCTGACAGGTCACTCCTTGTTTCAATGAAGTGAACTTCACTGTAAATGGAGTGGGACCCATATTGTGCTGCTGTGAAAGCCATTTAAGACCTACAGTCGGAACTAGGAATGTGTACCAAAACAACTGACTTTACTATATCTTATAGTTCTTTTCTTATTGAGAGTAGTGATATAAATAACTAAAATGAAGATAACAACAATAGCAATGCAACATCCATGGATTTAATGAAGTGGTAAAATAAAGTGGTTTTTAATGTGGTTTTGTGAAAATTATTATTTTGGACTTGAGTGCAATGTCACAATGACATTCTTTACCCATGAACTGGAAATATTAATGTGTAAATAATGTATTTCCTTCATATTATCACTTTTATATAATTCAGATAAATTCTGTATTTTTAGATACGTGGAATTCTTAAGTGGCCTTCTATCTGGATCTGTGAAAATGAATGCAACCCCTCTTTTCCTGCATTATGTTATCCTTCATGGCATCCCAAGCTTAGATGCTGGGGGAGGTAAATTACCTAACTTTTCCTATTCAGGTATGGGATCAAAGTGTGTTTCATGTTGGAGCTTTCTAGAAAGCCTGCATGAATCTCAGAGTTAGTACCTGCTTGATATTTATCCAGATATTCCAAATAAAGGAACCAGGAGAAGAGAAACATCCTAAGAGTAAAAATTAGAGCAGGTCGAATGAATTTCTTTTTCTCTCTTAAATGAAGAGTTCATGCTATTCATGTCTGCCTAGTTTATGAACAGTTATAAGTCCTGTTACTGCAAAAGATCTGAGAACGTGGTCAGGTTTCACAGTAATTTCCTCTTTGTTTAAGAAATAATTGCAAATATAATCTCTTTTCTGTTCTGAGATTGGATTTTCTGTGGAAAAAACATTTGGATATGGTGTGCTTACAGAATTACAGAATAATGTAGGATGGAAAAGACCTCCAAGGTCATTTGAGTCTGACGTTTGACTGATCATCACCTTGTCAAATAAACTATGGCACTAAGTGCCACATACAGTTGTTTCTTGAACACCTCTAGGGATGGTGAATCCACTACCTCCTTGGGCAGCCCATTCCAATGCTTAACAACCCTTTCCATGAAGAGATTCTTCCTCTGTCCACCCGAAACCTCCCCAGACACAGCTTCATGCTGTATCCACTTGTCCTGTCACTGGATGCCTGGGAGAAGAGACCGACCCCCACATGGCTACTACCTCCTTTCAGGTAGTTGTAGAGAGTGATAAAGTATCCCCTGAGCTTCCTTCTCTCCAGGCTAAACAAGCCCAGCACCCTCAGCTTTTCCTCATATGACTTACTGTCTAGACCCTTCATCAGCTTCATTGCTGTTTTCTGGACACACTCCAACAACTCAGTATCTTTCTAGAAGTGAGGGACCAAGCCCTGGACATAGTACTTTTGAGGTATGGACTCACCAGTACTTCTGAGGTGGCTTGCTATACTAAGTGGGTTTAAAATTAAAATAATAAAAAGGTACTGTGCTAGAGCTAAGTAAAGAAATCCAACTCTAGTGGTTGGACTTGATGAGCATAAAGGGTTTTTCCAACCCTAATGATTCTGTAAAAATTATATGAATCTGTATTTTTACTACCTAAGAGTTAAATAGCACTGGTCTTGAAATATAAGCAGCATGAATTTGCTATGACCCATTGTCAATGTTGTTTAAATTTGTTCATTTCTAAAATAAATTTCAATCTACTCAGGATACTGTTTGTTCTAGTAAGAAATTTACAGGCCTTATTAGATTTGAAAAAAAAGGTAGATCAAGTGTTTTTTTAAAATGCTTTTTATTTTTTTGGGGGGGAGGGGGCCGATTTGCTTTTATTTTGGCCATTCTCTTTCTTCCCTTAATAATTTTGTTTTCTTGCAGATTTAATTTCCTTCCTTATCAGAATCCTTTAAAATTCCATCCTATCCAATTCAGAACTAGTCTGGAGATCCCCCAGAATAATCTTTTTCATTAAATAAAACAAAATACTTCTTTAGGGGAACATGGATCTGTCAAAGCCAATTTTGTTTTTAAGGTATTTTGACAGTCAACATTGCAGCATACTTTGTGTGCTGCTTTGCTGACTCTGGATGAAGCATGGACTAAGCATGAAGCTTAGTAGTTGTAATTGTTTTCCTTTATCTAAATATTACAAAACAGTCTTTTCTGTTGACTTCTTTTCAGCTTGTCGGCCTTTTCTGAAGTTATACCAGGCTATGCAACCAATTTATACATCTGGAATATAGTAAGTTGTAGGCATTTCCTGTTATGTTTGAATTTAGGTTTTAGTTTTTGTAATTGCAGAATTACAGAGTTGTTGTTGTTTGGGTTTTGTTGTTGTTCTTGGGATTTTTTGTGTGTTTTTGTCTCTTTAAACCATGTATTTCATTTTTCTTTTCTCTCCTGTTAAGTAGCATAGGGTCAGAAAATGCTAGCCGAATCTGCATTGCTATAGACCCTGCCCAGCTTTTGAAGGGAGATATTATGGTAAGTTAATTGTATGCAACAAAAATCTATTTAAAAAAAATTGTTGAGGAAATGCTTGGAGGTGCTACAAAATACACTACTAAGTTAGTTTAGTCATCATTTTTAGGTTTGATTACACTTTTCGTAGGAAACTGCTGGTGATACTGTGACAAAAATATGCACTGTATGCTGTCCTCTGTTAAAGGACAATAAGACGTGTTATCAAGCAAACGAGAGATGTATAGGAAAGGCAGCAATTTATTAAATAGATGAGATGTGTATAAATATGGATGGATGCTCACATCGGGCACAAAGGGAGCCAGAGAAAACTAGCGCGTGGCTCCCTTCATCTTCCTCAAGATCTCTGCCTCCCTTCCCAGAGTTCTCTACGTGGTTTTCCCAGGCACCTCCTGACCACAGGGGACCGATGGGAGATCGTGGAGAAAAGGCATCCCCTCCCCACAGTGTAGCCTGGGTGAGAGACAGGCTCTTGCTCCTGTCCCAATAAGTGCTGGGCATGTCATGTCTGGCCCCAAAACTCCCTGTGCCCCACTCCTCTGGCCCCCAAACCTGGCCAGGCACCCAAAAACAGGGGTGACCTGTCTTCAGCCCTGGCTCAGGGCTCAGCCTCCGCACCCTTGCGTAGATATGGATTAGTGAGAGCTGATGAAAGTATTTTCTATTCTGCTTTGACCCATAGGGCTAAACCTATAATTTCTTCTTGTTTCGCCTTACCACATAGGACTTCTAACAAACAGATTTGTCTGTCTGACTTGTCCCTATCTGTCCAACTTCCACACTGGGGACAGCGTATATCTTCTTCCTCTCTGATCCAAAAAATATTTCTACACCATTTGTGATAGCACAGCACTCTAAACTTTGGCTTCCGTTGATTCTCCAAATGGACTGGGCATCCATAAATTTCTGCTTTAAAGAGACACTGTGTTTCTTCCTGCTTTTTCACTTGTTAAACAAAAACACAAGACTTCTTCCTGATAGTTATTTTTAAGGGCTCCCTTTGGGATTTAGTACCCACTCGTTACATGGTTCCATTGGACCTTTTATTGGGGAGGTATGTGTCCACCCTTTTTCTTTTGGTCTGATTGCTGTTTCTGTAGTGAGCAGGGTCTGAAATGGTCCTTCCCAATCAGGCTTCAGAGAATCATCTCTCCACGTTTATGTGATAGTTCAGGGGGGGTAGTTGGGGTATTCAGCCTCCTTCTCTAAGTTGTTGCAAATTTTGAGTTACTGTTTGAAAGTATTTCTGTACATATTGATCCCCAGCTTCCGGAACTAGTCCATTAGTCATGCTTCCCCTGTACGGAAATCCAAACATCATTTCATATGGAGAAACCTCCACATCCCCCCGCGGTGCAATGTGAATTCTTAGCAGAGCTAGAGGCAGGCACTTAGTCCATGACATTCTCGTCTCCACCTCTTTAAAAATACTTTGCTTATTTTATGTAGTCTTAAGTTGGAATTTGTGTAGCTTGAATATGTGTAATCTCCTTTGTAAAATGTGCTCAGTTGTATGTATTCAAGTTGCTTCGATGAAGGACATTTATGGAATGATAGTGAGCATGTGCAAGATCAATTCTGCCTCCCAAAGGATGACTCTAACCAACCAAATTCCTCTCCACCTCATAAAAAATGACTGTAGCCAATCAAGATAAACTCCTCCCAGATGTAACAGGATAAAAGCCAGACTTACCATAAGAGTAGTTGAATCCTTAACTTTGGATGTTGTGCTCCTGGCATGCTGTCACCTTGCTTTGCTCTCACTTAAAATTTTTGCAAAAATAATCATTTACTTAATTACGTAGAGTGGCTCTCTCTCGTTTTTAACACTATGTTTCTTTTAGTGCGTGTAAAGCGCTGTCTCTAATCAAAAGCAAATGCTGTTTTACCTGGTATTGCTAATAGGCTGTAGAGAATTCTCTTAAAACCCCCATCAAAACAAAACAAAACAAAAAACCCTAAACAACAAAAGCGACAAACCAAAAATCAACCCTCCCCAAAAAAACAAAAACCAAGTAAACTCCTCACTTTCAGATAAAATAATGATTACTTGCATAGAGAATCTCCTTGCCCTTTTAAAGGGTTAGGAATATGTGATTTGCATAGAGAATACCATAAACCATCTCTGGTGTATGGGCTGAAATATGTGCAATGTCTATGCTCAGCACTGATTAACTTCTGGAATTTAAGACATCATGGGGTTACTATATGAAGATCAGCTTATGTTAAATTTTTCAAATCCTGCAGTGAGAAGAATTTTAGAACTGTGTTTTAATCCCAGCTTCCAGAAGCATCCCTCTTAAACTCCCACATCTTTCTTGTATTACTTCAGTTTGAATAAGTGCTCTTTAGTTCTTTGGTATTTTCTATTTAGGATGGTCTTCTTAGTTTGCCTTTAACAAAAGTGATTTTTGTTGTCTTTTTCATGCATTTCAGTAATATCCGCATTATCATGAAGGTCATAAAATTTTCAGTCCTGTGACTAAGGTTACCTAATTTTTTATGTATTGCTTTAAGAAGGCTCAGTGGCTTTGTATTATAGTTGACTCAGGGAATTATTAGGTAAAATATCCCTAGGTTTAGTCTTAGGGAAGGTGGTGTTAGAGAATGGGTATGTTTTCTTCATGTTTAGCTGCTGAAATTCATACTATATAGAGTTCTGTGTTCTAGTCAAAATGCCAAAACTACTACCAAATTTCTGCAGTAACATAAAGGAAGGCCTAAAATAGATGTAGTCAGCTTGCAGGTTTTTTCTAAAAACTCCTCATATTCTTCAGTTATTTTGAAATGAGTGTGCTGAAATTCATTAATTTGGTACTGTGAAGTCTGGATACAGGTCAGCATTTCAATGTTGCACTGCAAGGTATTGTGATTCTGAATCATAACCTACTCATTGGTGAATGATAGTGATGAAAATAGTGGTTATTATTTTTTACACATGTGGAAGTGTCCTGCCTTGGGGCTAAATAATTTTAAAGGGTTGAATAATGCATACCCTGCTCATTTCCACATGTGAGGTCTCTACAGTAAATTGCATCGTGGCTACTTTAAACAGCAGCTAATGCACATACAGTGGTTTGTTCACATTTGTAACAAAATACTTCCTGACACATTTTTCTTTCTTTCTAGATGAAGTGTTATCACAAAAAATACCAGTCAGATACTCGTGATGTGATTTTTCGCCTTCAGTTTCACACTGGAGCTATTCAAGGGCATGGCCTGGTGTTTGGCAAAGAAGATTTGGACAATGCCAACAAAGGTATTTATCCTCTGTGGTTATTTGGATGTATATGTGTGTGGGAGTGCAAGTATCTGCCTGTGGGTGTGATGATCATCTTCAGCACCAATATTCAAAAGGATCATAGGGTTGGGGTTTGATTGGTTTGATTTTTTTTTCTGTTTTGTTTGGTTGTTTGGTTTTTTTTGTTTTTGGTTGTTTGTGTTTTGGGGGGTTGATTGTTTTGGGGTTTGTCTGTTTGTTTTTGTTGTTCCCTCCCCCCCCC